>LR750252.1:0-199238 GCA_902729485.2 Mus minutoides
TAACATCTATATCTGTATTGGTCAGGCTCTGGCAGAGTGTCTCAGCAGACAGCTACATCAGACCCATGTCAGCATGCACTTCTTGGCATCAGCAATAGTGTCTGGATTTAGAGTCTGTATGTGGAATGGATCCCCAAATGTGGCATTCTCTGGATGGCCTTTCCTTCAGTCTCTTGTCCACTCCAAGACCAAGTGCTATGGTCCTCCCCACTTCCTATCTTTCTTCCTTTAAAGGAAGGTTAGTCTTGGCCCCTTTCTGCTCCTGAAGAGGATTTGTGTACAGCTCCTTATGTTCCTGCTCCAGGAGCCACTGCCTGTCCCTAACCATCCAGTACAGGCAGAGGGAGGAATAGACCCTGACTCCTCATGACTCCACTTGCAGTTTACCACAAGTGAACTCTGGCCCATACTGCCCAGAAGGCTGACTCTACTAAGTCATTATCCCTCTGGGCTAAGGGATTCCCAGATGCTCAGGAGAGACAATTCATGACATACGTGTGTCATTTGCCAGTAAGAATCCTTACAATTGGAAGTTGCAGAAGTCCCCACTTTTAGAAAGACTATCAGTTCTCACAGGTCTAGATTCAATTATGCTGACTTGCCTGCTCACCTGGAATGACTATCAGAAACTATTCCAGATCCTCTTCATGACAGAGGAGAGAGGGAATCATAGGAGCTGCTCAGAAATTGGATCTGGGAGCAAATGGGCTGGTATCTAGGCTGACTTCTATGCAGTTTTCCTTTGATTCAACCCGATGTGGATTTTAACACTGGTGAAAGTAAGGAGATGCTACAGGTCTACTGCCAGATTCTGATTAGGATGCCTCCAAGAGGCCACAGACAGACCACAGATTTATCTAAGGTAAGCCAAGTGATGCAAAGAAAGAATGATAGCCCCAGGGAATATCTAAAAACACTTTTAACAGCCTATTGAAATACACTCCTTTTGACCCAGAAGCCAGAGAGCACCAGTCTGTAGTGAACATGACTTTTATTAACTAAGCTGCCCCTGACACCCATTGAGAGCGTCAGCCACTTAACAGATTTGCAGCCTGTCTCTGGCACCCAAAAGCCTGCTCCTATTTGTCTTTGAATAGCAAGACTCTGAGAAAGGATTCAAAAGACAACAGACTTAGACATCAAGGATTCAACAACTCACTCAAGACACTCCATGAGATCTTGGGTGAGTATTGATGGGTCCACCCCCAAATAATTTTGCTCCAGTATGTATTGTGGTACCCCAACTTGGGACATGCCAGAAGGCCACATGAGACCTACTCTAGGAGCTTAGTCAATTTGGCTAGAGAGTATCAGCTAAGAAGGCCCAGTGTTGTCAATTTGAGGTCAGAGATTCTGGCTGAAGTCTAAAGAGATTCTGACACAAGGCCTCAGTGTTACATATCATGTATATCCCACTGTCATAGCTATTCTGTTGAGCGGGTGCTTTCTATTACACAAAGACCAGTTTGTCTCCTTTGCTCCCTAAGAAAGCCTTCAGTTTTTCTTCCACCTGCTTTGCATGGATTGAGTTGCTCCTGCTATGGGAATCCTAATGAAAGAAGTGGGTACCTCTGGCTGCCTGGTTAGAATTATCATTGATGGCTAAAAATACTATTCTTTTTTGGGGAAGATCTAGGGGTTCAAGGAACAATTTCTGGCAATTTCTGCAGGACTGCTGGTGCACTTAATGAACTGGGTGACTTCAGGGCTGATGAAGGTACATATTGAGGTACATATTCAAGGGGGCTTGCCAAGACATGTTTTCAGATGACCTGGAAGCAAACCATCCTTAGCCATCAACCCAAAGACAAATATTGAAATTTTGGGGATCTGCTGGGTTTTTTGTAGACTTTGGGTGCTAGGTTTTACTGAGATAGCCAAACCATTATATGAGGCCACCAGAGGCCAAGAAGAGAATAGACCCTTGAGATACACATGGCTTTTAAGACTCTAGAAAGAGCCTTATTGGAAGCATGGGCCTTGGCCATCCTGAACATTCACAAACCTTTCCACCTGTATGTGGATCAGAGAAAGGGCAAAGAGAATGGTCACCAAAACTTTGAGACTTTGGAAAAGACCTGTGGCTTATTTATCTAGAAGCTGGACCCAGTGGCCCAAAGATGGCCAGCCTGCCTCTGAATCAGAGCTGCCATGACCCTGCTAATCAAGAATGCAGACAAAATAACCATGGGGCAGGAACTTGTTATCACTACCCCCAGTGCTATTGAGAGGACCCTCAAGAATCAACCCTGGAAGCAAACCAATGCCAGACTGGTACACTTTTGGGTTCTAATTTTGAATTTCTCTCATGTAAGATACAGCCCATTATCTGCCCCAAACCCAGCCACCCTGCTACCCGACAGAGCCTCAAATGTGCAGCATGATTGCTCCATAAATCTGGGGCACATTCAGAACATCATGCCTGATTTGACTGAAATATCCTGGCCAGATGTGGAGCCTATCTACTTCAAGGATGGGAGACGCTTCATCTAGAACGGAAGTAGGGGCAGCAGTAGTGGGCTTAGACTTTCTTATTTGGGCAACTGCTTTGCCACTGGAAACTTTATCCCAGAAAGATGAACTATAGGTTCTAACCCAGACTTTAAAACTGGCAAACTGAGTCATAGATATAGCAGACATGCCTTCACTATGGGCCCATATACCAAGAGAGGGGATTATTGACATCAAAAGGAAAAAAAAATCAAAAATAAGGAAGAAATATCTGCTTTATTGAACGAATTGTGGTTTCCTACCAAAATGGCCATAACTCATTGCCCAGGGCATCAGAAGTAGCCCAAGGGAACAGGATAGCGGTTGAAGGCTTAGGGGGGCTGCCTAAGCTTCCACGGCCAATACCCTGGTAGCTTGGCAACCTCGTTGAACCCATAGCCATCCCTGAATATACTGATGAATACAAACAACTTCAGGCAAAGGATTTAACAGAAGTAACAGATGGTTGCTGACCTCTGCATCATCCTACCTAAGGAGTTTGCTAAGCAACTTAGCCATTATATTCATCAAGGTTCATACCTGGTCACCAAAAACTGATGGAACTGCTCTGAGGGGCAAGTTACAAAATATTTGACTTAGGACAGTTGGTTGATCAGGTAATCTCAGACTGTGCCACTTGTCAGGCTGTGAACTCCTCAAGCCCCAGTCAAGGCGCTGCTGCAGGAACAAGACTTAGGCACCAATGGATAGGAACTAATTGTGAAAAAAGATTATATAGAAATAAAACCAGAAACATCTAGATATAAATATTTGCTAGTTTTTATAGATACCTTTTCAGAATGAGTAGAAGCTTACACTACAAAGAAGAAAACTACAAACATAGAGGCAAAGAAGGTTCTGGAAGAAATCATACCCAGGCATGATTTGCCTACCCTGCTTGAGTATGACAATGGAGTAGAACTCATCTCTCAGGTAACTCTATATTTAGCACAGTTTATGGGGACCAATTGGAAATTACATTGTACATATAGACCCCCAGTGTTCAGGGTAAATATAGAGGACAAATGAGACTCTGAAAGAGGACTTGACCGGGTTATCCCCCGAAACTGGCAGTAACTGAGCTTCTCTTTTACCTTATGCCTTATATAGGGCTGGAAACACCTTCTATGCTTCAGGTACTCCCTCTTTTTTAGAGTTCCTCTATGAGAGAATATCATATTGTCTAAACTCTAGTCTGATATCTTAGGTAAATATGACTAACATAAGTTTTTAAAATCCTTAGAAGACCTCCATAGAGTGCAGAAGGAACTTTGACCTGTCATCTACCACATTTATGAATCTACTCCTTCCCATATCACCCACTGCTTTGGGCCAGATAACAATGTCTGAATTAAGAGACATAACCACAAGACTCTGGAACATCCCTGGAAAGGACCTCACACCATGATCCTGACCACATCTATAGCTGTTAAGGTGGATGAGGTCAGGACATGGATACAACACTCCCACATTAAGCCTGCCAGGAGACAGAAGATGTATCATGAAATATTTAAAAATGAAGTCCATACTATCTCTGGCAAGGTACTGGCCAGCCTTGTTCTTATCTCATGAAGACTCTTTCACCCACAGCTGCAATCTCTCCATCCAGGTTGATAAGTTCCCATGGCGGGTCACTACCATGCCAGCCCCACACTTCCAAAATCCTGGATTTCAGTGAAGTCACTGCATGAAGGAAAAACACCAAACAATCTTAGTTTAGAACCAAAAGACAACACAATCACTGCGCACAGAAACTAGCATACTAATAGTAAGCCATTCTAGGTTAACTCTTCCCAGAGTCTCGGCTTCCTACACTTTTGCTCCATAGCTCTTCCTATCCAAAAGCCCACTCTCCTTTTCCTGCCTGTAGTCCCTTTGTCCAACCCTGAAGTCCTGCCTACTAGCCCAATGATTGGTTTCCTTGAAATCTATACTTATTAGAAGGGTCATGTGAAGTCCTGAGTACCTGATTCACCTCACAGGCAACCCCTCTTGGGAAAGTGGATTTAGCATCAAAATACAAAGAGCAACAGAAGATCCAACAAGTAAGGTCCCAGCTAAGGGGACTTACAGGCAAATTGGCACAAGAACAATGGAAGCCCCCGCCCTCTCTTGATCCACTGAGACTGGGTCTCTAGCACTCCTGATCCTGCTTGCTTGCTGCTTAGGTTTTGCTGCACTAGCCAGTAGTCCCCTCACTATCTAGATACCCCTAGGCAGCAATACAACACCCTTGTCATCAAGTTCACAGTGGCAGACAAGAACTGCAATTGGTCTGCTGGTTCTGAACTCTGGACATAACCCAGGACTGTTGGTTACCAGACAGGGACTTTGCATTGGAAATGAAGTATCTGTAGCCTATACCAACTTCTGAAACTATACTGCAAACCCTACTGTTCCAGGGTACATACTGCCCCCAGAAAATGCTTGATGGGCTTGTACCTCAGGGTGTAGTCCTTGCATTTATTGCCTGGTTGTAAACATGATTGAGGATTTTTATGTTCTTATTCAGCTTGTACCCAGAGGGGCTTATTACTCTTGGAAGGTTATCTTCAACCAGCTAGCACCTCTAAACAATATAGTTAAAAGGATAGCCATTTCTGCTATGTTACTAGGTTCTCTCTGTGACATATGGATGGCTGGAGCTGCTAGTGTATGGACCTCAGAAAAATCTCAAGGATTTAAAATAGCCCATTACTGAAAGGAGGGATGAGAAGGCTAGGCTGATTCCATGACAGACTTCAATTTCACAGTTAAGGAGACTAGGCCTAAGAAATGGGCAAGTCCAGGCAATTCACTTACTAATAGAGAAATACCCCTGGCTTCAGCCTCACATCCCATGGTATTTCTAGAATTCCTAGAGATAGAGTAAGATAAAGCTCATCTACACTGGAATTACAATGTGCTTTAAATGGAGGCTGGGAGCTCACTTGATTGTCTCTCTTGGTAATGGGAGACCCTAGCAGGCAGAATAAAATACTCATTGCTTTTACATACTATTTGAGTCTGGGATATCAATATTCAGGGAATTATTGTCCTTTACAAAATGAATTAATATATACTAAGGTACTTTTGGAAAAAAATATCAATACATAAAATTGTATTAAATTCAGTTTGGTTTTGGTGTACTAGGTAGTCATCATATTATTTGTATGAGTTCTCTTAATACTGATTCTTAGAAACCTTGAAATTCATTAGTATGTACAGAAGTGGTATTTAAAATGCTAAGCCAAAGCATGTTCTCTACCAATATTCCAAAACAAACAACTAAGGCAATAATTTCCTACCACATTAATATGCATCTGACCTGTGGCAGAGAAGGTAGAATATTAACAAATAAAAATAATGTTTAAATTATTCTATTGCTATTCCTTTCATTAGATAAGATGTAGAAATGCTTGACAACCTGATTGTTTTCTACTATTGAAAGTATTTAGATTTTGTTCTTAATGCAGTTTCCATATATTAAATAAAACACAAAATGTGTTTCCATAATTGGTGCTCTGACTCAGAAGTTATAGAAGATTCTGCTATTCTGATGTATTTCCCTTCCAGAATGCAGAAATGTACAAGTGTTAATTTTTAAAATGAGAAGAGGAACTGTAGTGGAAACCAAGAGTACATGTATGCTCTGTCTCATTGAATGAGCACTGATGCTCTAAAGATCTTTTAAGAAGAAATTATGGTATTTTTCTGCCTCAGTAAACACAGACATCATGCCATGTTAGCACTCAAATCAGACAGATTTAGAATACAACGTGTCCCTGGGAAGGTTATCAAATGAAGACTAAGTGAACACACACAGGCAGTCATTAGCAACCACTCTTATTCTGGTCACATGACTGATTCAGACTGTCATTTCCTGCTTCCTCTCTCCCTGGAGTAAGCATAGAAGGGCCCTCCCTGTGAGCTTTAGCTTCTCTGTTTATGCAGATCCCTTTCCCCCTGCCATCCCCCCCTGCCAATCAGCCCTGTAAGCTTTCAGCCCAATTTTGAATTTTGGTACAGAGAATTTTTTTCAAAATCTTTATTTTCATACTCATCTGACTAATATTCCATTATATTTCTGATTTTAACATTGAATGTACATCAGGGTGAATAAAATAGCAATTAATAGTTTTTAAAATTATAACTTTTTAAAAAGAAAAGTGTGTGTGTGTGATCATTACATATAGAATATTTTATGAAATGGAATAGATATAATCCAATTGGGTCATTAATTCAAGTCCCTGTGAATATATTTGCTTGATGACCATGAGGCTGTTTCTTGTGAACAAAGAATCTAAATTAACAATGGATCCCAGGGCACTGTTTACAATTTCTCCTCATATATTTAGTGCCACTAGTTTCTCCAGGGCTCTCTGTATTCTGAGACTCAATGTGAGCTTCTTATTTACTATTTTAATATATTTTAGTAAATGTACACCCTAGAATTTTTATTAGGGGTTTCTTAATAAATTTTTTACTATATATTTCCACTTCTTAAAAATAGAACTCTATATTCTGACAATACATTTTTCATTTACTTTCTTTTGAAGATTAATGGGGATTAAGAGAAAAGATTAATGGAGAAAGAGAAAAACAAAGAAACGGAGAAAGAAAGAGATAAAAAGTTGCCATTTCAATGGGATTGGAATATGTTTTAGATTGTCAAGTAAGAGCAAAACTCTGATGTTTCAGAGGATTGCCTTATCTGACATCAATAGGAGAGGAGGCACCTGGTCATATGAAAGTTTGTTGGCCCAGCAAATGGTGATGTTAGAACTATAAGGCTGGAGTGTGTGGGTGGATGGGTTGGGGGAAAATCGTCTTCTAGGCAAAAGGAGAGGGAATGGAATAGGGGGTTTGTGGAGAGAAGACCAGGAAAAGAAATGATATTTAAAATGTAAATAAATAAGTAATAATAAAAAAGGAACAAAACTCCTATCAATGATTCCAAAATTGAATTGTGAAGTTTTCACAGCCCCACAGCCCTTTGTCACTGGATCAACCCTTTTCAATTTACTCAAAGTTACTGACTAGGCTAAACACATGTTATGTTACTCGTCCCTATGGGTTTTGCGCAGGCAAATTTGCATGAGATATCTGCCAAAATATATGAGTGAATTAAATTAAAAAATGGTATGCAGCCACATTCAGTAAGATTTTATTTCAAATAACAACAAAATACATTTTTTGGAGATGCTATAGCATTTCTGTTTAAAATATTTTATTTATATGTTTAGAATTCTTTGAAATATAAAACCTAGTTTTTATTTTATTAAATAAAATAGTAGGCATCTTTAAATATTCATGCTTTCATGCTTTCAAAGATTCAAATTATGAGAATTCTAGGACCTCTTTAGAGATTTTGGAATCAATGTTCTCTGTGACTTAAGATGTAGGAGTGGGTGGGTAGGGGAGCAGGGTGGGGGATGGGGAGGGTTTAGGGGACTTTAGGGATAACATTTGAAATGTAAATGAAGAAAATATCTAATAAAATTGAAAAAAAACTGTTATTTAGATAAAGGGAGAAGATGTAAGCAAGACAAAAGACCCATGTAGTTCCAGTTAATATTTTTCAGACCTTTAGTAATAGAAAAAACAATGCAAACCCCTCATTTCACACTTCAAAACAACTAAACTTGAAAATCGCTAATGTATTCAGATTGCATAGGCCAACTTGAAATTGATTTTATTTCCCTTTATCCAGTTATAATCTATTCTCTACCCTTCTCTACCCTGCTGGGCTACAGCACCTCTGTTGATACTCATTGTTTTTTCTCTTACTTTCTATTTTCCTGCCTGGAGGAGATAATAAGAGGCACTATTGAGGGTAGGTCCCAAAAAATTAGGAAGGGTTTATTTTCCTGCTCTCTATCTGATTTGGCTGTACTTGTTTCTGTGGGTTATATGGTTCTAAAGCTACAAGTGTGAGACATTTTGGAACAAGAGTATACATTGTATGACTATGAGTATATGTTTGGGCTGGAATAGAAGGAAGGATAGGACTGTTAAGAGATGTCATGGCCAAAGATAACCTGTCAGGATACCTGATAGCATGTGGTGTGCTGTGAGAGCTAAAAAACTCTACTTCTTTAAAAAGGGAATGACTCTCCAGAAGACTGATCTCCTAAAATACATACAAGGAGGATACTTTAATAACCTAGAATGTTGTAGCATTTTATCATTGACCACAGTGTGTGGAGCATTACCAACATTTTGATCATGCTTACCACTTTACTGGGTGGCATTGTATAGGTCACTCTACTATGTGGCATCCTGCTATCTGAGTCTAGGGTGTATTGTGTTACATTGAGTGTCACCTGACATATAACATGAAGCTTCCTCTCTCTGTCATCTATTTAATATTCAATAATTGCTGTTTTAATAAAAAATCCTTGACTCCACATTGTTCATTAGAAAACTAAAGAGAAAGGAGGGAAGAGATTATCACATATGTATTTGATGCTGTACATTTGTTTAAGCATTTAGAGGAATAACTGTAAAGACAAAGCATATTACGTAAGTTCTCCTTTACATGATGATGCACTAAACAATTGCTAGACACATTTCTGAAAGGTCTTCATTGGGTGTTGGTCTGATAGTGTTCCTGATCTTAGCAGCTGTGACCAATTATATGGTGTCATCTTGTATGAGTAAGGCAAGCAGATTCATATTTTATGTAGAAGATGAGAAAGAGCAAGGAGAGATGCTTCTTTGAATAGTTACACATTCATAACATCTGCACTCTATCCTCCCAATAAAACTCCTAATGGTTTTATACCTTCCACATTCTTGTTCCCTGTATGATTTTAATTTATTATCTAAACTACAATTTTCTTCACTCAGTAGCTTAGAACATATCTCACTTCTTTGTAAGTCAAATTGAATTATTTTGCATATATTTATTATATATGATATATAAGGAGTCTTTTGTTTTAGGATGTGGTATATGTGTTTTTTTAGTGTATTTCACATTTATCTTTATACCATATCTTTAAAATATACCCTCTCATAGTCAATACTGCAGAAAAAAATCATTGATTTATTTTTCTTAAGTACTTACCACACTCCAATCTAATCTGAAGTATAGCTGTTCCTTTTAGCAACAGAGTTTCTAAATTCCATGACAGACACATCCACTATACTGCTCAGAGCAACTCTTTAGCAACCATCCAAGATATCTCATAAGTCATTTTCAAACATCATCCTTGTACTATCCTAAATAAAATTTAACATTACTTCTGGATGTTAATGAAGTCCAAGTTTTATGATATTTTAGAATCTGGCTGTTAGTGAAAAAGAATTAACTTCTCACCCATCTTCTGTGATCCAGTTAAGTACATAGAACTGACATAACCTAAACAATCTTTAGGAAGGTACCACCTCTTTCTTTATATATTCTCTTAGTCCATTTCTTCTTCAGTATAAAATGGTATACATTTAAAATATGCTGTTAAGTGAGGAGGTCTGCACCAAATATATTCATCAACCAAACATAATGGCAAAGTCCTTTGTAATAGGATGGCACTGACTTCAAAGACTGTGGTAGATATTAAATCATTTTTATGGTTCATGGTCACCTTACTAATTCTGATCTGTTATCCAGTGTCAAATAAATTATACAATTTAGTCCAGTATTTTATGATGATCAGTGAAAGAAATAGGTGCTATCTACTTTATCTACTTTGAAACTCAACTGGAATAGTGTGATTATGTCACTAATTATAAGAGTTCAATAGCCTTGTTCTCATCTAGCTTGATATCACACCTACTCACTCTGGGGGATTCTTTAAGTCTACATCTTCACTGCGTTATTGTAGGTTTTTTTTTGTTTGTTTGTTTGTTTGTTTGTTTGTTTGTTTTGTCAGAGTTAAAAAGGAAATTGATATAAGTTGCCTAATTGCATTAAGAAATTTATTTTGGAATATATATTTAAATTCCCTCAGACTTGTTTTTTTTATGTTTATTTTAAAGGTCAGAAAACTCTTTTGGAGATGCATACATGTATTGAAATTTCCCATTGACTCTGGAAAATTGGAACAGAATAAGGATTCCAAACAACACTCTGAGCAAATTTCCCTTTTATTTTTGCCAATGTAGTGAGCACAACTTCTCAAATATGTGTCTCAATATCTCTAATGTAAAAGGATTTCATGCTTTATGGTGAGATATCTAAGAAGACATAGCCTGAAGTGGTTCTCCTTGAATCATATGAAGTAACGGCTTTTTGTATAAATTAATGTTTTAAGAATAATCTTCCTGGGGGATGGAGAGTTGGCCCAGTGAGTAAGAACACTGAATATTCTTTCAGAAGTCCTTAGTTCAATTCCCACCAACCACATAGTGGCTCACAACTGTCTGTAATGGGATCCTATGTGTTCTTCTGGTGTGTCTAAAGAGAGTGACAGTGAACACACATGCTTAAAGAAAATAAATAAATATTAAAAAAGAAAAAAATTCTTTCTTATTTCTAAAAAATAATAAGGAAAATTATGGAAAAATTTCCCATCCAAATAATGAAGAATCTGTTTGACAGAAATGAGTTAAAATTTATAGATATTAAAATTGAGGGGTTGTGGCATCAGATGACCCAGTTTCCTGAAGGGTGGTCTGTGTTTCTATGAGAATTAGACAACATTTTTCTTTCTAGTCCAAAAAGTGTGTTCCCTTTAACATAATGAATGCTTTAATTAGCACTTAGAAGTTCTTGGGTGAAGCTCTGTTATTTGTCTAAATTAAGCCAACCAATCTCTGTTTCCTTATGTGTCCTTTTAATTAACGGCCCACACTTGTTCCTTTCTGGTCCTCCTGGCACTCTGCTGACCTATGAGCGCTTCCAGACCTTCTAATTGTGCCCTTGAACTCCTAGACGTATGCGACAGTGCTGCACATCATCAGCTCTAAGGTTCTAGTTTCATTAAATGGTTACTTTTTAAAAAATGTATTATTTCTACTTTTTCTCCTTTTCAATAAGTGTGGTAAAGAAAACACCCATCTAGTTAACAGATAAAACTGCAGTTTTAAAAGTGATTGGAGGGTGTGAAGAGATTGATCAGTTGCTAAAGGCATTTACTGCTCTTGTGAGAAACTGACTTGGTTCCTAGCACCCACTTGGTGGCTTACAACTCTCTATAACTCCAGTTCCAAGGAATATGACACTTTTTTCTTATCCTTACTGGGTACCAGACACACTCAGTGCACAAATGTGCCCCCACATCAATACTTAAAATAAAAATGAATGGATTAAAACATTTAGAAGTCTTATTCATTTCTCTAGAGTAAAATATTTAGGGGAAGGATATTTTAAAAATATTATATGTTTGATATAAAAATCATGATCGACCTTTCATTAAATTTGCTTTCAAATCATTAGGGATATGTTTTTGTATCATACTTCAACTGCAATGTAGATAGACAAATTTCAACAGTGTGTGATTTGATACTACAAATAATCTATAAAGAAATTGGGATAGATTAAAAGGCAAGCACAGAACATCTTATTTATGACACCGTCTTTATTTGTCCTGATTTTTACTTTTCTTTTACAGTAGTTCAGCTTTTCTTACTCTTTATTCTGTTAGGAAGAATCTTTTTCTTTACTCTTGTCCATACTGGGTGGTCTGCAGAAATGTAGTTTTTAACTCAAGATCTTGTATCTCCATAATTCATTGTGCTAACATTGGACAGCTGACTCCAGTGAGTTTTCTCTTTTTGGCCATTAGAATGGAAAAACTTTAGAATGACTTTGACATCAGTATCCAGACAGGTCAATATTGTGGACACCTAAAACATAGTAATTCATATTAAAAGATGAGAATGCCAAGAGAATCTGAGGTAATTGTTCTACTCTTCAAATGATAGTAGCTGCCACCATACAGCTCTTCTAACCTAATTGATGACAATGCAGAAGAAATTTAACTTTTGCACCTCCAACACAATATGTAACTATATGTGTCATTTTATCTATGTATAAAATGAGCAAAAGAAACAATATGTGTTTACAGAAGATTCTGTCACATGATAAGCTATGACAAGTGTGGATATATTTTTATTATTTGATGTACCACTGGATTTAAGAAATAAATTTCAGCAGTTAAAAGGAACTACATTAGGGCTGGGGACCTGATATAGCAGAACATGCACCAAACATGTAAGAAAGCCTGGATTTCCCCTCCAGTACTGCTGCAGAAAAGATAATAAAATGCATGAATAAACTTCCTGATTCTATTCCCAATAAAATAAGAGAGAGCCTGGCTTGGAAGAAAAAGAAGACCCTCAGAAAACCACATGTCTACTTTACATTTTGCTTTGTTAAATTCTGCTATTAAATATTATATAAGATTATTGTTATCTTTAAAACACATAATGTATTGCAGTCTGGAATATTATAAGTATGCATCTATTGCTTGCAATTACACTGCATTTGTTATCCCAGTAATTTTATTCTTGTCTCTGCATTCATTGTTAGCTAGTTAATTCATTTTCCTGTTGCCGGTACTTTTAGTTATTTCAGATTGAAGCATGGTTTTGTATTTAGAGCTCTTTAGCTCATAATTTTAGGTCTTAAAAATAAGTATTACAATAAAAAATTAAGTAATTTTCTTGATAGGAGATTTGAATGTCTATTTTTTCTAATTTCTCCAAGAATGACAGTTAAAGTAGGATTTAATATTGATAACTATATTTAATCATTCCTTTCCATTTTCTACCCTGAATACATCTTTACTTCAATATATAGTAGAGAATATCAACTATTCTTCATGTTTCAAAATTCTAGAAAAGAATTACGATATTATGACAATGAAAGTGATTTCCATAAGTAGTTTCCATTTAATCTCCATGTGTCAGATTCCTCTCTGCAATTTCCACACTCATTTAGTACATTAGTATGAAGAGTTATATTGAGGATAATACAATGTTCTTTAAATTTTCTCATGAATTAACATATATTAAACTGTAATTTAATTATTTATTTGTTTATGAAATGATTCAGAGAGCATTTTACAAAATATAAAATAACTCCAGGAGACCCATTTTAATGGAATCTCTTGAACAGCCATGCATAAATTAGTATACCTAAGAATTCTACTATAAAGCCCAAAAGGAGATATTTTCAGTTTAAAATATTAGATACTTATGAAAACACGATTATAATAAATAAGATTTCTATAATATCAGGGGGTAATATCATAAGAAACATCATCTATGACTGAGCCAAAAGTGAAGTAGATAAAAGTCACAGGATACTATTAACCATGTGTGTGAGTGTGTATGTGTGTGAGTGTGTGTGTATGTGTGTGTGTGTGTGTGTGTGTGTGTGTAAAACAAATATATCCCTAAATTGAAATATATTGAAAAATAATTTAGAATAAAATCAATAGCAAATTCAAATATTGTTACCAGACAATTAGGAACAAAGCAGAAGGATTTTTAAATTATGAAACTTTCCCAAGTAGCTTATTGGGAAGCTGAAGACGTGCTCAAAGCAAGCCTTTCAGAACCATAAACTGAAAAATAAAATGAAAATAAAATAATGAGACACTTTACAAGAATTAGACTTACAAGAAAAGAAAGAATAACTGAGTTACACTGAAAAGTAAATACAGTTCCAATCATGAAAATTGGAGCTGACTTTAGCTTACTATGTCATTTACTATATTGTTACTAAAGTTTACTTTAGCTTACTATACCATTCAATAAAATAAGATCTGTACTTGCTTGTAATTACCTGGAAACAAATTTAAAACTCTAGGAGAATGTAAAGTAATTAATTACACAAATGAAGAGAAAATGCACTATAAAAATAAGAATTATTGATCTTCCAAAAAAGTTACTGAGATTTGATAAGTCCATGCAGCCTTTCACTACAAGTGTCTTGTTATAGTATATTTCGAATATACAGTCCTCAAAAAAGAGAATGCTTACAGAAGTTCATTAAAAAAAAAAACCCGAATCTTTTAATTTGACCAACTAAATAGAGTAAAAATCAAAACTCAGAAGTTCTATTCAAAGAAATATTGATTATTGCTATATATCAAAGTATATAAACAAATATTAAAGTGATCTAGGAGGATATTATCTCTATAATTCCCTGAATGTAAAAGTTTACTAAAGCAATATAAGGAGTTCTTAGCATTTGTGAGCATATTATCACAAATAACTTAAAAAAGAAACGTATGATTTTGGCCCTCTCTGACTCCATACAACACCTTTGAACATATCTACACTACCCAATCTATTCATTCATGGAGCTATTTCTTTAGTTTATATATAGATATAGATGTAGATGTAGATAGATATAGATATAGATATTCTGTTCTATCTTTGAGTCACTACACTAGCAGCTTTGTCTTCCTAAAATATTATGAGATTAATAATATGTCCTTTTATAGACCAAGAAAATGTAAAGGTATTTATCCAACAACATACATATAACTAAGTATTTGATGATGACATACATGGCTGGATTATCTTGCCTCTACAGTCACAGTATACATAAACCTATAGGAGTTCAATGAATATATATTAATTGAATAAATTATTTAAGTCAGTAAATGATTTAGAGAAATCGGGTGCAATTCAGCAGCCATAACTAATAAAATGTATGAGAATTACACAAAGCATATAATGGTTCAACATTCCAATACAAACAGTACTTTAAAATTGAAACACTTTTATTTATTTTTGTATCATTATTATCCCCATCATCATCATTATTGTGTATGTTGACGGTAGGCATAGCATGTACATGCCACATGGCACACGTGCAAGTCAGAACACAACCTTGGGAGTGGGCTTTCACTTCCCCAATTGTAGGAGTTATCAGACTCAGAACAGATAAAAGGAGATGTGCTATGGACACCTGTACTCCAAAAACTAACTTGACAAACTTAAAATTTCAGGGCGCAATACAGTCATGTTTAAAGCTTCCTTCAAGGGCACCATTGCAATGAGACACATACTGAATCTTCTGATTCACTAATGCTTAAAAGCTAGAATTTATACCTAATGTCTAAGTTTATAACATATATTTATATCAATTAGTTTGTCTCATTGTCTTCACATGTGCTGGATGATTTAATAAACTGGTGTTACATTCTTATTAAAGATAGGGTCATGATTAACAAAGGCAATTTGATGTATCTGTTAAATAGAACTTCCAACACTGTCAGTCAAGTTTTTACTGCTAAAGCTTTAGATTGGACAATGAGGAATATATTTCAATTGTAATAAATGAAATAAATTATTAAAAAAATTTCCATTATTACTTGTCTGCTTCTTAACACAATCAAAACACATTAGGATAAAGGTTAACTTATATTTATAGTTTGGAAAGATTTTCATATCTAGGACCACTTACTTGGGGTCCATTCAGTACATGTCAGAATGGAAGTGCAAGCAAGAATAAGCTGCTCACTTGAATTGGGAAGCAGAGATATAATACATAGATATAGGTGAACAGAAGGGGCTTCCAAGGCACTGTCTCCATTAATGTAAGGAGTCCCAAGCCACTGTAATCTAGATATTCCACCATGTCCTATGCTGCAAATCTGCAACTTTAACACACAAACTATTAGTGAAAATTCATCCAAAATACAGCACTTTTCATTTTCAGAATATACCACTCACTACATTACTAGAAAATTGAGATGATTCATTAAATTTTTATTAGAATTAATAAAACTTTGGGAATTTGCCTATAGATCAGATTGATATATAAAAGTCAATAACTTTCACCATAATTTTAATAGTACATTAGAAATATAAATGGAAAAATATTAATTTGCTGAAAATAGTAACAAAGACTATGCAGCGCTTACACAGTACTAAAAAGGCATTGATAAATGTGGCTGAGGAGCACTAACTGGGATGGCAAGTAATAGGGAGAAAAAGTCTACCTATTTGGCAAAAATTCTACCTAAATGGCAAAAAGTCAGATAATAAAATAAGATGATTTTCATAAACATCTCTTATCACTTTAACCCTCATGTATAAAGTAAAATGCATACACAAATGTGTATGCATACAAAAATGTATATATCCAAGAGATTTCCATCTAGTTACTAAAAGACTTTATCATGTAAACAAGTTTTGTAGTATTCCAAGTTGAGGATGCCTCAAATCTGAGACAATACCATATTTTAAATTTTTATATAAATGAAAATTATAAATTCAATTTAGTTATTCATGGTGACATATTTTTAATAATTCATTCACAATACAGTATCAATTGTTGCATTGTTAATTTTCTCCTAGTTACACTCTAGTCATAGGAATTTGTAATGCATTGCTCTCCTTTAGCTATTCATAGTATCAGAGACATTATTGAACTTCAAATACTGTGCTTTACATAGAATATTTTATGAGCATACTTTATACTTTCTTTAAAAAATTAAATCATACTCAGATATAATTTTCCCACTGGAGTATACAGTTCAGAGGTTATTATCATAAATGTTTGCATAATCAGGTAGTCTCTGTTAAATTCTCCAGACAATATTCTTCCCTCCTATCTGTTTCTTTCTCAATTTTTGTTCCATTCTTACTCACATTCTGAGTACGCAGCAGTTCTTTTTCTTACTGCTCTGGGAACATGCCTGAAAGCAACAACTCTGAAAATTAAGGATTTAGTTGGTTCAGGGTTTCTAGTGTGTCAGTCCATCATGACTAGCAAAGTGTAAAAGGGCAGTGTGTAAGCTGTGGATGACAGGAAGTATAGAGGAGGAAAGACTTGGTTATATCCAATATTATTGAATAAGGATTGCAGTGAATCTGCAAATTCTGTTGCAGTGAAGATGTTGATAATGTGATTTTTATTTTATTTTTTAATTTATTCTTTAATTTAATTTAGAGTCCAGACTATCCCCCTCTCTGTCTACCCTCTGACTGTCTTACATCCCATACCTTCATTCTCTGACTGTTCCACATCCTATACCTCCCCACACCTCCCATACCCCTACCCCACCAAAACTTCCCACTCCCTTGATCCTCAAGTCTCTTGAGAGCTAGGTACACTTTCTCTGACTGAGTTCAGACCCATCAGTCCTCTGCTGTATATGTGTTGATGACCTCATATCAGCTGGTGTATGCTGCCTGGTTGGTATCTCTCTGTCCAAGAGATCTCCAGGGTCCAGGTTAGTTGAGACTGCTGGTCTTCCCATGGGGCTGCTCTCCTCCACAGCTTCTTCAAGCTTTCCCCCAATTCAACCACAGGGAATCCTGGCTTCTGCCCACTGGTTGGGTGTAAATACCTACATCTGACTCTTTTAGATACTTGTTGGGTCTTTCAAAGGGCAGGCATGATAGGCCACTATTTTTTAGCACACCATAGCATCAGTAATAGTGACCGGTCTTGGGGCCTCCCCCTGAGCTGGATCCCAATTTGGGCATGCCACTGGATACCCTTTTCCTCACGCTCTTCTCCATTTTTGTCCCTGCTGTTCTTTCAGAAAAGAGAAATTCTGGCTCAGAGTTTTTGACTGTGGGATGGCAACCACATCCCTCCATTTGATGCCCTGTCCTTCTATTGGAGGTGGGCTCTACAAGTTCCCTCTCCACACTGTAGTATATTTCATGTAAGGTCCCTTCTTTTGAGTCCTAAGAGCTGTCATCTACCAGGTCTCTGGTACATTCTAGAAGGTTCCCCCCATCTCCTACCTCCCCTTAGGTTGCTTGTGGAAACTAAAAGGGGGTTGGGGAAGGAGGGAAAGGGAGGATAGCCCACATCGGGCCAGAGTTCCTCCTATGTTCTGTGCAGGCAGATGTGGGAGGGCTGCCAGACGCTTCCACTCAGCCCTAGGTGGGCATCTAAGCCATTGAACCCACTCAGTGGGGGTGGAGGGTGGACAAGGGGCAGCTTCCAAAACCAGGGGGTTATGGGAGAGAGGGCTTAGGGAGAGAGGTTCTTACATAGGTGAGTGTCTGTGCAGGGGGCCTTGATGAGCAGAGACTGTCTATGGTTTTAGAGCTTTATGGTAGAAAGGCAGGGGGAAAGAGAAAAGGTAGAAAAGAGAGAGAGACCAGCCATGCCCAAGAGGAGACAAAGGGGAAAGGGAGAGAGAGAAGAAAGGGTAGATATTAAGATGGAGAGAGAGAGGAAGAGAGAGGGGAGAGGAGAGGAGAAGACAAAGAGATAGAGTGAGGAGGGGCCGAGGAGCCCCTCTTAATGTATGCTGCTATCTTTTCTGTTGCTTGGTAACTGGGGAGGAGTCTAGCCTGAAGGTCAGAAGGTTGGGACATTGCCTATGTGACTACTAACCATGCTTCTTTTGTGGAGGCTGAGAGGGTAGTCACTTCAACAGGAGCCAGAGTTCCAGGAGCATGAGGAAACTCCTACTGTTCCATGTAGGTGAATTATGACCACTCCTGGGTTCAGATCTCAGCTCAACTGGAGACCAGACTGTCTATATATAGCCCAATACCCCACAGTTGCCTGTTTCTATTCTTTTTGCTGGCCCTCATAGACTAAGTCCTGTCCCTGACCCTGGATACCTGATCAGCTTCTCCTCTTCCCTTCGCTGTTCCCTTTCCCACCCAAGTCCGTCCCTCCATGTGCTGTGATTGCTTTCTTCACCCTCCTAAGTGGAATTAAGGAGTCCTCACTTGGGCTCTTCTGTTTGTTAACCTTGAGTTCTGTGGATTGTATTCTGGGTATTCTGTACCTTTTTGGACTAAAATCAACTTATTAGTGAGTACATACCATGCATCTCCTTTTGGGTCTGTCTTGACTCACTCAGGAAGATACTTTCTAGTTTCCTCCATTTGCCTGCAAAACTCATGATGTCCTTGTTTTTAATAGGTGAGTAATATTCCACTGTGTAAATGAACCACAGTTTCTGTACCCATTCTTCTATTGTGGGTCATCTGGGTTGTTTCCAGCTTCTGGCTACCAGAAACAAGGCTGTTTTTGTTATTTCTATATTTAAAAGCTCCTTGTTTTATATATTGATTTTGCAAGTTCTACAGAGCGACATTTAATAAAACATTTAGAGATTTCTCTACACTAATTTGTCTATATATGAAGTTATATTGACTTCTTCCTCCCACAACTGCACCCCTTACTTTGTTTATATATTTACACAATGAAAGATATTTAGATCATATTTTCCTTTTTGCTATTAAGAATTCTCATATAAATATTAGTGTATCAGTTTTTATGTGAATTTATTTTTATATTTTTTGAAATAAAACTTTTGTATCTTTCAACATTTCAAAAATATCTGGATTATTCTCCAAAGTGGCTCACCACTACCTGAGGGCAATAATTTCATTATATCCTTGTGCCTCTTTAATGATTTTTTTTCTACCATGATTGTAAAATACTTCCCTAAGGTGTTTATTTATGTTTTCCTGATGTCTTTGGCACTATTCAGGTGTTAACAGATCATTTTGACATATATTTTCACTGAAAAAAATCTATTCATATTGATTTCTTAGAATATCTCATTATTGTTAACTTAAAAGCATTCCTTATACTTCTAAGCAAAGGTTTCTTATAATATATGTGATTTTAAATCTTTCTTCCATCGTGCGAAATATTTATTTCAGGTTTTTTGTTTTGGTTTGGTTTGGTTTGGTTTTTGGTTGTTTTGTTTTGTTTTGTTTTGTTCTCTTGCCACAAACTCCTTTAAATCATCCAGAAAACTCACTAAGATTAAATTTACATACATTGGATTTATTTTTTGTGCCTCAGAGATTTATATCTTTTGAAAATATGTATGTTTAGGTATACAGCATTTTAAGGGCATATGGAGGAGCAAAAGAGTTTCACTTATTTCAGGTTCCTCATTTTCTATACAATCAGTACTACCTTGATCATGTTGGGCAGAGCATGAATGTTCTAGGTCTTCTTGTAGTTGATTTCCATTTTTTTAATGTATTTTCATGAAGCTTTCTCTTGTTTTTCCTAGTTGTTATATTTCAAAATTGCTGGATATGTTATTAGTTTTTGAATGATATCATTATTTCATTAAATATTTGATTTCCCCCCTTTGTTTCTTTATTTTTCATCCTTGCTGAAATTGCAAGCATGTTTTCTATTTTGAAAGTTTTCCATGGTTTCAGATATTATGTTCTATTTTTTGTCCTTAAATATTATGGTTCCCTTTAGAAAGTTTCCATTATTGTCGCATTTTCAGCTTTCATCAAAGATCATTTTAATTTTTCTTAAAGTTGACTCTTTACAGACATTTTTTGAATATGTTGTTTGCTTTCATCGACTCACATGGCTATCTATATCTGCAAATTACTAAACTAGACATGTTTTAATTCAAATTGTGCTTCTTTAAATTTTTATCAAAATCTTGTTTTGTGTGGTATCTGAAACTGGTGTTGACTCTTGGTTTTCTTTAGAATGTGCTTCTCTTTGTCTACTAGTATGAAATAAGTGTTTTAAAAAGTAATTTTAATAAATACAATAGGAGCAATAACAAAATTTTAATGCAAATTTATGTTAATTTTTCTATTAATTTGGCGCGTTACATATATCTGGAGTTTCAAAATCCTTTATTGCACAACTCCCTTCTTTTCCCTTAATACTCCTCAAGCAGAGCATGGTCCTTTTTGATCATTTATATTGATTCTACTTTTAGTATAACGAAGACTTGAAGATGCAGGGGTAAGTCTGGAAATGGTGTCCTTTAATATAACTTTTTCCTTTCCAGGGTTTTCAATTCTCAAAAGTATTAAAAGAAGACCAGACTAGGACACTTAGTGGGCCTAAGTGGGGACTTCAGTGTTTTCTCATTCACTTAAGTTAGCATTTCTTATTTTCATCAGTCTCAACACGGTGACATAATTATTCATTTCCTTAAAGTCTCAGAGAAAATGTTAAAGTAGAATATTTTGAATATGCTGAGAAACCATCATTTATATCTATATATGTTATAATTTTTTTAAGTTGGGTAAAGTTGGCAAAGTTTACAGTTACTACAGATCTTGGTAATTCCAAACTTTATATGAAGAACAGAAGCTTAAGGAAAGTGTGTCATGGTCATAGAATATTCCTCCATCATTGGGAAGAGAGGCCCCTTGGTCATGCAGACTTTATATGCCCCAATACAGGGGAACGCCAGGGCCAAGAAGTAGGAGCGGATGGGTAGGGGAGCAGGGCCGGGAGCGGGGAGGGTATAGGGAACTTTCTGGATAACACTTGAAATGTAAATGAAGAAAATATCTAATAAAATTTGGAAAAAAAAAGAATCTTCCTCCATATTGAAATACTAATTTTGTACTTGTATTTGAAGAGGTTTACACATTATTCAAGGGAAAACTAATATTTCTCACTGTAATGTATATTAGATTGAAATCAGAAAGAGAGAAGTTAGGTACATGAATTTTGCTTTGCTTGTTCTAGCCAGGAAAAGACAAACTAATCAAATAAGCCTCTTTGAGTTGCGTTACTAAACACTCATCATCAAAAGATTTTAGAGGTCAAATCTTAACATGCTAGAATTTATAGGTGTCTGTATTTAGGTAAGCAAGTTAGAAGGATTCACTGAAATCTAAGCTGCCATTGGTTAGGGGGTCTGACTAGTTCAATCTATATTTTGTTGTTGTTGTTGTTGTTGTTGTTGTTTTTGCTTTTTGTTCTCTACAGCAACCAGAAAAAGAATAGTCTTATCCCCAGCCTACTGCTCATTATATTTCATTTTCTCACTCCATGTGGGCCAATCATGCCCCCTGCCAAGAAATTTCACTCTTAATGGAGAAAGGCATGGTAAAGTCATCCCTTCTTTCACATTGGGGGAAAGAACAAGTTACACTGAAAAGATAAAATTACAAAAAAAAATGCGCAAAACTGAACATAAGATGCAGATTATCTAGGGCCTTTTGGTGCCACAGCCTTAAACGTGTTCCAGACTAGTAACCTGGAAAGAGCCTGACTTCAGTCATGGGGAGGTGGAAGTATGTTTTCCTGTTTGCAGTATTCATTTACAGATTCAAAAGTCACTTTTAGAAATGTACTTTGTGTGAATTTTTAGACTTCAGGTTCTGTCTACCATTGTTGGAGTTATCTGTCCTTTTACTCTTAACCCAAGTTCAAGTTATGAACTTTGTTCAGAAATGGGAGTAAAGGGCATGTGCCTGCTCACCAACTGAAATAGAGTAAGGTATCTCCAAGGAAAGCTTGCATTTTAAGAAGTGAACTTTAGGTGATTAACACTTTTTCATTTCTATTGTTATTCTGAATATTCAAATCTTTTGCATTGACTGCACATTGAACAGATTATGATAGAAGACACCATACCATATATTATTAGAATCTTGGCCCTGATATTAAATACAAACAAGCCGTGCATGGTGGCACACACCTTTAATCCCAGCACTCGGGAGGCAGAGGCATGGTGATTTCTGAGTTCGAGGCCAGCCTGGTCTGCAAAGTGAGTTCCATGACAGTCAGGGCTATACAGAGAAACCTTGTCTCGAAAAACCAAAAATAAACAAACAAACAAACAAACAAACAAAAACACAAACAGGCTGTATTTGAACACATCCTGGTTATACCAAAAGAAAAAAATTCATTCATTTAATTCCAGATATTTGTATAACAATAGCTGTTGTCGGAAATATTAAAAAATAATGCATGCTAACCCTGCAGGCTCCAGCTGGCTGGCTGGCCAGGCATTAGCAGGCAAGGCCGGCCTGTTCTCATCTTGTGGAGACTATCTGATTCATAGCTCCAAAATCTCTCTACCTAGCTCACTAAGTTCCCACTGGTGGGTGACTACCATGCCAACTGCATGCTTCAAAATTCTCACAGCTTTTTGGGGTATACATTTGGCAAACCCATGCTTCACTACCATACCTTTCTCTCTGGAACCCAGTTGAACCTTTGCGTGAAGGAAAATACCACACAAACTTAGTTCAGAATCAATGGTAAGTCAATCGCTGAGCACAAGAACTAGAATCCCAATCGGTAAACCATATTAAATCTAAATCCTCCTGTGGTGAATTCTGGCAGATTTACCATCTAAAATGTTAGTCACTCGTTGCTACTACTTATCCTCTCTCTCTCTCTCTCTCTCTCTCTCTGCATCTAAAAAACCTCGCTCCTTTCTTTTTAACTGCCCAATCGCAGGCTTCTTGTCCAATTAATATTTAAATTAATTGGGTAAAATCCTGCTACACATAGGAGATAGAATTCTTTAGTAATTAACAAGATAGATTCTTATACTACTACATTTAATTTAATATAGTTTAATACTCAACAAATACAAATGTCCTCAGAGAACTAAAAATGATATGAAAGTCATACTAACATGTAGGATAAGTAATACCAAGGACATTGATGTACTAATATCTGAATCGAGTGATGGTTCTTCCCTAAAGAAAAGAGTCTTAGTAGATGAAAAAGTGATGCAGGTAGGAAATTCTGCTTAATTTGAAACATAATAAACACAATGGTTTTGTTGTTGTTTTTGTTGTTGTTTACTAATGAGGGGAGCAAAGGACTCCTTGATAGAGAAGAGGTAAGAGTGAGGTTAGCATGAGGAAGAGGTTGGAGTCATATAATCATAGCTACATAAAGCTCAAATAGACAAGGAATTAATTTCTGTTGCACTACAGAAGTGAGCAAAGATCTCTAGGGTACTGATTTCACCCAAAAGATCTAGTTGAGGATTTGGGTCTTTATATCTCAAAGAATAACACATTACTGAATGATAACTCATGAAAAGGAGGAATAGATATAAAACTAATAATAAATTATTTTTAATTCATCTATGATTTGTCAAGAAATTGCATTGGCTGCTGTCTATGCTGAAAAACATCTGATAATACTGTGCAAATATAAACTATTTCTTCCTGTCTCTAGTAATAATCAGTGAAAAGGCCTTCTGTAGAAGCTTGTGTTCAATACATAGTTTGTATTAACAGCAGAAAATAAAAAAATCATCAGTTCAAAGTTCCCTTCACCAGGTGGTTGGTTATGTAACTGTGTATAAGGCTTATGTGCAGTCATGAAGAGAATTTACCTCTACCATCATTTAATATACCTACAAGCATTCAATCCACATGCTTTTGTTTTCTGTTTACAGAAAAAAAATATTACAATATAGGGGTTGGTGGGAGGGCTCAGCAGTTAAGAATGCACATTGCTCTTGCAGAGGACCTAAGTTTAAGTATCCATATTTGCAGGCTCAGAGCTGACCATAACTCCAGCTCCAGGGAGTCCAGTAACTTCTAGCCACTGCAGAAAACTGTATTCAAGTGCATATGCTCACACACTACCCTCCCAGACATCCACACTGAGAGAGAGAGAGAGAGAGAGAGAGAGAGAGAGAGACAGACAGACAGACAGACAGACAGACAGAAAGAGAGAGAGACAGAAAGAGAGAGAGGCATGTGATCCAAAGAAACCATTTTAAAATACATTAAAATATATTTAATTCTATACTATCATTAAGGGATTAATTATCATTATAAAATACTTTAAATTATAATTTGAACATAAATACAACTCTCTCTATCATACACACATACACACACACACACACACACTCCATTTCAATTAAATACTTACAGCTATTAACTATCAAAACATGAATCCCTCTCTCTTTTAAAAATTACAACTTTTAATATTTTGATAAGTTCGGTATCAAAGTTTTGAATCCAATATTGAATTTCTCAATAATTAAATATGTTTATGTTGACACAGTAAGAAAATAACTTAGATGTTATAAATTGTGATTGGGCAATCCAGGATAATTGTCAAATTATTATTGTGGTAATAAGCAAATATAAGTCTAGAAATTAAATCCAGTTAATCACTTGTACTTAGAATCATTTTCTAAATTATTTTTGCTTAATATGGCAAGTTTAAGCAACAGTCCAAAAGGTTTTTTTTTTTCTTGATATAGTTTCTAAAGAACAAAGTACGATTCAGATTTGCATAATAGCACAATGCCTTCTCCATGCTTCATGAGTCAGCCATCAGGAAAATTGGAAGAATGTACATATTGCTGCACGATGTCTGCTCACACACATCTGGGAGTTCAAAAACCTAGTATCCGACCTTTCCATGTTTGCAATAACACCTGAAATTAAGGAATATATCTCAGAAATGCAGATGTTTAGTATAGTAATTCCTCATAGACTTATGATCATAGGCAAGTAATTTTGCATTTATTAAATGCTCTAAAATAATACATGTGGCATGTTAAGAGGTTAAGAAACATTAGAACATATTAAAATATATGAAATTATAATTTAATGTTCATTGTTGAAAATGCTATATGACCTCATTAACCACAGTGTGGATCACCCCCTATAATTCCATGGTAATGTTAGTGTGGGTTAGATTGTTTTCTAATGAGCCATCTGGCTCCTCTCCAATTGTCATAGCTTTTGGGACTAGATGGGCTGGGTTTAAAAATCTAATTGGTTAATTTACAAACTACATAAAATTGGGTGACAAAACTTTTTCCTACTTTAATTTGATAGCAATTGGCAATGAATGTTTTTTGTATCAAATAAGGAGAGTGAGCTTGAGTTCTAAACCCTTATATTTGTTTTTAAGAAACTCAAGCCGAACCAAGGGCACTCTCTTCCCAATGATGGCCTACTAGGTACCGGTTAGTTCATATTGTAACTTTATATGCCCCAGAACAGGGGAACGCCAGGACCAAGAAGTGGGAGTGGGTGGGTAGGAGAGTAGGGTGGGGGGAGGGTATAGGGGACTTTCGGGATAGCATTTGAAATGTAAATAAATAAAATATCTAATAAAAAAAGATAGAACTCAAAAAAAAAAGAAAAGGAAAAAAAGAAAAAGAAAAAGAAAAAAGAAACTCAAGCCAGGCATTGGTGTCACACGCCTTTATTCAGAGCACTCGGGAGGCAGAGGCATCCTGATTTCTGAGTTTGAGGCCAGCCTGGTCTACAAAGTGAGTTCCAGGACAGCCAGGGCTACACAGAGAAACCCTGTCTCAAAAACCAAACCAAAAAAACAAAACAAAACAAAACAAAACAAAACACCCTCAACTTTATTGTATATTTTTTAATTTTATGGAAATTTTCTACAAACTAAAAAAGCAATGATAAATTTTTCTTCTCTATTTCAATGTACTGTATATCATCAAAGAAAATGTGACTAGAGAAGATGTGTTCAGTTTGTAGAACCTTTTTCCACTTACTATGTAGTGAGTAACACAAAAAGAATGATAATAACAACCAATTAGCTATCGGCGTGACCAAGTAAATCAGCAGTTTGTAAGAATCTCCTTGTGTTTCATACTTAAATCAGTAACAAGAACTAAATTCAAGTGACTAATTAGATATAGCACACAGCATCTGGAGTTGATTGTATGTTTCAAAATAATTAGAGAAGTCTTATCTTCACTTCATTCATATGGTGCCTCTACTTCTCCCCTAAAATTCTCCAGCTCATGAGCTTCCCTTCTCAAGATTTTTATTTCTATATAATCCTGTTTTTTCAGCCATACACTATGTCAGCTCGACCCCCCTCCCCTTCTCTTGACTGTCTCCTTTGGTCCTTTCTTGCTCTCCACCATTATGGCAGGGTCCATGCTGTTGGCCATGTCTAGCCTACTACTTTTTCTTTCAGCTCTATTCTAGAATGCTTTAGTTGTTCTCTCCCTCAAATCCACCTTGACCTCAATCATACATTAGAGAAATCTTATCTTCACTCCATTGGTCTAAGGCTCATAAACTAGGAGGGGCATATATGAAGCCCCTCTAAGGGTCTCAGTCTCTCTTTTCCAAACCAAACTGATGACTTGATTCTCTTAAGATCATTTCTTTCTGCTATCTTCTGCCACTTACCATATTTGACTCCTAATTCTAGATTAAACCTCTTCAACCCCTTCTCTCCACCTGTTATACTTCTCCACGGAGATTCAGGCCATCTCCTTGTCTCTCTGACTACTGGTTCCTGCTCTGTCCTCCTGGGCACCTGCCATATGGACCACCTCCCTGTCTCCCTCTACCTTCTTTTTCCTTGTCTACTCAGTAAGTATCCTCTCAGACTCTCTGGCTCCGACAGTCCTGAATGCATACCACTCCCTACAAAGACACTTGTGCCTGCCTCTACTGGAACTGTCTCTTTTCCAAGAAGCCTCCCTAGTCAACCTTTTCAGCTGTTCTCTTCTCTGCCTACTCTAACCATTTGTCTACCCCCCTCTGCTAGATGTAGCCCTAGAGCGATCTGTTTTTTCTACAAAGCCTACACTCTTATGCCAGGGTGCTTCTTTTACCTTATCTAAAATCCCTATGGCTACATCGGGCAGAATCATAAAATTCCCTACTAGGCAATATCCAGCCACCATAGCATTGAAAGAAGTAAAGAGGGCAACAGATAAATTTAGTATACCACCCAACCCACCAAATGAAAACAAGAATAAATAACAACACCCAGAATTTCAAATGCAAAGCCAAGATTTCAGCTGTGACATTATGTCTCAATTACATCCCAGCTATCATATTAAAGTAGGTTCTGAGAACTGCAACAAAGCTGAAACACAAGACAAGGAACATAAAGTACCCATTATGAATATGACAGAATTCCTTAATTATGAAATAAACAAATCTCTTAAAGAAATCTGTGAAAGCAAAATCAGGCAGTGGAAAGAAATGAATAAAGCAATTCAAGCAAAACCTGAAAGTGGAAATAGAACCAATAAAGAAAGTTCAAACTGAAAAAAGAATGGAAATAAAATATTTAGAAACTTTAGAGGAAAATGTTACCCATAGAATCCAAGAAATGGAAGACAGAATTAATATTTTTCCATTAATATAATAAGCCAAATCAAGCTGAATTAAACATATAAAAATAGTTTTATTTGGCATCGCTGTGTGGCGGGTTCACTAGTTTCAGAGAAGGAAGCCAGAGAAGTTGCTATGCAGACAAAGAGACAGAGACAGGAAAGAGAGAAAAAAATGAGGGCAGAGTGAGAGAGAACAGAGAGGGAACAAGAGAGAGCATATGTACAAAGCAATATGTACAGACAGACAGAGAGAACATAGCACAGAGAGCAGGAATGCAGTGTAAGAAGGTGAAGGGAGAGTGGAGTGGAAGGGAGATGGAGATGGAGGGAGAGGGTGAAGAAGAGGGAGAGAGATATTTGGGGTTGTTGGCTGTCTCTTTTATCAGCAACACACATCTGGCACACCTGGAAGCAGTTGCTATGCCCCCGGAGGGCAAACCAGTGGAGTTGTATGTATACTAACAGTGTTAGGGTTAGATGTCATTGCTTTAAAACCTAACAAGAATTTCTACAATTGAAGACAAGATAGAAAAGTGGATCCCTTCAACAAAGAAAATGTTAAAACCAAGAACCTCCAGGCATAAAATACCCAGGTAATCTGGGACAATAGAAAAACACAAAATCTATGAATTATATGAAGAGCAAAGTAAGGAAACCCATGTCAAGTGATTAAAAAATAGTTCAACAAAATCATAAAAGAAAAATTTGCAAACCTAAAGATGGATGCCTATCAATATACAAGAAGCATATGGCATACCAGAAAGACTGGACCATAAATAAAAATTCCCTTTGGACATACCAAGTGTAGAGAACAAATGAAAATTAAAAACTCTTCAAAGATTTTAAGAGAAAAAAAAACCAAGCAATATATCAAAGCAGATCTATTAAAATATCACCTGACTTAATGTATATTCAAAAGCCATAAGTGCTGTAGAGGTCTACAAATCCTTAGATTGAAAGCATAAATGCCAGGCTAGTCTAGTATATCCAATAAAATTTTCAGTCTTATTTTATGGGTAAAAATGGACATTCTCATAAATATATAATCTACAAATTCAACCCTATATAATGTGCTAGAAGATAAACTTCAACATTAAAAAGTGAACCATACCCATAACTACACAAGAAATAAATAATAACAGAGTAGTATATACAAAGAAAGGAAAGAAGAGGAAGTACATACACACACACTACCATCACCACCACCACCACCACCACTACTAACAACCACAACAAAAATAGTTTAAATCAGCAAATTCTACTCATTGACAACTTTCAAATCAATGGTTTAATTATCAAGTAAAAATTCACAGACTAAGAAAATGGCTGTGAAAAAAATGATTCATTTTTCTGTAGCATCCAAAAATCACATCAAAATCAAGGACAGTTATCACTTCAAGGTAAAAGGATGGAACAGTATATTATAAGCAAATGTGACTAAGACCAAGGTGGTATAGCCATTTTTCATATCTGGCAAAATAAGATTCAAATCAAAACTAATCAGAAAAAAATGGAAGAGGACTCTACATACTCACCAAAGAAAAATTCCACCAAGAGGACATTGAAATTCTTAACATCTGTGCACCAAATGCAAGGGCACCCAAATTACATAAAAGAAATATGACTATAGCTTAAATTCCATTTGCTACTCACACCCTGATAGAGGGAGACTTCAATGTCCCACACTCAACTATAGGTCAAGCAGGCAAAACTAAACAGAGAAATGCTGCAATTAACTGAAAATATTATTCAAATGGAACTAGTAAATGTTTATAAAATATTTCACTCAAACACAAAACAATATACCTTCTCAATAGACCAGGGAACTTTCTTCCAAAATTGTCCACATACTTAGACACAAAGCAAGTCACTACAAGTATTAGAAAATTGAAATAACAACCTGAAGACAGACCTCTGTAGGTGAGGGAAATAGAACAAATAGTTAAGGATGGATAAGAATGGTTGGAAAGAGTGAATCAAGTGATGTTCAGGGAATCAAGACAGGAAAGTTGGAGACAATAAATAGAAAGAGTTCTAAAACTAAGAGCCATTTGAGAGGAAGTATAGAAACTGTCATAATAGGATTTCATTGCTGTGAAGAGACACAATGACCATGACAATTCTTTTTTTCGGATATTTTATTAGATATTTTCTTCATTTACATTTCAAATGCTATCCTGAAACTACCCTATACCGTTCCCCACTGCCCACCCTGTTCCCCTTCTCAACCACTCCCACTTCTTAGCCTTGGCATTCTCCTGTACTGGGGCATATAAAGTTTGCAAGACCAAGGGGCCCCTCTTCCCAATGATGGCCGACTAGGCCATCTTCTGTTACATAGGCAGCTAGAGACAGGAGCTTTAGGGGTACTCATTAGTTCATATTGTTGTTCCACCTATAGGGTTGAAGACCCCTTCAGCTTCTTGGGTACTTTCTCTAGCTCCTCCATTGGGAACCCTGTGTTCCATCCAATAGCTGACTGTGAGCATCCACTTCTGTGTTTGCCAGGCACTGGCATAGCCTCACACGAGATAGCTAAATACCTACTGGCTGAGAAGCACCTGAAAAAATGTTCAACATCCTTAATCATCAGGGAAATGCAAATCAAAACAACCCTGAGAGACCACCTCACACCAGTCAGAATGGCTAAGATAAAAAATTCAGGTGGCAGTAGATGCTGGTAAGGATGTGGAGAAAGAGGATCATTTCTCCATTGTTGGTGAGATTGCAAGCTTGTAAAACCACTCTGGAAATCAGTCCGGTGGTTCCTCAGAAAATTGGACATAATACTACTGGAGGATCCAGCAATACCTCTCCTGGGTGTATATCCAGAAGATGTTCCAACTGGTAATAAGGACACATACTCCACTATGTTCATAGCAGCCTTATTTATAATAGCCAGAAGCCGGAAAGAACCCAGATGTCCCTCAACAGAGGAATGGATACAGAAAATGCGGTAAATTTATACAATGAAGTACTACTCAGCTATTAAAAAGAATGAATTTATGAAATTCCTAGGCAAATGGATGGATCTGGAGGGTATCATCCTGAGTGAGTTAACCTAATCACAAAAGAACTCACATAACATGTACTCACTGATAAGTGGATATTAGCCCAGAAACTTAGAATACCCAAGATACAATTTGCAAAACACATGAAACTCAAGAAGAAAGAAGACCAAAGTGTGGACACTTCATCCCTTCCTAGAATTAGGACCATGAGAATTCTTATAAAAAATACATTTAACTGGAGTTGACCTGCAATTATCCATTAGTCCATTATCATCATAGCAGGAAGCATGACAGAGTAAGGGCAGACATGGTGCTAGCAAAGTAGATCAGAGTTCAATAGCAGAAGGGAGATAGCAGAAGGTAGACTGAGATAATGTAACCAGACTGGTACTTCTGAGACCTCAAAGTTCATACCTTGTGATCTACTTCCTCCAACAAGGCCACCCCTACTTTAAGAAGGCAACACTTGCTAACAGTACCAGTACATATGAGACTATGGGGGGGGGGACATTTTCTTTCAAACCACCACAGAAACACATATATTAAGGTGATCTCCATGAAACTTCCAAGAAATGGAGGATACTGTTTCCCAAGTAAACATTTCATGTCACCAAATGGAACTTACAATACTGGGATTGGGCTATATCTAATTATATTGTCAACAAAAAGGATTCCCATGAGAAACCTCACACAATACTAGCCACTGCCAAGACTACATTTTGTTTTTTCCACACTTATGAAAAGACACTATTGCTGAAGACAATACTTACACAAATCATTTAACATGGCAGAGTTGAACTGGCACCTAAATATAGTCTTCACCTTCAGATGCTGGCACATTTAGTACAGCAGGATACTCTGCATGTTACCAAAGAAAAACCACAAGTTCCAACCCTGCTAAAGCCCCTTTGATTTACAATGATGTCATTCCAGCAAGACAGGGAAGTGCAGTGGTGGCACAGAATTTGTGGGAGCAAGCAACTTCTATCTAATTAGTCATAAAGCTAAGTTCAAGAGATGAGGCCTATACCCAATGCTACCTGGGTAAGCAAGAACCAGATACTAGATACTAGATAGTGTAGCATCCTAGAGTAAAACAAAATACTACTATTTTAAAAAATAAAATACAAGAAATATAGCAAAGAAAAAAGACATCTAGCAACATTCTTCTATGGGAATAAATCAGTGCCTTGCTCAGACATCTTCAGAGAAGCTTCCTCCTATAAGAACAAATACAGTCAGGGACTCACAGGCAAGCAATATGCAGATTATGAGAGATCTTGGACATCTTAGGATGTATCCACTCGTCATACCTACCCTGGCCTTTAGGGATCAGGGATCAGGGATACCTGTGGAAGAGGAGGCAGAGAAATTGTAAGAGCCAAATGGTATGGGGGACACCAAAGAAACAAGGTCGCCTAAATCAACAGGATTAGTACATGTATGAACTAGCAGAGACTGAGGCAGTATACACTGTGCCTGCACAGGTCTGCACCAGTTAGTATTCCAAAGCTCAAAAAAGTAGACTTGTGCCTCCATACTTAATCCAAAAGCAGTCTCCAATTTATAAATACTTGCAAATGAATATTTAGTATATTTCTTTTTTTCCAATTTTTTTATTAGATATTTTCTACATTTCAAATGCTATCCCGAAAGTTCCCTTCCCCCTCCCACCGCCCTGTTCCCCTGCCCATCCACTCCCACTTCTTGGCCCTGGTGTTCCCCTGTATTGGGGTATATTCAAGGAACTCTCATTGAGAAAACAGAATATAAGTAAGGGTGAGACACATGATCAGCTGTCGATGGCTAACAGAAAACAAACTCAGTGGCATCTTTGCAGGTTCTTTGTCTCAAAATGTCATGCCAATAGATTTTCTGTTTCATTCTTTTTGAAATTTTATCTTCATACATTTTTGTTACTTTTATTTCTATATTTTTTCTTTTTACTTTTAATCATAAAAATCCTTTGCATATATATATATATATATATATATATATATATATATATATATATGTATACATACTTTTTTTTTCATTTTTGTACTTGTATGGGATTCTTGAATCCCATGGGCCTCAGCTCTCTATCAATTTCTTGTTCTTTTTTTTTTTCATTGACCTCTTTTTCTTCAGTTTACTTGTTTTATGATGTTCTTATGTGTTTGTTTTTTTTTTATTACATATTTTACTGTATTGTTGTTTCTTAGAAGCCTACTGTTTTTGAGTGAGAGACAAAAATGATTGGCTTTAGATGGTAGGTGAGATGGCAACGAGCTGAGAGGAATAGAAGGATGAAAAACCACGATTACAATATATTATTTGGAAAGCAAAACTATTTTGAATAAAAGGATAATATGAAAATTCAAGAGAGAGGAGATAGATAGAGATTAGCGAAAGAGAGAAGAGGGAAGAAAGTACAACCACTTACAGAATGCCTGAGTAGGCAAGGGTTAGGGAGTTATTCTAAGAGCATTACACTCAATTAAATTGGATGACTGAATTCCAGGGTTCTACTCTACAAGATACTGGCTGTAGTGAGTTGTATTTTATTGTACCCACTGTCTTAAGCTTTTCTCATCATGGACAATGCACTGTGCTGTAATAAGTGTATTATGTAGCTTGATCATGCTAATAATTTTATGTTGTACTTATGTATCAAACATGATGCTATGAAGGCTTAATATAAGCCATTTTTACAAGTAAAACAATAAACTAAAATTTGAAAATTCATTGTATTTTTATATTATATAATTGATTAAATGTAAGCAGATTGTCACAATGTACCACTCATAATCATTCAAAAATGAATGAACTTGGATGTAAAATTAACAATTCATGCCGAGGGCATCTGTGCTTAAAGACACAAAGAAGAACCAAAACAACCGATAAAAATGAAGTAGTCTCACAGAGTGAAGCAGTCAGCTTTCAAAGGGGAGGCTTGAACAAAATTACAATCTTTAGATATCTGAATGATAATTATTTGCAAGATAAACCAATATATGTGAACATTGAATTTCTTGCAAAAAAAAATGTGAAGTTATATGTTAGATTAAAAGAGGAAGTCATGCTAATCTGTTAAGACAAAGATAGCCAAAATTCCTTTTCAATGAACAAATTCATCTCTGGGTCAACTTGGCAGGTATTAAAGGGAGAATTTGTTTACTATATTGCCATAACAGACTGACTATTAAAGACTTGTTCTCTACATGGTGATGTAGTCTAAATGTCTAACAGAGGGAAAATTATCTTTAAGTTAGAACTGAAAATTCTACGTCCTTAAAATTTATAAAAGAATGTTGTTTAAGGAATAAAATGATGTGCTATGAATGAAAAATAGTTTATGAATTCTCTGTAAAGTATCATGCATTAATACTAATATATTTTTCCGAGTTGCATTTTACCCACCTTACTTGATAAATCAAATATATTGCATCCACTGGAGTATTCATGACCATGTAGAAGGAGGCCTGCATTTGTCACAGGTAACTTTCCCTCACTATGTAGTTTTCCTTATATCCTACATAAAAATACACTGTTCTTACCTTTCAGTTTCTGTGTTCTTTGCATAAATATCAGTAGTTTTTCTCTATGAACATTCTTTCATCTTTATGTTTTTTGGGGGAAAAATATTTGGAAACATGCTGGATGAAAATTAAAACATTAAAAAATTGCAATACTCATATAATTATACTAGATTAAAAACTATGTATTAATTTGAAAAGTTAAGTCTTCTGACTTAGATTTTCCTTAATGTATTTAACTGGCATGTCTTCTATTTATTTACATTTTATTTTTAAGGAATGTAACTTACTCTTTAAAAAATGGAGTGCTAGAAGAAATTTAGGAGCAATACCCATCATTAAATTCTGATAGGCATACTTGAGAACAAAGAATAATCTTAGTTCCATAATTTATGTGCACTCAAAGTTGTGAAATTCAGTAGGCACAAAGGAGAAATATAAATGAGTATCATTAAATGTCATAGTCACACTAAAGAACTTACCCTCCATTATCCATTGTCAAATAATCATTTGTATAATTCTGAGAGGAAGAAAAATGCTACATTTTTTCTGTTGAAAGCTTTATTATTATTTTTTTAATTCTTAGAACTCTCACTCCAAGAATTTCAATTTTATTTAATATTGAATATATAGAACTAAGTCATCATGAGACTGGAAAGAGATGCTTCAGTATTTAGGTTAAGAGCATCGCCTGCTCTCACAGAGGACTAGAATTCTTCTGTTTCCAGCATTAACATCAACTGGTATACAATCTATAACTCCAGCTCCAGAGAATGGCCCCTGTAGGTAGGTACCAGGCATGTAAGTAGTGTGCATACATAAAATAAAATATAAATCCTAATAAAATACTGCTGAGATTTTCTAATCAAATAGAAGACCCTCTAATAAGTTTGTGATAATGAAAACTTATGAAAAAATAATTTCTGTTTCTACATAATACACTTGCATTTGAAGCTACTATTACATTTCAGTTATGCTCCATACTTTAAAAGATCCCAAAGGGAGGAAGAAGAAACCTGTTTGGAGGATTGGAGGATAGCGTTTGTTTCCAGCAAAATGCCAAGGAAGTTCTCAGTTATTTCCCTTACAGTCACTTACCTACAAAGCCTGTTTCCAAGCCTAGCATCATTATATTGCTCTGGTTTCACTCTGTAACTGGAATTCTCCTCATCTACTAAGATCATGCCCTAATGTGAAGCCATCAGTCTATACTTAGGATGTATTCTTCTCCATCCATTTTAAAAATATTTCCACACATCTGGATAAACTGTTTCAAAAGATCATGCTTTGTGTTTAGATATTTGTGGTTCTATTTAATAAATACAAAAGATGTTTAAAAGGGCTCATTCAGCTTGTCTGGGCTTACTTTTGATTTCCTTTTTTTTTCAACTTTTATTAGATATTTTAAATTGCTATAATGGCAAGGAAAATATTAGAGGAACGATGACCTTCCTATCTTCTTCTAATATATGATGGAAAGATGAAAATTGTGTAAGAAATTACTTTAAAAGTTTAGTTTTTTTGTCAAGCAGGGATGCATTCTACATACTGCGAAGCTGCTATACTTTGGCTTTCTGAAACATTAGTTGTCATTCCCTTTTGGGTATCCACTTATTATATCGCTCAAGTATTTTTTTGCAATCTAATTCTCAGGAAACAATACAATTCCTCATTTTACAGGAAAGAAGGGCCAGAAGCCCAGGGTGCTTCTCTTACAGTCTTCAGAATAGTTCACATGCATATATTTTTTAATGGCAGCTGAACAACTAGAGAAAATAAGATGAATTAAAGTAAAATTTTATTTATGTTATGAAGAGAGAGAATAATGTTGGGAACAGAAAAAAGAGGGGACCCGGGGGGAGTCCCTGAGGAAGAAGGGAGGGAAAAGGGGCCCAAAGCCCAGACAGAGTTCCTGTGCTCTGGGCAGGCAGACACAGGCAGAGCTGCTAGAGACTTTCCACTCAGCCCCTGTGAGCATCTAAGCCTCTGACCCCACTTGGCGGGAGATGGACAAGGGGCAGCCCCTGACTGGGGACCCCAAGGCAACACCTTGTCGCCTCAAGGTTATAGGGGAGAGGAATAAGGGAAGAGGTTCCCAACACTGACCAGAGTGCATAGCGGTCTTGATGGAGCAGAGATTCTCTGTGGTTTAAGAGTTTTATTATAGAAATGCAGGGAGAACAAGAGAAGGTGGGGAGAGAGAGAGAGAGAGAGAGAGAGAGAGAGAGAGAGAGAGAGAGAGAGGAAGGAGAGGAGAGGAGAGGAGAGGAGAGGAGAGGACAGAGATGGTGAGAGTAAGGGGTAAGAGGTAAGAGTAGAAGAGATAAGAGAGTGGGGTGGGGGCTGAACAGCTCTTTTAATTGTCTTCACTGTTGTTAGCTAACTGGAGAGGAGTTTAGCCTGAAGATCAGAAGCTTGGGCCATTGTCTAAGTGACTACTGACCATGCTTCTCTTGGAGGGGCTGTAGGAGTTGGTAACTTAGGCAGAGGCCAGAGTTCCAGGAGCATGAGGGAATGCCTACTGTGTCATTAAGGTTCATTATGACCATTGTAGTTCAGGCCTCAGCTCAATTGGATACCAGCCTGCAATTCCCCACAGAATAGTGCATGCAAATGAGACAGGATAAAAATATCCTACAGGAATGGAAGGCAAGTAATTTGCAAGATGATGAGAAGAAAGGAAACAAAGAAGAGAGAAATGGAAGTCAGAGAAAAGTCAGAGCAAGAATTTCTCCTTCCCTGAGATTGACTATGCCTGAAGTCAGACAGAAAAATCAAAGGTTCTGTATCCTCAACCTCACTGAACTACTGAACTGGGGACAGGAAATTCAAACAAACACTTTGTTCACCCACATTCTGAGTCATTCATAATCTAATCTTCTTTAACTCTCTTTTAGAGCAAAGCCTATTGAGTATCTCCCATATTTTCTTTGTCTCCCTTCCCTATGAACTGTACCTGCCCCCCCCTCCATGATTTTGCTTTTGTTGTTACACATTTAGTTTCGTCAAGGATGTCTGTATGACCTCTGGTTTGTAGCTACCCAATGGAACTTTGTGGAGTCATAAGTTTGTACAAAACAGAAGACAATGACTCTCTTTTTCCCTGAATATATTGGTAGCAAACAATTCAGTAACAAATACTAGAAATCCTACATTTCTGTCATGACTAGTGAAGGCAGCTGGTTTGATTTCTTGATTGTAATGGCTAAGTCTTGCCTCTGGAACATGGCAAATTTTAGACCTCTTTTGTCTTTTAGTTTCTGCATACTTTCTGTTCCTTTTCCATGATATTTCCCTCCTACTGCTCTGGCCTTGTTTGACCTCAATTGCCACATGTTTAATGAGAACATGGAATCAACATCAGGGGAGATGCAGTTTTCCTAGAAAATAATTGTGCTTTCATGGGTTAAATTCTAAGAATTTTGTAGTTCTCTGTATTCTGTAGTTCATTAGAAATACTAAAAACAGTAAATAAAATTCATATCCTGAATTATCAAATATATGTTTATATCAGAGCACATATTATAGAAATAAGTTTACTGCTAGCTCCAAGCACTAAGTGCTGAGCTAATTCATTGTGAGAGTGCCAAGACTACCACACAATTGAGTAGAATGTAAACTGATAGCCCTGAGAAATTACTTAGCGTGATTAGGTGGTAAAGCAGAGAAAGAGTATTTTGAGTATTTTTTTCTTTACTAGTCATGTTACCATTTTAAGATTTGTCTTCATTTGAATCCATCTTAATTTGATCTAGATGATGATAACACCATTATTTTCAAACCAGTTAATACTGAGTGTGGAGGAATTTAAATCCAGAAACATGGCTGCTCTGGCAAGAGATCAGATCAAAAGAAATGATACAACTGGATTGCAGACTTATCACACACCTGAAATCCCCCGACCCCACCCCCACAATACAGACAAGGCTTTGCTAGTACACACCACTAGTCCCAAAGAATGAAGACTAAGAGGCAGACACAGAGTGATGAATCAGAGAAAGATTTGACAGAAGGAATTAGAGATAGAATATCACTAACTCTCATGACAACAAACAGGAAAGATCAGCTACTTAAAGAGCCATGAGGGACAGAGAATGAACTGAGTTCAGTTCAGTTCAGGTCAGTTCAGGTCAGTTCAGGTCAGTTCAGAGAAGTTCAGTTCAGTGCAGTGCAGTTCAGAGAAGATCAGTTCAGAGAAGATCAGTTCAGAGAAGTTCAGTTCAGTTTGTGGCATTCAGAGGCAGTTTTCCCAAGCAGAGCAATCCAGTCAGAAGCTAAGAGAATCCAATTTGAATCAGCCATCTTGGAGAGTTTGAGCCAGAACAGCTGTATTGAACCAGCCAGGAAAAGTTCAGAGAGAGATGGAAAGAGCAAGTTTATTCAGCAGTAAGCCTCAGAACAGAATATTCTAGGCCGAGGTTATCAGATGGGGGCTGGAAGCTGTAGCTTTTAGGATCAGTTGATTGCAGATCATCAGATTCTACGAAGGCTAAGAGCTTCCAGGCCTACTACTTCTATTTTCCCCCCACCTCCTCTTCCATCCACATCCAATCCTTTTCTGCATCTCTCATTATAAAACAAACAGGCTTCTAAGGGTTAATAACAAAATATTACAAAATAAAATATAATATGATAAACTACCACATTGGAGTTGGACAAGACAAACATAAGAAAGAGCCCAAGAGAAGGCACAACAGTCAGAGACCCACTCATTCACACACTAAAGAATTCCATAAAGACAGTAAATCAAAGCAGATGATCTGGTACATGTCCTTACAGATCCTGAGCATACTCCATCAGTTGGTTTGTTCTCATGTGTATTGACTATGTTGATTTAGGAAGACTTGCTTTTTGGTATTTTCTATTCCTTTTAATCATACTCTTTCCACCCTCTTCTACATGATTCCTGGAGACACAAGAAGAAGGATTTGATACAAATATCCTAATTAGGGCTAAGTGTTTCAAGATTTCTCAATCTCTCCATAATGTCTGGCTATGGGTTTCTATTTGTTCACATCTGCTATGAGAAGCATCTTCTTTAATGATGGTGAGAAAAATATTAATTTATGAATATAGAAGAATGTGACTAGGAGTCATTTTATTGCTACATGAAAAGCTGTTTTTGGCTTTACCATAGGTCCCTGGTCTATCTAGTCTCTGGAAGTTGGTCACCCAAGCATTTCTGGGTATGGGTTCCATCTCATGGAGTAGACCTTAAGTTAATAAAAAGTTGATTGCTTACTCTCACAAAACTTGTGACCTTGTGCCACCAAAGCCACACCATATTGCATGCCACCAGTGTGTCATTGTAGATTGAAGGATTTGTGGCTGCCTTGATGCTTGTTTCTCTTTTACTGGTGAACATAATAACTTCCTGTAACAAAGACCCTAAGAATTTGGGGTGAAGTCTTGTTGGAGTTAACAGTTTGACTTCTCCATGAGTTGCATCACTGTTGTCTTCAGCAATGGAGTATTGCTCTCTGTGGAGAACAACCCATTGCTTGGCAACAGCCTGAACTGTTTAAGAGTTCCCATAGGAGCCCTTTCAAAACAGGTTTCCTACCTGCTTTCAACAAAAGAAAGAAAAAAATGGCTAACCTTTCATAGGAACTTCCTCTTTGGTTTAGTTTAGAGAATTTTGTTGTTAGGCACTCATAGTTGTAGAAAAAGAAACCTGGAAAATCAAGTGTCCTAAATGTTTCCTTTCCCATGAATGAAAATATAACTAAAATGAAGCTTAGGCTGTGCAAAATATATGAAATGTTATATTAATACTTTAGGAAAATCTCATAAAGGCTAATTTTTAATAGCACATACTCTTATATAGTCACCAAGGAAAAAATACAGATTTAAATGAAAATTTTATCAGTGGGAAAATTTAATTTACTAATACTCATCAATGTCTTAATAGTTCCTTTCTAACACTTGTTTTAATTCTTATGTTTCTAACGTCTAACAGCAAAAAAAAAAAAATATGTGTTTAAGGAACTCAATCACCTATTTTGACACTGAAGAATATGTACAACAAAAACTGGCCACTGAATTTCACTTTACTAAAAATACTGGTTACTTGAATAGCCCAGGCCATCCTATGTGTCATTTTTTACACTCTTTCCTCTCTCTCTTTCTCTCTCTCTCTCTCTCTTTCTCTCTCTCTCTCTCTCTCTCTCTCTCTCTCTCTCTCCCGTAAAAAGTCCATTTAATTTAGTATAACATGCACTTCTCAGTAGTATGGGCAATAAGCACAAATCTGAAATATATTTAACTTATAAGCTTCCAAACATTTAAAACAAAACAAAACAAACAAACAAACAAACAAGACCCTCTGGGAGAAGAAATACTAAATAGAATGCATTGACATAGGGTTTCATACAAGAAAAATTGTTTCCTAAAAATATATCGTGAAATCAATACTTTTTTTTTTTTTTTTTGGTTTTTGGAGACAGGGTTTCTCTGTATAGCCCTGGCTGTCATGGAACTCTCTTGGAGCCGGGTGTGGTGCTGCACGCCTTTAACCCCAGCACTCGAGAGGCAGAGGAAGGCGGATTTCTGAGTTCAATACATTTTTTCAAGTGACCAGCTTAATCATTCAGCCCTCTAGACAAAAGGAGCCCAACTGATGTGCAACACTGCCTTTATGTCTTCAAAACAGAGAAGCTACTTAAAAACACATTGACCACCACATAGAAGAAAGTAGATCCAGAGAGTTATACATTTACTTGATTGGAGGGTACTGAATGCCTAGCCAGAAAGCAATAACATCTGTCATGCCCCAATGTAGGGGAATTCAAGGCCAATGAGGTAGGAGTGGCTGGGTGGGTGGGTCGGTAGGGGAATACCTTCATAGAAGCAGGGGAGGATTGGATAGGGGGCTTTGGGGGTGACTGGAAAAGGGGATAACATTTGAAATGTAAAAAAAAAAAGAAAATATCCAATAATTTTTTTAAAATTATAATCAATTAAAAATTCCATTTATACTTTTCTTTATTTCTATCCAACACATTTGGCCCTTTACATACTAAAAACTTGAAAAACATTTCTACTATAAAACGTGTTATTTTCCTTTACAAAACTTTAAAATGTCTGCAGAAACTAAAATAAAATCTTTTTTTTTTTTTCCTGCTCTAATAGTTTCCAAGAAAATACCACGGACTCCAGACAAAGATAACAACATGAACATGAAATTGTTGAAGTATTTTCAAGTGTCTTTTAAAGCAGATGCACTTACTACGTTATAGACTACTTGCTAGAAAAAGAAAATATCATTTTGCTGTTTCTTTTTTACCCCTCAAATCCTGGAATAAAGAGTGGTGTGACATAGCTAAGATTCAGCTGAAATATCACTTTCTCTGTTTGCTTGGCCCTGCAGACATGCTCCCATAGCTTCACTCTACCTGGGTGAGATACTCTTTCTCTTTTTTATCTGACCAAAGAACCATTCCTGTTTCTGAAATTGACCCAGAACTATGTGATACATGGTCTGCAGTATCCTCCGTGTGGAACTTCTGTTCTGATAAAGTGGATAATTGTGACAATAACTCTTTTGGGTTTCTTTCTCACTATTGTGTCTCCACACACAGTCAACTACTTCCATGACATGAAGAACTACTAGCCAGTCTGAACCTAGTTCATTTATTTTAGAGTAAGCATGTGTTTGCCAATCTTCCATTCAAGGACTAAGTAGCCCAAACAACTAAATAATAATAATAATAATAATAATAATAATAATAATAATAATACACAGACTCCAAACATTATACTATTTTTTAAGATTTTTTGGTGGGGTCATCCTATTCACTTTAAATTCTTGACATTTCTATTTGCCACTGTGACAAAAAAAATCACATAAATAGTGTAAAAAGAAGCAAGATTTATTTTGACTTACAGTTTCAGAAGTTTTGATGGTTGATTAGCTGCACCATGTCCAGGGATGTGGTGTAGATGTCAGGAAAAGGTGGTGACTTCATAATATCCAGAAACAGTAACAGAAAACAAGTTGGGTCTAGATTGACATAAATAACCAAGAAAACATGCCCAGTGACCTACATCCATTTGACAGAACTTCCAGATCTTCTCATAATATTGCCAGCTGTGAGGGGGGGCCTTCAATATTTGAGACTTTGTTTTTCTGGTTTTTATTTATTTATTTTTTACACTCCATATTCCATTCTCCACACCCAATCCATGCTCTGAATGCTCCACACCCCACACCTCCTCCCCACTCCACCCTGTCTCCATGTGGATGCCCCCACTCCCTACCCCACCTAACCTATAAATTTACTGGGGTCTCTTGAGGGTTAGTTCCATCATCTCTGAATGAACACAGACCCAGAAGTCCTCTATTGTATTGTGTTGGGGGCTTCATATTAGCTGGTGTATGCTGTCTGTTTGGTGGTCCAGTGCTTAAGAGATCTCTGGGGTCTAGATTAATTGAGACTGATGGTCCTCCTGCAGGATTGTCCTTCTGCTCAGCTTCTTTCAGCCTTCCCTAATTCAACAACAGGGGTTACCTGCTTCTGTCCTGGGTATCTTTGACCTCCCAGGTCTCTGGTGCATTCTGGGGTCCCCCCAACCTCCTATTACCTAAGGTTGTCTGTTTACATTCTTTCTGCTGACCCTCAGGGCTTCAGTCCTTTTCCCTCACCCAATACCAGATCAAGTTCCCCTCTCCTGGCCACTTCACATTCACCCCATCCACTTTTCCTCAGAGATCCCTCCCTCCCTCCTGACTTGTGATTGCTTTCCTTTCTCTCCCAAGTAGAACTGAGACATCCTCACTTGGGCACTACAGCTAGTTGAGATTTTTGAGTCTGTATCTTGGGTATTCTGTACTGTCGTTTTTATTTTGGATTTTTGTTTGCTTGGTTTTTTTTTTTTTTCTTTTTTGCTAATATCCAGTTATTAGTGAGTACATACCATGCATGTCCTTTTGGGTCTGGTTTACTTCACTCAGGATGATATTTTCTAATTCTATCCATTTGCCAGCAAAACTGGATGTCTTTGTTCTTAATAGCTGAGTAGTATTCCATTGTGTTAATAAACCACATTTTCTGTATCCATTCTTCTGTCATGGGAAATCTAGGTTGTTTCCATATCAAAAATGAAGCATCTATGAACATAGTGGAACATTTGACCCTATAGCATGGTATGGAGCATCTTTGGTGTATATTTCCAAGAGTGGTATTGCTGGGTCTTCAGGTAGATTAATTTCTAATTTTTTGAGAAACCTCCAGATTGATTTCCAGAGTGGTTGTACCAGTTTGCAATCCCACCAGCAATGGAGGAGTGTTCCTCTTTCTCCACATGCTGTCCAACATGTGTTGTCACCTGAGATTGTGATCTTTAGCCATTGTGATTGATATAAGGTGGAATTTCAGGGTCGTTTTGATTTGCATTTCTCTGATCATTAAGGACTTTGAACATTTCTTTACTTGCTTTTCTTCCATTCAAGATTTTTCAGTTGTGAGTTCTGGGTTTAGTTCTATACCCCTTTTTTGGATTTGGTTGCTTGATTGTTTGGTGATTAACTTCTTGAGTTCTTTATATATTTTAGATATTAGCCCTCTATTGGATGTGGGGTTAGTGAAGATTTTTTACCAATCTGTAGGTTGCCAATTTGTCTTATAGACTATGTCCTATGCCTTCCAGTTTCATGAGGTCCCATTTATCAGTTGTTGATCTTAGACCATGAGCTATTGGAGTTCTGTTTAGGAAATTTCCCCTGGTGTCAATGAGTTCAAGGCTCTTTCCCACTGTCTCTTTTATTTGATTCAGTGTATCTGATTATATGTTGAGGTCCTTGATCCTCTTAGACTTGAAATTTGTACAAGGTAACAAATATGGATCTATTTTCATTTTTCTACATACACAATTAGACCAGCACAATTTATTAAAGATACTTTTTTTCTTCATTGTATATTTTTGGCATCGTTGTCAAAGATCAAGTGACTGTGTGAGGTTTTATTTCTGGGTCTTCAATTCTCTTCCAATTGATCAATTTATCAGTCTCTGTACCAAAACCATGCAGTTTTTATAACTATTTCTCTGTAGTAAAGCTTGAGGTCAGGGATAGTGATTTCCCCAGCTTTTCTTTTATAGTTAAGAACTGTTTTCACTCTTCTTGTTTTTTTGCATTTCCAGATGAATTTGAGACTTGCTCTTTCCATGTCTTTGAAGAATTGTGTTGGGATTTTGATGGGGATTGTATTGAATCTATAGATTGCCTTTGATAGGATGGCCAATTTTACTATGTTAATTCTGCCAATCCATGAACATGTGAGATCTCACCATTTTCTGGGATCTTCTTTGATTTCTTTCTTGAGAGACTTGAAGTTATTATCATAAAATGATCTAACCAAAAGGGAGAACTTCAGACCAGTCTTACTTATGAATATTGATGCAAAAATACTTAGTAAAATTTTTCAAACTGAATCCAAGAACACATCATAACTATCATTTACTACAATCAAGTAGGCTTCACCCCAGGGATGGAAGGTTGGTTTAATATGCTAAAATCCATTAATGTAATCCACTATACAAAAAAACCCAAAGAAAAAAAATCGCATGATCATCTCCTTTGATGCAGAAAAATCATTTGCCAAAATACAACACCTCTTCATGTTAAAAGTATTGGAGAGATAAAGAATTCAAAACCCATGCCTAAATATAATAAAAGCAATTTACTGCAAACCAACAGCCAGTATCAAATTAAATGGCGACATACTTGAAGCAACCCCACTGAAATCAGGGACAGGACAAGGATGCCCACTCTCCCCATATCTATTCAACATAGTACTCCAAGTGTTAGCTAGAACAATAAGACAATAAAAAGAGGTCAAGAGTATACAAATTGGAAAGGAAGAATTTAAAGTATCACTATTTGCAGATGATTTGATAGTATACATAAGCAACCCCAAAAATTTTACCAGAGAACTCCTATAGCTGATAAACAACTTCAGCAAGTGGCCAGATATAAAATTAACTCAAATAAATCAGTAGTCTTCCTTTATACAAAGGATAAACAGGCTGAGAAAGAAATTAGGGAAACAATTCCCTTCATAATAGCCACAAGTAATATAAAATATCTTGCTATAACTCTAACTAAACAAGTGAAAGACCTGTATGACAATACTTGAGACTTTGTTATGTTCATTTTCAACCTTGTAATAACATACTTGCACCAAATTAATGTTGACAAATTTTCAGCAATAATGAGATATATTACTTTTAATAAAAATAGCAGTTTGGACACACTCCCAGATAAGACATAGGTAGGTTACTTGGTATCCTTATTCACCTTTTCAGTAGCAAAAAAAAAAAAAAATGTAGTTAATCATAGCATGATCTTCATTGGAAGTGATAATGAATGAACATGTGTACGTGGGAGTGGCTGCTCTAAAGTGCTTGTTCATGTCACCAAAACAAGGGAAAGTAGGAATTCTTATCCAGGAATGAGCAGCTATACCAAAAGAGGAGAAGTTTTAATTTGCTTTATACATCATCATCATCATCATGTACCTCTAGGACATATGGAATAGCTTTTTAAAGCCAGATCAAGCTTATAGGCAAGACTAGAGAAGTTGTTTGATACTGAAATTATGAATTTTAGAGTGTTTGGATGCTTGAGAAAGTTGTGTACAAAGAAGCTGTAATTAGGGACTTCACTGGTAACTAATGTGATCATTTTGAATCAGGAAAGATTTCACAGTGCATAAAGAAAGGACTAGAGTGGGGCAGTGGTGGCACATGCCTTTAATCCTAGCACTTGGGAGGCAGAGGCAGGTGATTTCTGAGTTCGAGGCCAGCCTGGTTTACAGAGTGAGTTCTAGGACAGCCAGGGCTGTACAGAGAAACCCTGTCTCAAAAAAACCAAATTAAAACAAACAAAAAAAAAAAAGGACTAGAGTTGTACAAAGGTTACTATTTATTTGTCTGATTGTCTTTGTTCATTTAGTTTTAGTTAGTATTTCTGTTTTTATTTTGCTTTGATAATCATTCAAATAAAATTTGCTTGGACATTCAGGGAGTTCTTATTAAGAAATTATTCTTTCTTTATAGTATTAGCATCCTTATCAGTTGCTTTCCTTTGAGCAAAATGGTTCTGCTCCACTTTTTCTGTAAGTTCTTGAATTATTTTTCAAGATCAACATGACTTTTATTTCTGACTGTAATTAAAGTACCTGAATGGTCTATAGATAGAGTACTCATTTGTCCTAGCTACCTGACATTATCCTAGTTCAGGTCTGCTTCAAGTGCAATTGATAATTCTTTTATTTGCTAGCAGAGATATCTGTTTAGGCAACGTTGAAGACTGTGATAACAGATGAACTTTGAGCTGAGGTAGCACAATTATATTTTTTCACTAAGAGTGATGCTGGAAGTGAGAGTAAAATATTTTCAGAAATTAGAACTGATATTGCTGCATGAATGGCTTGATGTGTGACATGCGGGATCAAAGGAATATTAAAATGTGTGGCTACATCCAAATGGGAATCAGTACTGGATATTCTAATTATAGTAAGCAGTTTGTAGCAGATATTAAAGCACATAATATCAGCCAGAGAACAAATTTGGGAGACAAGGTTAAAAAAAGTATGCTAAAATATTTTAATTCTGCCTCTCCTGTTGGATTGGATGTGCATATAATGAAATCCAAGGTCAGTGCAACAAAATTAATGAAGACAAATAATAAACTGCAAATTGAGGCTTTGTTTGATACACCCTACTAATAGAATTAAAGGAAAATGTCTTTATCAGATTTTTCTAGGATAGAGTCACCTTGAAAATTTCTCAATTTGCAAAACACATGAAACTCAAGAAGAATGAAGACCAAAGTTTGGATACTTTGCTCCTTCTTAGAATTAGGAACAAAGCACACATTGAAGGAGTTACAGAGACAAAAGGAGCTGAGACAAAAGGATGGACCAACCAGTGACTGCTGCAGCCAGGGATCCATCCCATAATCAGCCACCAAACACAGACACTCTTGCATACACCAGCAAGATTTTGCTGAAAGGACCCTGATATAGCTGTCTCATGTGAGGCTATGACAGTGCCTGGCAAACACAGAAGTGGATGCTCACAGTCAGCTATTAGATGGAACACAGGGTTCCCAATGGAGGAGCTAGAGAAAGTACCCAAGGAGCTGAAGGGGTCTCCAACCCTATAGGTGGAAGAAAAATATGAACTAACCAATACCCTCAGAGCTCGTGTCTCTAGCTGCGTATGTTACAGAAGATGGCCTAGTTGGCCATCACTGGAAAGAGAGGCCCCTTAGTCATGCAAACTTTATATGCCCCAGTACAGGGGAACGCCAGGGCCAAGATGTGGGAGTGGGTGGGTAGGGGAGCTGGGCAGGGGATGGGGGAGGGTATAGGGGACTTTTGGGATAGCATTTGAAATGTAAATGAAGAAAATATCTAATAAAAATTGGAAAAAAAAACAACAACAACAACAACAAGAAAAAAATGAAAAGAAAAGAAAATTTCTCTTTTCTTATACCCAGGACACTATGGAGTTAATACTTGCTCTATCTCTATAGCAGTACAGAGAAGTCCAAAGAATATTGGAAGTGAAAAACTTAATAAAGCCACATTTTAAGCACAACGTTATATGTTTCATTACAACTATCTAAAAAACATTAAATTAATAAAGTTAAAGCTATTTCTGGTTGTGTTTTTCCAAGTCATTTACTAAAACCAGAAGTGATTAGGAAATGAACCTAAAATTCTTGAGTATCAGAAGAAATTGTGTGAAGGAGAGCACCAAAGAAACTGACTGTTATCGTTATGTATGACAAATGTAACTCAAATGGTAACAATTCAAATGATGTATGAGATATAAAAGTTGCCAATGTAATATGAAATTTTATTCAAGGAAATTGCCAACTTGTGAACTATGCTCCATAGTTTGAGATAAAGATGCATAGATTTTGAGCAAGGATAAACTAACAAATAACAAATAACACTCCATTTCTATGTGTCTGTTCCCACACATGTCATGAAGTTCCCTGATCTTATTTAGATGTGTTCTCCTAACCTTCATTTTCAGTAAGGTAGCAGTAAAGAGGGGTACCCCACAGGAACTTCAGGAAGGAAAAGGAAAAACAGAAGGAGAAGAAGAGGGCAATTTTAAGCAAACCAATGATTTTATGGTAACTACAAATTATACACACATGGATAAGTATATGTCTTATGTAATTTTGATTAATTATTACAAACATCAAAAACATGTGGAAATATCTATTGGTAAAACATTTTAGGCTTATTATAAAAAACACATTTTTTATAATTCTAGGTGATTTAGTTAATTACTATGTTATGCATTCATTATTCTGTTAGTTCTCCTCTTGGTTATTCCATAATTTTGCTTTGGCTATTTATGTATGGTGCAGTGAATATCATACTTAGTACTTAAAACAAATGGTAATCAAATAAAGCCTTATGGTTAACTTCTTAAAAGTCATGAAGCTTTTCCATTAAAAAAAATAGTAAGTAATGACATTTTACTTAGTTTTTTTTTTCCAGAAATTTGTATCATTTGTATTTAGACACAAGACATTGAAATTCCCAACAAAAGCAAGCCATAATTGGCTTCCTTCCTTCCTTCCTTCCTTCCTTCCTTCCTTCCTTCCTTCCTTCCTTCCTTCCTTCCTTCCCTCCTTCCTCCCTTCCTTCCTCCCTTCCTTTCTTTTTTATGACACTGGGGATTAAGCCTAAAACTGCATATATTCCAGGCCATCCAGCTACCACTCTGTCATACTCCTAAGCACCATTTTTCATAAGAGCCATATCAGCCTGTAGCATGAACACCTATGTCTTCTATGTGAGTCCTCCATATAGGAAATTCTAAAGGCTGAAGCAAAAAAGGTGGGTAAACTGCTGGTTTACAATCCTATACTCCCATCATATCTCTAAAGACACATGGAAGCCATGTGTGTGTGAGGGATTACACTACAAGAAGAATAGCATTGAAAAGGGAATGGGTTCCTTTTTCATTCTGTGTGGTATGTTGTGGGCAACTATCAAGTACACTGCCTTCTTGTACACTGGAAAGGTTTGGAGAATGTACCACATGCTAAGTTGGATTGAAGGAGAGAAAATCAACAGCAGGAAAGATATTGAAATGGCAAAACATCTTAAAGAACCACAATGTGGTTCCTCCAAAGAAAAATGGAAGAGACATGAATCTTTGTATGTAAGAAGTCTAGTGATGCTTTCCTCACATATTTTCATGCCTTGTATATGACAACATGCTATAATATTACATGAGTAGGCCTTGGAATAGGAATGTCATTCATAGGCTCATATATTTGAATATATATTTACCAGTTGTTTGAACTGTTTGAGTGTGATTAGGATGTGTGGCCTATAAGCCTGTAGGTCACCAGGGCCAGATTTTGAGGTTTCAGAAGCCCACAGTGGTCAGTGTTACCTCTGCCTGCCTATGTTTGTAGATTAGGATATACATTCACCAATACTGCTATAGTGTTATGCTTATATGCCCATTACTGCTATGTTCCTTGCAATGATGGTTATAACTAATCTTCTGAAAATCTAAGATCCAAATAGATTCTTTTGTAAGTTGCTTTTGTTGGAGTCTTACCACAACAAAAGAAAATAACAAGAACAATGCCTTTCATTTTTTGATAAATTCAAATTTTAAAAATAATTTTAAAACAATGAAAGGCATCATCTTCAATTATAAAAGTCAGAGCTACAGAATATAAGCAATTGCTGGAAAATTCTGTGCTGACAACATACAAGGATCAAAATATTGCCAGTGCAACCTAAAAGTCAGCCTTTAAGGTCAAGACTGAAAAACAGCTATTTCTTTATTATTATAATTATCATCATAATTATCATCATCCATTATTATTATAATTGTAATATTGCTAAGGAATTTAATTTAATAGAGGAATAATGAAATATCCCTGCCAACATATGTTGGTCATGCATACTCACTGACCATAGCCTTGAAAAAAGTAACATTAATGTATCTAACAAGTTATAAAATTGTTATTATTTAAGGGCATAAAAATCATAAGAGATATTTAACAACATGATGAAATTTTTTATTGCACTTTATGCTTTGATGATGCCAAAATGTGCTGTTTAAAAGTTAAGAACAAAATATGAGTAATTCTTTGGGCAATAACATGCTTGCTTTCTATATGATGCACTCTGTTTCTATTGATTTTTTTGCCTTAATATTTTCCAAAGCAATTTCTAAAGCTCACTAAAGCACAACTTTAATATTATAAAGTATTTAGAACTTCACTATTGAGACCTAAGATATTTTTCTATGTATATTTATGGAACTGTGTGTGTGTGTGTGTGTGTGTGTGTGTGTGTGTGTGTGTGTCTATGTATATGTGAATGCAGAAGTTTGGGCACTTGTTACACACACACACACACACACACACACACACACACACACACACACACACAATTTAATCTTACTTTTAATGTTTATCATCCCAAAATTTCCAACATGTACTAACAGTACTAACGTTGGTCTTAGTCACTTCAGCACTTTCATTGGTAATTTTTTGCATTTTAGTAGAATGATGGCAATATTTATAGAAGACAAATCACCCTACTACACTACTTTGTTGGAAGGTGAATTATACTCTTTGTCTTGACAAAATAAAGGAACAATTTTACTTATGCTGATGTGGAAAGCAGTCTCACCTTGCATATAAGAACAACTAATTATCATTTGAATATTCATGACATGAATTTATTGAAGAATAGACCATATTTAAAAGTGTGCTGAGTTTGCCACAAAAATCACTAAACTCATCAGAGGCATAATGGAGGTCTTTGCGATAGACTTTTTGAGTGACTCTTAACATCAACATTGCAAACAACACAAAGTGAGGAAGTTTCTTTACATGCCTCGACAGCATTGTGAAATCATAGATCTTGTATTTAGAATGTCATAAGAGTGAAGGTTTTTGTTGTGTGTTCATGAACTAATAGAAAATTTTCATGATTTCCTGATAAGTATATGGAGGCCCAAGATTGTTTATGTTATGTGCATAGAAATGTGAGTGTGTGTGGACAACTCTTTATTCTTAATCTTATTCTATATCTTTGTTTCACTGAAGTAATTGTTTGCTGTTCAATTAATACTGAACCAAAATGTTTACTTTCATAAATCATATTCACTTTTCTTCTTCTAAAGTTCTATTAAGTTGTTAATTAATAAACCAAAGGTTGAAAATGCAATAGTTGATGAGAAAAAAAAAAGAAAAGCTGGTTTAAAAGTAAATGTATACAAACTGAAAACACTCTTGTGTTCTTTCTCTTTGTTCTTTTTATGCCTTCTTGTCTTTTGTGTTTTTATATGATATACACTAGATGTAGGGTTATAATCCAGCTAAAATCATAGTCCTTAGGCCTAAGTCTAAATTTAGTAGCTTCCTTTTAAAATTAAGACAATTTTTAGTGTTTGTATGTATGTGTGCATGTGCTTGCACATGTGCACACATGCATGTGTGTATGTGGTAGAAGTGTGAACACTTGTATGCCACAGTGTGATTGGGAAGATCAGGAAAAACCATTTCAAAGTAAGTTTTTCTCATTATGAGATATATAAAAGGATCACATTCAGGTATTCAGGTTTCTACAACAGACCTTTTACCTGCTGATTCATCTCTTCAAATTTAAAATGCTTTTTGAAAAATCTGTTTAAATGTCTATGAAAGTTGACAAGAAAATTGTAGATGAGCCTTCAGATTAAAAGTAGGCACACGCCAGGCAATGGTGACACATGCCTTTAATCCCAGCACTTGGGAAGCAGAGGCAGGCAAATTTCTGAGTTGGAGGCCAGCCTGATCTACAGAGTGTGTTCCAGGACAGCAGGGATTACACAGAGAAGCCCTGTCTAAAATAAAACAAACAAACAAACAAACAAAAAACAAAAACAAAAGTAGGCACGCAATATTGTATGTGCACATGCAAACACACACAGAAACAGACAGTGATAGACAGTGACAGAAAGAGATAGATGAGAGAGAAATAGACAGAAAGAGATACTAAGATACTAAACAGGAAAATACAAATTTCAACACATATTATTTAAAAACATATAAACATATAAATCAACCAAAGGTATCCACTGTGCCATACACACAAATACATACACCACAAATACACACACACACACACACACACACACACACACACACAAACTGAGAAAGAGAGAGAGAGAGAGAGAGAGAGAGAGAGAGAAAGAGAGAGAGTGTGTTGAAATAAGCAGTTCCCTAGAAATAGATATTCTAGCATAAACTGTTTGGTTTTTATTATGACCCATTTAAGGTTTTTATTTTGTTTTGTTTTGTTGCTTTGTTTTTTTTTTAATTTTTTCCTTTAAAATGTCTATTTTTCCCATTAAGAAAATAAATTACAGTTGCAAAGGTTATCCCAGTTACCTGCCAGTGAGTGTATAAAGTAGTATAGCCAATATGAGAATCAGTTCATAGTCTTCTCAAATTATTAAAATTGAACTAGCAGATGACCCACTATACAGCACTTCAGAGATTTGGTACACCTATGTTTTTTGTCACCAATTTTACAAAAACAGGGAAATGTAAATAGTATAGTTGTTGATTATAGGACCAATAGATAATAAAAAATGTATAGACAATGAAAATGTAGTAAGTTATAAAGACAAGAAAATTATCATATTTGAAGGGAAAATGACATTGTAAAACAATACATTAAATAAAAAAAAAAAATACAGACTCAGAAAGACAGATGCCAAATATTTTTTCTGTCACGTGTGTCTTAGATTTTGTCAGATGAAATATAAGAAATTATAAGGGATTGTACTGGGACAGTAGGATGCATCACAGATGGTGGGAGGACAAGGAGATGTTGATAAATGAAGGAGAGAGAATAAATCAAAATGCCAGAAAAGGATGTTGGAAAGATGACATTGTTTAAGTACTCTTGCTGCTCTTCTCAAGAGTCGAAGTTGAGTTCCAAGCACCTATGACCATTGCTTCAAACTTCTTGCATCCTAGATCCAGATCCTATTCCCTCTTCTGATTTCAAAGGGCACCTACAACCCCATGACATAAAGATACACACATATGTAATACTTGCATACATAAACAAAAATACATAATTAAACTCTTACTGAATACAATAATAAAATCTTCCTTTCTAAGTTCATTTAATAGCCTTTTCTTTCTCTAGATAATTTTCTATTAGAAAGATGATGTGAAATTGTTTTCTGCAAGTAAGACTTCTTTATCTCTGCCTCATCATGCATATCTCAGCAGAGATGTGTGGCTTACCAGTACCCTGGATAACATTTGGTATCTCAGCATTTTTTTGGTTTCTCTGGCTGAGTCCCCACCTGCCTATTGCCTATGTCTCAGTGCCACACTGTTCTGAATCATTCCCCTTATATAGTACTATCTTCCTCATTGAAATGTATCGTTCTATTATAGTTTGAGAAAATAGTTAACTTGTATTTTTTCCCTCTACTGGACCTGTGGTACTGTTGTGAATTAGCATACAAATAATTCCCCAAGTGATATATTAAGGGAGTAGCTTCCTTGGTTTTGATGATTCTTGGCTTATTTTAGACAGTGCATTGTATCACCATGGTAAAAAAAAAAATCAGTACTAAATATTTTCTTGCTAATGCTTCATAATCCCTGGAAAAACAGTAAATTTTTATCAGTGAAAATACATCATAATTTATTCTTACTTTATAATTCTTAGAATTTGGTAAAAGCACATGTTTCTATTTCATTTCTGCAACAGAAATTATAATTAAGTTATAAACAGTTTTTTTACATGCAAATAGTACAAGCACCCTCCTTACTTATTTTCTTTGAAAGCAGATGCAATTCAGAGGGTTGTTTTTGTTTTAAAACTTTTAGCCTTAAAATTATCAGATAACTGTACAAAAGTATGTGAGGGTATAGCATTGTAACATAAATCAATTCTTTACAACCTAACACTAGCCAGAAGCTATATCACTAATTAACAGACTGAACTCCAGGATCTCCCGCTGTTGTCCATTAAGGATTTCACCACAGGTGCTTTTTAAAAATCTCAGTGTAGCAAACTCTAGAGCATCACTATTTGGGAAGTATGCAGATGTTCATCTGCTTGGAACATTAAGAATTCAGGTATAAAGAGAAATGCAGAAAATGTGAATCCTTACAAGTATTTATAGAAAAGCTACAGTGATTTGAAAAGGTGTGCATACCATTGTCATAAAAATAAGCTAGTATAAGCAAGCTTTTGCTTACTTGACGATCCTAGGATTTCTCAACCATGTAACAAAGTGGTCCAGTTGTGAATAAAACTACAGAACTCCTGTGTGGTTGTTTCATAAGCATGGACAAATGAAAATCAACAAACCTTTTCCACAGTGTCAAAGATATAAAATTACAATTTTCAGACAATATTATGGGTCTTTATTTTAAAAGAGGTTTATTCTTCCCAGAACATAAAAAACAAACAAGAGGAGCAATGAGATCAGAGTCTGGGAGTGAGCTAACTAGATTACTGACACTCCTGCACAGGGCATGTTCTAGCTCTGGGTTAAATTGGATGTGGCTACTGAATGGTGAGATTATCTTAAGTTAAGTTCGAGAGAATTTATGATTATACAAACTCTTTTAGGGAAGAATCACTGGCCAACTTAAGGTGGAGCTTCTGTGTTTTGTAAATGAAGAAAGAGACCTGTTGTAATTATGTTTCTTCCTGGCTTTATCTACAAACCTAAAGAGATGCCTCCCAAGGGGGTGCAGTTTAGCAATAGCCTTTTATGTGTATCTGCATCTCATCACCTGTCTGCAATGTCCACCATTCCTCCCATGCACTGGATTCTACACATCAATCACATATGCCATACAAACCAAATAAGCTTCTTAAAGCTTAGCCTAAATGTTACTCATTATCTTTCCCTCTCAATCCAGATGAAGAGATTTGGCATCTGCTCCAGGTTTTTGTTTGTTTGTTTTTGTTTTTTGGGTTTTGGTTTTTGGTTTTTCGAGACAGGGTTTCTCTGTATAGCCCTGGCTGTCCTGGAACTCACTTTGTAGACCAGGCTGGCCTCGAACTCAGAAATCTGACTGCCTCTTCCCCCAAGTGCTGGGATTAAAGGCATGTGCCACCACTGCCTGGCTTGCTCCAGGTTGTTAATAGATATGTCTGCATGTATAGCAATCTTTTACAATCAGTACATATGGTTTGTGTCTTGTTATTATGAAACTTTACACCAAATTGTGTGTGTGTATGCAGTAGCATACATTAACTCATAAATATATATTATATATATATGTATGTATGTATGTATGTATGTATGTATGTATGTATCTATCTATCTATCTATCTGTCTGTCTGTCTGTCTATCTATCATCTTTCAAAACAAAACTCTTCCTTATTGTGTAAGATCATTAAGTATTGTTGAGTAAGCTTTGAAACTAACTACTCTAATGAAGCCATTTCTTGCAATCAAAACCATAACAGCTGCAAGTAGTATCACAAATGAACTTAGAAGACACAGTGGATATGTAGTTTGAAATTTTTATTTATTTTCTCATCTAAGAGACAAGTTGAAGATATAAAAAATTCACATGCAATCATATTTAAATATGAAAATAAAGAAGAAAACTAAGGCTTATTGTTAACTGTAGCTCCCCTTACCTGCAGATTTAGAGTTAATATTTTGATCAACAATTCTTAAAAAGGAATTCTTAGATTTGATTGATCAATGTTCACTTATTCCAGTGTCTACAATGTTAAGGATTTTGTCTTAGGAAGAAAAAAAGGTGGATACATTTTTCAGTGTTTAAGTCAAGGGAATAATATGAATATCAGAACTTTTATGGTATTTGAGCAAATTGCAAATTCAACACAAATTGTTATATTTTTACTGAATTTTCTAACTATGTACTTTAAGCTGAAAATATTTTTATTTTGACTATGCTAATCATATTCCCATTATAAGCAAAATAAAGCATCGAACTAGCTATTTACTGTTCTCTCAACTTAAATATTGCTTTAACTGAAAGAAGATTCATGGCCTTTGGGAAATATACCTATCCGAATGAAGCAAGATCATTGCAAAGGCTGCTACAATGCTACAGTGGGATGGTGGCTCCCTGAAATTATTAAATATAGGGAAGGTTACAAGTTGGGTAGTGCATCCACCTCCTACTTGACAGCACAATGCAGCACATTATCTTTAAAAAGAGGAAGTCTTTTGAGTGTTCTGTTCTGAAAATGCTATAGAAAACTACAATTACTCTGTATATGGACATAACATTGTTAAATGTTAGATATATGCAAATATGCACTATCAATAATTAGAGACTGTTACAGTAACATGTTGAAATCACAGCAATTTAGATACATGATTGATTGAGCCTAGCTTTGGGATACCACAATCACTATGTAATGCAATGTGAACAGATCCTGCCTGACATCTGAAAAGACTCCAAATACCACAAATTTAAGATAAATATGTAATGAACTGCCCTTAAAATGAGGCTCCCCACCCTTCTGTTCTGCCTTTTCTTTCTGTGAAAGTAGATTGAGAACGTCTGAGTGAAGTTGAAAGGCGGGAGGAGCAAAATATTCACCTGAAAATTGTAGATACTACTTCCAACAGTCCTTGACTTTAAAAATCAAAATAAAATGATAAGTTAATGTCACTGTCTGTCTCTTCCCATTATTTTGTATTCACTTTGTGCCCTGGTTTCTTTGCCACCTGTTGTAACCATGAACATTTTTTAGAGTGCCAATAGTTGGAAAGGGCAAGCAGAGAATCTTTCTTTTGTTCGCATTATTTAGCTACCCAGCCATATTAACCAAAGTTTGTTAGCTTTTTATTTTATATCATTTTAGTTTCATCTAAGTAATCATTATTTTATTAGTTGTGTAATTCAAGGGGTCAAACACAGGGTTTCCCACTTGCTCAACAACTTCTCTACCACTGAGCTTGACACTTAGACCCTCAGGTTGTCTTTGAAGCAAATTTCAACTTCTAGGTTTATCACAAGTCAACTCAAGACTTACATTTATATTCCCATCAGTATCTAATAATAAATCTTTACTATGCTGTCCTATTGAAAAGTGTATTTTCTATATAGACAACAAAAATTTTGAATCCTGAAGGACATTCATTTTATATAGTAGTGATTGGAATAAACCACCCTCACAGACAAAGGGTTATGTTCCTTTGGCAGTTTTGAACATATCTGATCTCACCATTAACAATGCACATATATCCTTCTTAATTTACGCTTTAAATGTTTGTCTTAGACTTAATGTATATAAAATATGAGCTTGTGATTCATCTCAACCGCGTGTCTTCTGACTTCCCCCAATTTCACAGAGTAACTCATTGTGTAACTACATAGCTGATACCTTAGGATAGCCGCGGTTAACCAATGGATCTGAACTCTTTCAGGGTATCTCATATCAGGTATCTACTTACAATTCATAACAGTAGAAAAATTATAGTGATGAAGTCACAGGAAAATAATTTTATGATTTGAGTTTACCACCACATGAGGAACTTTATTAAAAGGATTCAGTGTAAGAAAGGTTGAGAGGAACTACCTCAGAAGAGTCTGTCAAATTGTTTTCAAATGAAACTTAGCTTTATCTGCAGTTGTTCATTCTCACTGCTGTTATTCTACTGCAGGCTAAGAGTAACCTCTGAGTCTTCCATTAGACTGTCTTCTCCTTTGTCCAAGCAAAATAACTAAGTGATAGAGAACTAATATTATTAGGTAAAAATGAAAGTCCCAAAGAGATTCAGAGTACAAAGACAAATCATAGGTAAGGAATTTCTACCAATCAGTCTTTGTTTACCTACCCTCATCTTGCCAAATTCTTAAATGGGCACTCATGATACTGACAAACCATTTCCAAAGTAATTACCAGCAGAATTTTACATCAATGCTTCATTACTACATATGAATTTTCTTGTGTTTTTATTACATATGAGATAAACTGATAAACCTCTATTTTCTAGAAACCAGTATTTCATTTATGACTTATTCATTCTTCAATTTTTTTTTACTATACATTAAATCATAGAAATGATAGTCTTTCCAACTGTCAAGTTCTCTCACCATTTCTGGATCTCTAGGATGTCTGTTTTCTATACAACCCATCAAACACCACACATACACACACACACACACACACACACACACACACACACACACACAGATATATGTACATATACTTAATCTGTATATTATTATTTTGAATTTTCACATGTTACCACTACTCAAGGAACTCTTTCTTGGTGAAAACACTTAAACCATATTGTTTGTTAGCTCTTTGTCTCTGTTCTTTCCAGCTGACAGGTTAAGAACTTGTTTTTAATAATTTATTTTCCTTGTTTTTGTTCTTGCATCTTTCCCCTACTAAATCATACAACTGTAGAGAAAAACTGACTGGCTCTTTGCTGTTGTTGTATATCTAGCATATATTTATAGAACAGAGATATTTATAGAACAAACCTTACTATAGATTTTTAAGCATTCTCAGTATATATACAATATAATCCATATGAAGCTAATCATTTTAAGCAATATTTAAATGCCCTGCCTACAGCAATAACATCAATAAACAACTTTTTCTTTTTAAAATTTTATTTTTACTATCTTTATTATGTTTATGTTTGTGTGCATATGTGTATGTGTATGTGTGGTCATGATGACAGGGAGTGTGTGCATATGAATGCAGGCCTGACAAGCATCAAATGTGTTAGATCTCCTGAGACTGGAGGCACTTGAAAATCACCAGATGCAGGGGCTGGGAATACAACTCCAATCCTTAGCAAAGATAAAACTTACTCTTAACCACTGAGTAACCTCCCCAGTTGCCAAATTTGTACATTTTTAAGAAGCAATTGATCCTCCAATATTTGATTTTATAATTCTGAAAACTAAACATAGAACCACATTTTTAGCCATATTAAAAGTGGTGCTTACATGATTTCGTTGCTTGTTTTGATTGTGTTTGTTTGTCATTGACCAGTCCTGTTTGATTTTACCCTTGTCTGTGAGCTATTACTTCTTCAGTTTTTGGCCATCCAATCAATGTTCAGCATGAGCTCCCTCTCTAGAGTGGATCTTAAGTTAAATCAGACATTTCTTGGTCTTGCCTACAAGTTCTGTACCACCATTACCCTCGCATACTTTTTAGGCAAGACAGATTATAAGTCAAAGATTTTATTTTACTGGGTTGGTGTTTATATTTTTCTTTCTGTACTCTGCAGAGTACCTTCTTATACAAAAGTGACTAGATCACAGGTGTGAAGGCCTTATGCAGGTACCAGCTTGACATTTTCACATTCAATGATTTGTGTGGATGTTTTCCTTAGCAATGGGGCCCACTATCAATTTGTAGAGTGGAACCCTCTGTTCTAGCATCAGCTTTAGTTCTTGGGATCTTCACTGGAACCCTCCAACAACTCAACAGATTACAACTTAGTCACATCACTGGAAACCTTGGCTGGCAACAAGTGATAGTCATTTGAAACTCTATAACTATCCTTACTAAAAATTCTTACCCTCAGAGTTTCCAGGAAGTTTCTACTGCACTAGGTTTGTACATCAGCTCCTGAGACTCCCTGATAAAAAACATCAATAAAATTACTCTTGATATTCTGCTATACTCATAGATGCCTTGTGCAATCATCATCAACAATGTCTCCTCAGGCAACAGATGGGAGTAGATGGAAATACCCACAGCCAGATAAAATGCTGAAAGAGAGTCCAAGTTGGAGATCTCCATAGGGTCCCTCCTCTTTAAGCTTAGGAAATCCTATGGAAGGGGCAGGAACGAAAGACAATAGGGGATGGAGGGTACTAGTAGAACATGGCCCATAGAATTAACTAATTAAGGCTCACATGGGTATATAGAGACTAAAATGGAATTAACAGGTCCTGCATAGGTCTCTATCAGTTCCTCTACATATATATTGGGGTTGCCAGCTCTGTATGTTTGTAAACTGTTAGCTTGATATTTCTTTGAGACTCTCAATTATTGAAGTGGGTATATCTCTGAGTCTTTTGTTTACATGTGGGACTTCTTTCATTCTGTTGGATTTCCATGTTCAGCTTAAATTTGAGAGCTTTTGCCTTATAGTAGTTTGCTGCATGTAGTTTTGCTGTATTTGGGTATTTGGTAGCCTTTTGGTGACCTTCTCCTTTTGGATGAAAAATGTACAGGGAATGAATAGGGTAGAGGAAAGGTAGAGGGAAGCTGGGAAGAGTTAAGAGAAGTGAAATTGTGGTAGGAATGTATTGTATAAGACAAAATCCAGCTAGAGACATGAGCTCTGGGGGTTCTGATTAGTTCATATTGTTGTTCCATCTATAGGGTTGCAGACCCCTACAGCTCTTGGGTACTCTCTCTAGCTCCTACATTGGGGACCCTGTGTTCTGCCCTATACATGGTTGTGAGCATCCACTTCTGTATTTGTCAGGGACTGTCAAAGCCTGCCAGGAGACAGCTATATCAGGGTCCCTTCAGCAATATCCTGATGGTGTGTGCAGTAGTGTCTGCATTTGGTGGCTGATTATGTAATGGACCGCCCGGGTGGGGCATTCTCTGGATGGTCCATCCTTTCGTTTAGCTCCAAACTTTGTCTCTGCACCTCCTTCCCTGCATATTTTAATCCCTATTATAGGGAGGAATGAAGTATCCATGCATTGGTCTTTCTTGATTTTCTTGTGTTTTGGAGATTGTATCTTGGGTGTTCTAGGTTTGGGGGCTAATAACCGCTTATCAGTGAGTGCATGTTAAGTGATTTCTTTTGTGATTGGGTTACCACACTCAGGATGATATCCTCCAGATACATCCATTCGCTCAAGAATTTCATAAATTCATTGTTTTTAATAGCTGAGTAGTACTCCATTGTGTAAATGTACCACATTTTCTGTATCCATTTCTCTGTTGAGGGACATCTGGGTTCTTTCCAGCTTCTGGCTATTATAAATGAGGCTGCTATGAACATAGTGGAGCATGTGTCCTTGTTACCAGTTGGAATATCTTCTGGGTATATGCCCAGTAGAGGTATTGCTGGATCTTCCGGTAGTACTATGTCCAGTTTTCTGAGAAACCGCCAGACTGATTTCCAGAGTGGTTGTACCAGCTTGCAATCCCACCAGCAATGAAGGAGTGTTCCTCTTTCTTCACATCCTCGCCAGCATCTGCTGTCACATGAATTTTTGATCTTAGCCATTCTGACTGGTGTGAGGTGGAATCTCAGGGTTGTTTTGATTTGCATTTCTCTGATGATTAAGGATTTCGAACACTTTTTAAGGTGCTTCTCAGCCCTTTGGCATTGTTCAGAACCCCCCAGAGCTCATGTCTCTAGCTGCATATGTATTAGAAGATGGCCTAGTTGACCATTATTCGGGAGGAAAGGCCCCTGGTCTAGCAATGTTTATATGCCCCAGTACAGGGGAATGCCAGGGCCAAATAGTGGGAGGGGGAGGGGAGGGGAGCAGGGCAGGGGGTGGGTATCAGGTACTTTTGGGATAGTACTATGTCCAATTTTCTGAGGAATTGCCAGACTTATTTCCTGCCGAAAGCATTCTACAGATTCAATGAAATCCCCATCAAAATTCCAACTCAATTCTTCACTGAGTTAGAAAGGGCAATTTGCAAATTCCTCTGGAATAACAAAAAACGTAGGATACCAAAAACTATTCTCAACAATTAAAAAACCCCTGGAGGAATCATCATGCCTGACCTCAAGCTGTTCTACAGAGCAATTGCTCAACATCCTTAATCATCAGGGAAATGCAGATCAAAACAACCCTGAGATTCCACCTCACACCAGTAAGAATGGCTAAGATCAAAAATTCAGGTGACAACAGATGCTGGCGTGGATGTGGAGAAAGGGGAACACTCCTCCATTGTTGGTGGGAATGCAAGCTGGTTCAACCACTCTGGAAATCAGTCTGGCGGTTCNGGAAGAAGGAGCTAGAGAAAGTACCCAAGGAGCTAAAGGGGTCTTCAACCCTATAGGTGGAAGAATAACCATGAACTAACTAGTACCCCCTGGGCTCGTGTCTCTAGCTGCATATATAGAAGAGGATGGCCTAGTTGGACATCAGTGGGAAGAGAGGCCCCTTGGTTATGCAGACTTTATATGCCCCAATACAGGGGAACGCTGGGGCCAGGGGGTGGGAGCGGGTGGGTAGGGTAGCAGGGCCGGGAGGGGGGAGGATATAGGGAACTTTCTGGATAACACTTGAAATGTAAATGAAGAAAATATCTAATAAAAGTTGAAAAAAAATGAAAAAAAAAAAAAAAAAAAAAAAAAAAAAAAAAAAAAAAAAAAAAAAAAAAAAAAAAAAAAAAAAAAAAAAAACCAAAAAAAACCCCAAAACACTACATGGTACTGGTACAGCAACAGACAGGTAGATCAATGGAATAGAATAGAAGAAACAGATTGAACCCACACATCTATGGTCACTTGATATTTGACAAGGGAGATAAAACCATCCAGTGGAAAAAAACGATAGCATTTTTCAACAAACGGTGCTGGCTCAAATGGCTGTTATCATGTACAAGAATGTGAATTGATATATTCTTATCTCCTTGTACAAAGCTCAAATCTAAGTGGATCAAGGAACTCCACATAAAACCAGAGTCTCTGAAAATTATAGAGGAGTAAGAGGGGGAAAGCCTTGAAGATATGGGCACAGGGGAAAAATTCCTGAACAGAACAGCAATGGCTTGTGCTGTAAGATATAGAATCGACAAGTAGGACCTCATAAAATTGCAAAGCTTCTGTAAGGCAAAGGACACTGTCAATAAGACAAAAAGGCCACTAACAGATTGGGAAAGGATCAATACCAATCCTAAATCAGATAGGGGATTAATATCCAACATATACAAACAACTCAAGAAGCTGGACTCCAGAAATTCAAATAACTCCATTAAAAATGGGATACAGAGCTAAACAAAGAATTCTCAACTGAGGAGTACAGAATGGCTGAGAAGCACCTGAAAGAATGTTCAACATCTTTAATCATCAGGGAAATGCAAATCACAATAACCCTGAGATTCTACCTCACACCAGTCAGAATGGCTAAGATCAAAAATTCAGGTGACAGCAGATGCTGGCGAGTATGTGGAGAAAGGGGAACACTCCTCCATTGCTGGTAGGATTGCATGCTGGTACAACCACTCTGGAAATGAGTCTCAGCTTTCTGTAGTAGATATTTACTAAATAATTTTTTATCTTACCAGCTTAAAATTATTCATAGCAAATGCCATAGTATCATGATGTGACACTTGACAAAATGACAATTCTAAGCTTTTTACTATGTTATATTAGAGTTCTGTTAAAGCTTAGGAGTTCAAACTTTATTTTTGACATATCACATTAACATGGGATAAAGTATTAACAAATTTATATTCTAATGTTCTCTTGGCAGAATAACCTATATTAAAAATATCCAAAATATCACAAATTACATAATACTGGAGAGTATAAAATGCAAATATTTATAGTAATATCAGCAAGACCTTGTTAAAAACTTTGTAGACTTTACATTCTTGTTTATGAACTTCTTAATGTGTCTATTAATCATATTACTCAAAATGGCCTTACAGAAATAGGTACATAATTATGTTGAAAAAGAGTAAAATATACATATTACATAGATATTAATAATACATAGATTTACTAATAGGTTCATAATTTTGACATAATAAAATGGCAATATTTTGAAAGATGAATGATAATTATAGTATTAAGAATTATAACTTTTAAAATCCTAACTAGATGTTACATTTAACAAATACAATTCTAAGTACCAAAACGGGTTACCTGGTTTTGAGTGATTGCTCATTGGGTCCCAAACGTTGACCTTCAGAACCTGTAGAGTATATTGCTGAATAAACCATATACTTATGTCATTGCCATAGATCATGGATAAATCTAGCTGGTACTCAACTGGAACCTTCACCCCTTCTACTTATCTTTTATAACATCAGAAAGTATTATAGATGCTATCACAGGAATAATTATTACTTATTAATATCATCCATTTTAAAACTCTGAAAACTATAAAAACTATTTATGTAGCAAGACATCCAGCTGGTACATTACTTTTTTGAATGTTTTGGGAGTAACCAAACATATTCTTTTTACTTGATTACAAGTTTATTCTATTTGATGGAACCAATACCTGACACTATAAATGAGAGCAAGAGCATAAGACTAAATACATTGTGGGTCTTAAGGGAAAACTTACTACTATGCTACTAAAGGTATGTAGCAATAAAATGTGTCTTAATGATATATTTATAAACTCAGAGTAAAGTGTATCAATGAACCCTTATCAGAGAACATGGAAATTAACACAGATACCTATAACCTGTTAATACACAAACAAATAATAAGAGGCAGTGGAAGGCTTAGCCTCAAATGGGATATCTATATCACACCTTTCCCTCAGACTTCAGAGATCAACATAGAAGAATGATTGAAAAGATTGGAAGAGGCAGAAGTGGTGATGACTATAAGAAAACAGTCATTTTCAGATTCTACTGGACAGATGCACGAATAAACTCATAGAGATTATGGAAATATGCAAAGAATATCTGCATAAACTCAAGCAATACAAAATACAGCAAAAAAAGGGAGGAGAAAATACAAAGGAGGTATATAAAGTTGATGCTGTTGGGAGACAGAAGGTGGTCTTCTTCAACAGAGTGACACTTGGTATATACAGCCTCCAGAGCAAGCGCCAAACCCACTAGTAGTTTGCCAACACAAAATAGACTTCATGATTTTTGTTTTCTTATTTTTAAAAGAGAGACCATAAATCTGGGTAGCTAAGGGGTTGTAGAAGGAAATGGAAAGAGTTTAGAGAGTGAAATGAATATTATCATAGCGTATTATATGAGAGTATCATAGAATGAACCAAACACCATTAAACACTTTAAAAGTATTTTAAAACAGAAAGATAAAGATAGCATTTAAAATGAGTTTTTCTATACAATAGAAGAAATAATCAAAATGGTCAATGTCAAAGCAAAAGTTTAAACTTTCTAAACAGTGAAAAATTTAAAAGTTAAATAAATTACAGATATATACAGGAAGATTTATGCTTGTCAATAGTCCTTAATCTCCTGATTGAATAGTAATTTGATCACAAAGTGTTTACCTTTATCAAAAGTACATCTATATGTGTGTGTCTAAGAAATTTCAAATCTAGTCAGGTTGATTATAAAGATTAACCCACATAGAATCCTCAGCAATAAATCACTTCAAAGACATCAGCTAGTTTCTTAGGATGTATGCTATATGTAGAATTGATGGTCACTACCAAACTAATGGTATCTTAAAGGCTTTTTAGAGGAAGTTAAAATCCTACAAGATAAAGTGATTTAGCTGTTCTGTGAAATTGGAACAGGTTGCTTAGTCACACCAGAAGGGTAGAAAGGAAAAGGAAATCTAAAATGCCTGAGGTAAAAGTCATAGGAGCTTTTAACTTACTTTGAGAAAGCTGCCTAATTCTTTTATTTTTATTGCCCTGCTTTTATTTTATTTCTATTAAGTGTTTCTGTCTGTCAGATGAAGAAACACAATAAACATCTGTTCTGTTCTATTTTTTTTAAGAAGAATATATCTGACAAATTTCTTTTTTAATTTATTTTTATTAGATATTTTCTTCATTTACATTTCAAATGCTATCCCCTTTACCAGCTTCCTCTCTGAAAGCCCCCTCTACCCTCCTCCTGCCCTTCTCCCCAACCCATGCACTCTTGCTTCCTGGCCCTGGCATTCCCCTGTACTTGGGCATATGATCTTCACAAGACCAAGGACCCTCCTCCCATTGATGGCCTACTAGGTGATCCTCTGCTACATATGCAACTAGAGACATGAGCTCTGAGGGGTACTGGTTAGTTCATATTGTTGTTCCTCCTATAGGGTTGCAGACCCCTTTAGCTCCTTGCATACTTTCTCAGGCTCATTCACTTAATGAAATGCACATAAACTCAAATCACAATGAAATGAAAATTTTGTGTTAGTGACTCAGAATTTTATTTAAACACATAAACAAAAACCCTAAGGTCTTAATAGTGGTCTGAGAAGTTCCCTATTGAATTATCATGCACATACACACACACACACACACACACCACTTTCCAAGGACTAGCCTCAGCTTGGATAGGGGTTATGAGAAAATGGGTGTTTGAGATTGGTAAAACATACAACTTGAGGTCAAATAATGGATTATAAACTGACAATCTATATTCCACTTGAGGCAACTTTCCAGATTATTCTCTTTAAGTTCTATATCCTCTGGAGATCTCCAGACAACTCTTTGCTTGATACAGCTTTTTTTTTTTTTTTTCCAATTCTAAAAAACTCTCTTGCTAGTTGATCTCTTTCAGATCAAAAAAACCCAGTCTTTTTTACATATTCATTCAGTCAGTACTCCAGGTTCCCCTTTGATTATCCTAGCAATCAGCATCCCATCACTCCAGCCCCTTGATTCTTTGAGGCAACTAGTACAAGGACAATAAGACTTTTGGGTCAGATTCTGCCCTGAACTTACTATTCCTACCATGCCTTGGGCTGTACCTAAACTTCCTCTCTCCCAGGCTGATCTTGATCTCGGGAATCTGCCTCTTCCTGTATCTGCCTCTCAAGCCTGTGTAGGGTCCAGCTGTATGTGTTCCTTTTGATATGTGAAGTTCCTTATGCAATTCATATTTACATTCTTATGTTTTGCACAGTGAAGAAACTATATATAATAAGTCTCAGTAGACCTCACCAAGATCACCTGGGAAAATAACCGCCTTTCTTACAACCAAAACAGTCCCACTGGTCTTCTACCCTGGACCTTTGTCATTCTGGACTACCTCTATTCTCTCTGTGGCCAAGTGTAACTCTTGTACAATAAATCCTCTTGCTGTCAGCTGAAGAATCAATAATAAAACTATATATTTTTGTACTTATGTTTTAGAGGTCTTTCCCACAGCCTTAAAGCCTCTCCTGATGGTTACAACATTCTACCATTTTGTTTAGACTTAAATGTACCCTAGCTTCCTGGATTCTTACTCTTTCTGATTATTATGGAATCATTAACTTTGGCAGAGAGGACATTACTCAAAGGAGAAATATGAAATTACATACATTATTATACAAACAAGCCTTATGCCTACAACAGCTATCAACATTCAAGGAAGCCTATACTCTGCTGGCTCTGATTCAGGGGCAGGAAACCATGTCATACTGTTCCTTACATGGTCAGGCCAAACTCAGCACACTCACAGAGAGACATACTGGCAAAGACAGAGACAGAAACAGAGACAAAGAGACAGAAACAGAGTATAAATTTACAGGTTAATAAAATAGAGTTTAAAAACATACCAGATATTTGTCTTAATTACAATAATAATATTTATATTATTTTTAAATACTTAAGCAAATATACAGAATTTTTTCAAAATGGTAAATAATTTCTTTATATCTTAATTTCACAAAAGCCACAATTTAAAAAATAAACAAAGTGAAACAAATACTGAAGGGTTGAGCAGGAAAGGGAGTGGGTTAGATGTAATTAAAACTGAAGATATTTGAAAAGGCCATTTGGAAAACTATTTTATGAGTTTTTTTTAATACATGTATAATTGCAATTACTTCACGCAGGGCATAACACACTTCACAGAAACCATGAGTTGCTAAGTAAAAAGTCCAGTGTGAAGTATGAGCAAACTGCATTTTATTAAAAGTTCTCAAACAAGTAACAAAAATAACTGATAAGCAAACACTTGGTAAGTCTCCTTGGGAGTCCTCACAGGAGAGCACGTGGGCAGAAGATGCAACATAGCTTCTGGGACAGGGTCCTTTTCAGGCCTTCATTTTCTGCAAGAGGGCAGAGCTGAGACTGCTGAACCTCTGCACACTTTCCCTGCTAGAGGAGATGCAACCTCCAAGGAGAGCTCTGTCCACAGGACCAAGTGGAAACTCCAGGTGCCAACCGTATTCCCACAGAGACCAGTCCTCACAGGAGAGCATGTAGGTGGCAGAAGCAACATAGCTTCTGGGACAGGGTCTTTTGCAGGCATTCATCTTCAGCCAGGACTCTGAGATTAGATCCAGAACTCTGTGCACTTGCCTGCAGAGAGTACTCTGACAACTGAGACTCAGGAGAGAGTTGGACTCCCAGGAGTGCTGACAGAGCCTAACAGAATCACAGGAGGAACAAGCTCTAGCCAGTGACAGCTATAACAACTAATACCAGAGATTACCAGAGGGCGAAAGGCAAACATAACAATCTTACGAACAGAAACCAAGACCACTTATCATCATCAGAACCCAACACTCCCACCACAGTGAGTCCTGCATACCCAACACACCTGAAAAGCAAGATTCAGATTTAAAATCATATGTCATGATGCTGGTAGAGGATTTTAAGAAGGACATTAATAACTTAAAGAAACAGGAGAACACGGCTAAACGGGTAGAAGGCCTTAAAGAAGAAGCACAAAAATCCCTTAAAGAATTCCAGGAATAAAAATACCAAACAGGCAATGGAATTGAACAAAACTATCCAAGATCTAAAAATGGAAGCAGAAACAATAAAGAAAAACTAAAGGGAGACAACTCTGGATATAGAAACCCTAGGAAAGAAATTAGGAACCATAGATATGAGCATCAGCAACAGAATACAAGAGATAGAAGAGAGAATCTCAGATGCAGAAGATTCCATAGAGAACATGGAAAAAACAATCAAAGAAAATGCAAAATGCAAAAAGATCCTAACTCAAAACATCCAGGAAATCCAGTACAAAATGAGAAGACAACATCTACAGATAATAGTAGTAGATGGGAATGAAGATTTTCAAATTAAAGGGCCAGTAAATATCTTCAACAAAATTATAGAAGAAAGCTTCCCAAACCTAAAGAAAGAGATGCCCCTGAACATACAAGAAGCTTACAGAACTCCAAATAGACTGGACCAGAAAAGAAATTCTTCCCAACACATAATAATCAGAACAACAAATGCACTAAATAAAGATAGAATATTAAAATCACTAAGGGAAAAAGGTCAAGTAACATATAAAGGCAGACCTATTTGAATTACACCAAATTTTTCACAGGAAACTATGAAAGCCAGAAGATCCTATACATATGTGATATAGACCCTGAGAGAACACAAAAGCCAGCACAGGCTACTATACCAAGCAAAACTCTCAATTACCATATATGGAAAAACCAAAGTATTCCATGACAAAGCCAAATTCACACAGTATCTTTCCATGAATCCAGCCCTTCAAAAGATAATAAAGGGGGAAAAAAACACAAAGACATAAATTATGCCATAGAAAAAGCAAGAAAGTAATCTTTCAACAAATCTAAAAGAAGATATTCCCAAGAACAGAATTCCAACTCTAACAACAAAAATAACAGAAAGCAACAATTACTTTTCCTTAATATTTCTTAATATCAATGGACTCAATTCCCTATAAAAAGGCACAAACTAACTGACTGGCTACACAAACAAGACCCAACATTTTGCTGCTTGCAGGAAACCCACCTCAGGGAAAAAGAAAGACACTACCTCAGAGTGAAAAGCAGGAAAAAAATTTCCCAAGGAAATGGTCCCAAAAAACACATTGGAGTAGCCATTATAATATCAAACAAAATCGACTTCCAAACCAAAATTAGCAAAAAAGACAAGGACTGGCATTTTATAATCATCAAAGGTAAAATCTTAGAAGAACTTTCAATTCTAAATATCTATGCTCCAAATGCAAAGGCAGACATATTCATTAAAGAAACATTAGTAAAGCTCAAAGCACACATTGCGCCATACACAATAAGAGTGGTAGGCATTAACACCTCACTCTTAACAATGGACAGATCCTGGAAACAGAAACTAAACAGAGACACATTGAAACTAACAGAAGTTATGAAACAAATGGATTTAACAGATATCTATAGAACATTTTATCCTAAAACAAAAGGATACACCTCTTCTCAGCAACTCATGGTGCCTTCTCCAAAATTGACCATATAATTGGTCATAAAACAGGTCTCAATAGATACAAAAATATTAAAATTATCCCATGAATCCTATATCAGAACACCATGACCTAATAACAACATAAATAATACAAAGCCAATATTCATGTGGAAGCTTAACAACACTCTACTCAATGATACCTTGGACAAGGAAGAAATAAAGAAAGAAACTAAAGACTCTTTAGAGTTTAATGAAAATGAAGCCACAACATACCCAAACTTATGGGACACAATGAAAACAATCCCAAGAGGAAAACTCATAGCTCTGAGTACCTCCAAAAGGAAACTAGAGAGAGCATGCACTAGCAGTTTGACAGCACACCTAAAACCTCTAGAACAAAAGGGAGCAAATGCACCCAAGAGGATTAGATAGAAGGAAGTTATCAAATTCAAGGCTGGAACCAACCAAGTGGAAACAAAAAGAACTATTCAAAGAATCAACCAAACCAGGAGTTGGTTCTTTGAGAAAATCAACAGGATAGATAAACCCTCAGACAGACTAACTAGAGGGCACAGGGACAGTATCCTAATTAACAAAATCAGAAATGAAACTGGAGACATAAAAACAGAACATGGGGAAATCCAAAACATCATCAGATCCTACTACAAAGGGCTATACTAAACAAAACTGGAAAAACTGGATGAAATAGACAAATTCCAAGGCAGATACCAGGTACCAAAATTAAATTAGGATAAGACTAATGATCTAAACAGTCCCATATCCCCTAAAGAAATAGAAGCAGTCATTAATAGTCTTCCAATCAACAAAAGCCCAGGAACAGATAGGTTTAGTACAGAGTTCTATCAGACCTTTAAAGAAAACCTAATTCTAGTTCTCCTCAAATTATTCCACAAAATAGAAACAAAAGATACTCTACCCAATTCATTCTATGGAGCCACAATTACTCTGATACCTAAACCAAACAAAGATCCAACAAATAAATATAACTTCAGACCAATTTCTCTTATGAGTTATCGATGCAAAAATAATCAATAAAATCCTCTCAAATCAAATCCAAGAACACATCAAAATGATCATCCATCACTACCAATTAGGCTTCCTCACAGGGATATAGATATGGTTTAACATATGGAAATCCATCAATGTAATCCACTATATAACAAACTCGAAGACAAAAACCACATGGTCATCTCATTATTTGTTGAGAAAGCATTTGAAAAAATCCAACACCCATTCATGATAAAAAGTCTAGGAAAGATCAAGAATTCAAGGCCCATACCAACACATAATAAAAGCAATATACAGCAAATGGTAGCCAACATCAAACCAAAGGGAGAGAAACTTGAAGCAATCCCACTAAAATCAGAGACAAGGCTTCCAACCTTCCACCTACCTATTCAATATAGTACTTGAAGTCCTAGCCAGAGCAATTAGACCACAAAAGGATATCAAGGGGACAAAAATTGGAAAGGAATAAGTCAAAATATCACTATTTACAGATGATATGATAGTATATATAAGTGATCTTAAAAATTCCACCAGAGAACTCCTAAACCTGATAATCAGCTTCAGTCCAGTAGCTGGATATAAAATTAAACAAATCATAGGCCTTTCTCTACACAAAGGATAAACAAGCTGTGAAAGAAACTAGGGAAACAACATCCTTCATAATAGTCACAAATAATATAAAATACTTTGGTGTGATTCTAACTAAGGAAGTGAAAGATCTGTATGAAAAATCTTCAAGTCTCTGAACAAAGAAATCAAAGTAGATCTCAGAAGATGGAAAGGTCTCTCATGCTCATGGATTAGCAGGATTAATATAGTAAAAATGCCCTATATTACTGAAAGCAATCTATAGACTCATTGCAATCCCCATCAATGTTACAACTCAATTCTTCACTGAGTTATAAAGGGTAATGTGGGAAACCAGGGCTTCAACAACTCCCACCTGAGAACCAAATGACCATTTGTTGGGAGCTGATTCACCCCCCTCTTTCACATAAGGATGCTCCTTAGAACCAGCTGTCCTTTTTACCCTGAACTGATACCTAGGGCTGTTAAGGAAGAACTAGCATTCTGAGAAAAGCAGGTGCCAGGACTCCTTATTAAATCACAAGATGTCTCAAGCCTGCCATTCACATCCCCCAATATGTCCTTTGCTTTGAAGACTTTGTTCTCCCTCCTCAGTCCCCCTTTTCCTGCTCTTTTTTACTATGTGTATATAAGTGGGCTTTCAGCCTCATTAAAATGAGACCTTGACAAAAAGCTCCCATTGCATGGTCTCCATCCTTTCTTCCCTGCCCGTTTCTATCTTTCAGGCTTTCTTCCTTCTCGACCCACAGAAATAACTGAGTCCTGATGGACAGGACAGGGTAATTTGCAAATTCTTCTGGAATAAGAAAAAATCCTAGGATAGCAAAAACTATTCTCAACAATAAAAGAACCTCCAGTGGAATCACCATCCCTGACCTCAAGCTTTACTACAGAGCAATTGTGATAAAAACTACATGGTAGTGGTACAGTGATAGACATGTAGATCAATGGAGTAGAATTGAAGACCAGAAATGAACCCACACACCTATGATCATTTGATCTTTGACAAAGGAGCTAAACCATCCAGTGGAAAAAAGACAGCATTTTCAACAAATGGTGCTGTCTCAACTGGCAGTTAGCATGTAGAAGAAAGTGAATTGATCCATTCTTATCTCCTTGTACATAGCTCAGGTCTAAGTGGATCAAAGAACTCCACATAAAACCAAAGAAACTGAAACTTATAGAAAAGAAAGTGCGAAAGAGCCTTGAAGATATGGGCACAGGGGAAAGATTCCTGACAGAAGAGCAATGGTTTGTGCTGTAAAATCAAGAATCAACAAATGGGACCTCATAAACTTTCAAAGCTTCTATAAGGCAAAGGACACTGTCAATAAGACAAAATGGCAACCAATAGATTGGAAAAAGATCTTTATCAGTCCTAAATCATATAGGGGGCTAATATCCAATATAAATAAAGAACTCAAGAAGTTGGACTCCAGAGAACCAAATAACCCTAAATGTGCTACGGAGTTAAATAGAGAATTCTCAACTGAGGAATACCGAATGCCTGAGAAGCATCTAAAAAAAATGTGCAACATCCTTAATCATCAGGGAAATGCAAATCAAAACAACCCTGAGATTCCATCTCACACCAGTCAGAATGGCTAGGATCAAAATCTCACGTGACAGCAAATGCTGGCAAGGAAGTGCAGAAAGTGGAACACTCATCCATTGCTGGTGGGACTACACGCTGGTACAACTACTCTGGAAATCATTTTGGCAGTTCCTCCAAAAATTGGACCTAGTTCTACTGGAAGATCCAACAATCCCACTCCTGGCATATACCTAGAAGATGCTCCAATTTATACTAAGGACACATGCTTTACTATCTTCATAGCAGCCATATTTATAATAACCAGAAACTTGAAAGAACCCAGATGTCCCTCAACATTGGAATGGATACAGAATATGTGGTACATTTACACAATGGAGTACCATGAAGCTATTAAAAACCATGAATTTATGAAATTCTTATGCAAATGGATGGATCTGGAGGATAACATCCTAAGTGAGGTAACCTATTCACAAAAAACCACACATGATATGAACTCACTGATAAGTGGATATTAGCCCAGAAGCTCAGTATCTTTCTTAGAAGGGGGAAAAAAATACCAGTGGAAGGAGTTACAGAGACAAATTTCAGAGCAGAGACTGAAGAAACAACAATCCAGAGACTGCCCCACTTGGAGATCCATTCAATAAACAACCAGCAAACCCAGACACTATGGCAGATGGCAACAAGAGGTTGCTGATATAGTTGTCTCCCAAGAGGCTCTGCCAATGCCTGGCAAATACAGAAGTGGAAGGTCACAGTCATTCATTGGACAGAGCACAGGGTCCCCAATGAAGGAGCTATAGCAAGTACCCAAGGTGCTGAAGGGGTTTGCAGCCCCATAGTAGGAACATCAATATGAACTATCTAGTTTCCCCAGAGCTCCTTGGGATTAAACCACCAATCAAAGAAAACATATGATAAACTCATGACTCTAGCTGTTTATGTAGCAGAGGATGGCCTAGTCAGTCATCAATGGGAGGAGAGGCCCTAGGTTCTGTGAAGGTTCTATGCCCTATTATATGGGAATGCCAGGCCCAGGAATGAGAGTGGGTATTTTGGGGATCAGGGGCAGCAGGGAAGGGGATAGGGTATTTTCAGAGGGGAAACTAGGAAAGGGGATAATATTAGAAATGTAAGTAAAGAAAATATCTAATAAAAATGTGAGAAAAAAATGTAATGTTAACTTTTAAGTTGTTTTTTTTTTAATCTTAAATAATTTCTTATTTTCTACCAAAGTTCAAATTTAATTTAACTCTCTTCCACAATCTTTTTAGCATGAAACAACAATGTTTCCTATAGCATCCTTGTTCCATATTCTACATTAAATTGGTATACATTTTTATTTCCACTGATATCTTCCTAATTTAACCATCTGATTGTTTTCTAACATTATCCATGATTCCTTCTTTGACTACTTCCCTGCTAACACTATCATACTACCCACAGTCTATTGTCTCCATGTTCAAGAGAGTTGTTGGGGGTAAATAATAGGAAGGAAGCAAAACACCAATATCTGCTAAGTCGTGCTTACAGTTTTACACTCCTGTCTGAGACTATAGGGTTGCCCATAGAAAGCAGCTTCACATTGCACTACTTCATGATATGTCCCTGCGTACTGCTCTCCCCACGCTTAGTGAACTTCTCTTATTCTTTCTTATGCAAATCAGATGTATCATTCTCTGTGAATTTTCTCTAGTCATACTGTTTCAGTATAACAAGTTCTGTCATTGTTATGAGCATACATTGTTTGTTCAGCACACCTGGCATTCTGTAGCTGTGTGCCAGTCAATTATCTGTGCAAATAATACTCACATTATGTTTTAAGACACAGTTTCATGTTACATCTACCACTGTTTTTCTTCCCAACTATGTCACAATACTGGAAGAACAAGATTACCTCCATGACCAAATGAAATATGAAAAAATGACTAATTTACATGCTATCACCTTTCATCCCATTTTTTTCTTGAAACAGTCATTACCAGTTACCCTTTATATGCATTATCAGTCTCAACATTCATTTCTTCTCAACATGTGTAGATATTTCCACCAGTCAAAGAAGAAATTGAGAACATTGACATATTTCTCACTGCCTCCTGCCAAAATATTGACTGTCAGTTTAAGATTATATTACATCAGTTGAGTAATCTTCCCACCAGGGGCTATTTCTCTCTGTTTTATAGTACAGATAGTGCACTGCAGGCATGGAGGATTATGATTATTATCATAACAAAAGGAGCACAGTCTTGTGTTCTTACAGCAAAATTGAGAAGCAGTGTAAAAGCATGGATAGCCAAGATCAAGCTGGGAATCATTTTCCTAAGTATTCAGTAAGTCAGAATCACATGTATGAGTATTAACAAATATTTGTCTAATAAAGTGTCCCTCTAACATAATAGCATAAGTATTTGGTAAAAACCTATCCAGAAAAGGAAAAATTCATGATGCAATGTTAATGCTGAAGAAAATTATTCAAATATACACACAGCAGGTACTGTAATGAAACTGTATGAACATGGAGGAAACAAGAGACAATTCAAATCATATATAAGAGGATTGTCTCTGGTTAATAAGGCTATCTTGTCAAGGGAGCCCCGTAGACTACAGCATTAGCTTCTACATGAATGAGACTTGGACAATCATTTTGTTACTTAGCTTTGGCACAAATTATTGAGGGTGATTAGCCCTAGTCTTTTTTTTTTTTTTCTTTAGACTAACTACTTCTCCAGCTGTGCTCCCTAAATACTTAGTGTTTGTGTCCCTCCTGGGCAGTTTTTGCTTCACCATCCTGTGTTCAGGCTCAGTTTCACTCAGCATGTGCTCCTGGACCATCATATCTAATGGAGATCTTCTGTTCCCTGTCATCCTTCTTTTGTCCATTCTCCTTCTTTGTGGTCCCCTATCTGGGTCCCCCAGACTGCTAACTAAAACTAGACCAATTTCTATTCTCAACAGTAATTTGCTGTTGCCGTTTTTATTTAACCAATAGCTTTAAGGGGAGCAAGGTTTTCACTGAGTCCCTTGGTATACATGCTTATGGGGGAAACGACCTTGGGGCCAGGATTTAGCATTTGAATATATAGCAGCAGCAGACAGAAAGATTATAGGAACTAGAAGGATTCCACGAGAACAAGGACAGCATGAGAACAAGGCTCACAAAATCAAGTAAGCAGGCTAAAGAAAGAAACACAGACCCTGTGTGTGTCTGAGGTTGGTCCTCTGCATATACCTTACTGTTGTGGAACTTGGTGTTATTGGTGGACTCCCAACAATGGAAATGCAGGTTTCTCAGACTTTTACCTGCACCTGTAACCCCTTTTCTCCGACTGGGTTGCTTATCCAGGCTTGATAAGGTTTGTGTGTCTAGTGTCATTTTAACATGTTATGCCCTTTTGTTGATATCACTGTTTTTTTTTGGGGGGGGGGGTTGTTTGTTTGTTTGTTTGTTTTTGGTTGATTGGTTGATTGGTTGGTTGGTTGTCAGGGACCTGGTCTAGTCAGCCTCTCTCAATCCGTGAGAATCAGGGGTTCCTGCAGGTGGACATGGAGTTGGAGAGGATTGACGGACGCAGACACTAGAGAGTGTGCTGGATCTGAATGTATTTTTTCCCAAACACCAGACTTTTAATGCAGAAGGAAAAAAAAAAAAAAAAAAAGATAAGCCAGGCAAACACATCCACCAAGTTACAGTGACACAAAATAAAAAGAATGCAGACATAAAAAGATGGCGAGGACCAGGCCACATTTACCACTTAATTTAAAAGATCAGCTAAAGACTGGAGCCAGGTGAATGCTCTAATGCAATCCTAGTCTATTGTTAAACCCACCACTAGGGTTTTTTTTTTAGTAAATACCTGATTATGCTATTCCTCTGGGCCTAGTGAAGAAACCTGCACCAAACCCACCTATTTCCTAGGCCATTGTGTATTCCTGTGTTTGGGTGTGACTTGGCTACTGTCCTAAGTAATTACTATGCAGACTAGCCCTGAGCTTTTCTAGCTCTTTTCAAGTGAATAGAAATGCCTAATTAGTTTCACTGTCTCTACTAGAAGTTAATTTGAATGTTACTGAATAGGTAACATTCTTACTGAATTACAAGCTCAGGGTTGGCTTCAAAGATTTTCTAGGAACCATTGGAACAATGGTGGAGGCTTAGCTATATGTCAAAAGTCAATCCTTAAAGGCACTTATAATAAAACAATATTGAAAGAGAGCACAAGATCCAAACACCAGACTAACACAGTGACAGGTTTTGAGTATACAGGGTATGGGAATGCCAAGGTTCCAGGAGGCTGTTTCCATGAAACTCTTTGCCTCATGACTGCTTTCAGGCTTTAGGCCTACCAAGCAGACTGCACTGGAGTGCACATAGCAGTTTGTTTGGGCTTTGTTTCTGTTATTTGAAACAGAGGAAGAGTGGGTCTAGTAAAGAGAGGAGGTAGAGGGAAGTGACTGGGGGGAAATGAGGGAGGAGAAACTGCAGTGTGGATATAAATTATGGGGGTAGATAGGGAGAGGTGTCTGAAGGTTTTAGGGTTTTTTTTTTTTTTTTTTTTTTTTTTTGGTTTTTTGAGACAGGGTTTCTCTGTATAGCCCTGGGTGTCCTGGAACTCACTTTGTAGATCAGGCTGGCCTCAAACTCAGAAATCCACCTGCCTCTGCCTCCTGAGTGCTGGGATTAAGGGTGTGTGTCACCACGCCCAGCAGGTTTTAGTTCTTACACAGCTCTTCATATTTTCTGAAGTTTTCTCAATAATTGTGGGAAACCAGGCTGATAGAAACCAGGCCTTTAACAGCTCCCACCGGAGAGCCAATTAACCATTTGTTGGGAGCTGAGTCACCTTCCTCTTTCACATAAGGCTGCTCCTCAGAACAGGATGGTCTTTGTGCCCTGAACTGACACCTAGGACTGTTAAGAAAGAACCTGCATTCGGAGATATGCAGGCACCAAGGACTCAGAAATGAATCACAGGATGTCCCAAGCCTGCCATTTACACCCTCCCATATGTCCTTCACTTTGAAGCCTTTGTCCCCCCTCCTCAATTGCCCCTTTCTGCTCCTTTTTGCTGTATGTATATAACTGGGTATTGTGCCTTAGTAAATGAGACCGGTGACAAAACCTCGCAAACGCATGGTCTCCTTTCTTTCTCTCCCGCCTGTCCTTTCTTACAGACAAAGGGTCCTCCTCGCTCCCACGAATAACTGAGTCCCGCGGGTTCGGGACAAATAATCATAGTTTGCAATCATAAGGAAAAAAGTGCATGAATGGGACAAAGAAGTCGTGACATTCCCATAATGAGAAATTTTCATTCTTTTCTGTTTCTCCCACCCTCATTTTAGCTTTTATTTTTCCAAGGTATGGGTGACTGATCCCCAGGTCTTGAGCTCAATAGACATGTGATCTATCATTATGTTGTATCATAGGCCGGGGCTTTTCTCAGGTAGAGTCATAAACACTAGGACTTCCACAATTCAGGGCTGTCTAGTGTTTCCACAAGACTGGCTCAATACCAGAAGCATTCTGCTGCTCACAACACCCTCAATACCACCATACTAAGGCACTCATAATGATGCTGAGGCCATTGCTCACTGTTTCACATTCCATAAATTAAGGGCTTGCTTCTTTGATTTCCTTGTCATTAGCAAGCTGAGAAAAATAAGCTAAAAGCCATTTATTTGTTTGTTTATTTATTTACATCCCAAACCCTGCCCCTCCCTCCCAATACCCTTCTCACAGAGTCTCTCTTCCTATTCCCTTCCCCTAGTCCTCTGAGAGGGAGCCTCACCCACGGCTATCCATCCCATGCACCCATGTTGCATCAAGTCTCTGCAGGGTTAGGGTCATCCACTCCCACTGAGGTGAGAAAAATATTCCAGGTTCAGTTGGATCTTCATGCAGTTTGCTTCTTCTTTCCCATGTCGAAAGGAATATATGAAAGTCAAAGAAGACAGAAAAAGAAAGGACAAGGCTGCTGATTTCCTTAATTTTATCTCTTGGAAATGGGAAATATAGGTGGAACTCTAGAGTTTGAGGGGACTCTCTAGTCAGTGTGGTGGCTGAAGTGCTTGCCTGACAAATTTCAACTGCAAAACATTTCATGAGTCATAATGCCAGGTTTTTCCCTGGAAGAAAATAAGACATGCCAGAACGCAGCTTACTGTCCAAAGAAAGGCGTCTAAAGGACTCACCTATCAAGTACCTAGGAGAGGATATCACTACAGCACTTAGGATAGGGTTTTGATTTTCTTTATTTATCCTCTGAAGCCACACACCATAGAGATAAATAACAGGGAAATTCTGTCAAGTTTATGGTTATCTATGCTGGAAAACTCACCCTTAGGAACTTAAGGACTTAAAAGAATAACTTACTCTTCCTGTGACTTAAGTCTGCCACTCTCTTGGTGCTTTATGAACTGCAGCTGGAATCCTCTTAAAACTCAACATGGATGTGGGACAGCTGGACCATTTTCCTTAGCCCACCTAGATTCTTGAGCACCAGCAAGTGTCCCATTAAAAATGAAAGGAATGACAGTCATCTTTAGTATATGACTATAACTTGCATAGAATTACTTCTATCTTCTGCTCAAAGATTAATCAGTAGAAGGACATTTCCAGATTCAAACAAGAGGATTAACAAATTTCTTTTGATGGAAAAATAAAAGTATATTATAGTCTTCATTATTCCCTTAAATAGGGAGTTAGTTACAAGAGAGACAGTAACAAAAATAAATGAATAGAACAAGCATACCTTCCCAAGGCAGATCTTTCTTTCTTTTTTTTTTTTCTTTCTTTTTCTATTTTAAAATAGGGTATAACTATATAATCCAGGCTGGCCTCTAATTCACTATGTAGGTCAAGACAGCCTTGAAATCGCATTCATCTGTTTGTTTCTGGTTACCTAGTATTCTGGTCCAAAATGTTCACTATACCCCTAGCTCAATATAGATCCTTAAGTTAAGACAAAGCTAGGGCAGGTAAATAATTTTCCATTCCACATGAAATTGGAATTTAACGCAGATCAAATCAGACTGCATGAGATTCTTATGCTTGAATTCATTTAAATAAAGGAGCCTTGGCATTGGTCCACATTATTTGAACCTAGGGTTAGAAAGATATGAAAGCATTATGTGTCTGAACCAAACAGTATCATGTCAACAAAAATTTGTTACTTTCAAATGTTAATTGAGCCCAGACAGCACTGTGTAGTGTGTGTGTGTGTGTGTGTGTGTGTGTGTGTGTGTGTGTGTGTGTATGTATGTGTGTGTGTGTGTGTGTGTGAGAGAGAGAGAGAGAGAGAGAGAGAGAGAGAGAGAGAGAGAGAAAGTTTGAAAATAGCTTGGTTTATTTAACTTCTTTACTCATATAACATATTTCCATAAACTGTGTATTTCTTTAATGACTATAAGTTAATGAATATCAAAAGCCATGTAATAGACCAGACTAGATTCTGAATTTTTATATAGTCTATTTGACTCCATTATATCTGTGTTTCCAGTATCCAGATAAAAGCATGTTTTCTCATAATGCTGAATGTTGATAATAATGTCAGTATTGTGAAAAAACCTAACTAGAGCTTTGGCGTGTCCTAGTGAAGTATGTAGCACATAAATTGTTGGCTAATTACATTTTTAAATCTCTATCTTTGAATCATAAATGAAATGTTTCTGAGACATTCTGGGGATGATAATACAATGTGTAAAAATACAAACACAAACAAAAACTATCTAGATGAGCTATATGTCATCAATTAGCATCCTCATAAAGTTACTCCAAAGCTCATAGAATTCTCTTGTGCTTTCCTAGAATTCAAATGCAGCTTCTGTGGTAAGGAAAAGATGAGTCTGATAATAGAAGGAAGATTTTTAAAAAGTCTCTTCTCACCCAAGGAGAAAAATCCTCTGTTACAGAACTTTAAGATGCAATAAGTGAGATAATGTCCAGGTACTCTTAATAAGCAGAAGTATTCTAAATGATATATTCCTTAAATATTGATTAATATCCCCTGTCCTGCCTCCAGCCCTTTCCATGATCCCCATTTGCATCCAGTCAAATTCATGGCCTCATTATTTTCACTGTTATTGTTATATACAACACGTTTATTCATATGTAAATATAATCTTCAGAATCTAACTGTGTTTATTATATGAATATGATTTCAGGTCTATCCATTTGCTATTTGATAATCAGTTATGGGATTCATCACTGGGGAAGACTAGTACTAAATCTCCCTCTCTCAGCAGAACTTTGTTTCTTGTTTCTTCTTCTTTTTCTTCTTCTTCTTCTCCTTCTTCTTCTTCTTCTTCTTCTTCTTCTTCTTCTTCTTCTTCTTCTTCTTCTTCTTCTTCTTCTTCTTCTTCATTATTATTATTTCTGGGAACCCATGAGATCTAACTGTTCCATGTCTACTGGTGTTTTACTTGTCCAGATAATGTTTAGGAAGCTATATTGTTGAAGTATCATGGACATAGCTTCCCTATCATTTCTGGAAAACAATCTCACAGAAGATTTTCTGGTCCTCTGGCTCTTTATGATCTTTGTACTTCTCCTTACATGATATTTCCTGAGCCTTGGATGCAGGAGTTATGTTGTAGATAAATCAGATGGAGTTGGACTCCTGACCATCACTTGTTCTTGGCATTTTGACCCATTATGCTTTTCTATAATGGTCTTCATCTATGCCAAAAAGAAGTTTATTTAATGAGGAGTGAATACTACATTTATGATACACTTGTCCTTGAGTGCGAAAAATGCTGGCTTAGTGACATGGCAGATGTAGGATCTCCTCTATTGTAATATATGTTCCAAGCATTGCATAATTAAATGTATGCTTCCTGGAGGCAGCATTATAACCTCACATGACATAACTTCCTTGTAATTATACGTATGTTATACATATGGACTTGTATGGATTATATGTAATTCTTCAAGTATTTTTCAAACAAAACTAGTTATTTTTCTTTTCTTACTTCTTTTCTCACTTCCCTTCTGCTTCCACAATTAACCCCCTTTTTAAAATGAAACATTTTTAAAAATCCTCTAAATATCAAAAGATTTTTTCTTATATTGGACATAATTTTGAGGAAAGACATGGCCTGAATAAATAGAGATGATGCTCTAATGCAATTTTCAATTTATAGCACCAAGTATAAAGGGTGTGAGTGCATGTGTTCTTATGTGTGATTGCATGGGTGCTCATGCATGCATGCATGTTCATGTGCATGCAGGTTTGTGTGCCTGTTTGTGGCATCATGTTTGTGAGGATTGTGTGTGTGTGTGTGTGTGTGTGTGTGTGTCTGTGTGTGTGTGTGTGGTGTGTGTGTGTGTGTGTATGTGTGTGTGTGTGTGTGTGTGTGTGTGTGTGTGTGTGTATCTGAGTGTCTGTGTGTCTGTGTGTTTCTAGCAGAGTCACTGGTTAAGGACTAAAAAGCAAAGTTTCCACAAAACATGTTTCTCCTTAAAAGGCTTTGGTAGAATTTTAACTCAATAGCAGAGTTTTATAATTTGACCTTAACATGGATTCAGAAAAGTGTGAATGAAGTAAGCTTTACTCATTTCCTGTTGAAACCAATTTTCTCTTTAAGAAGAAGATAAAACAGCATTTGTTTCATTGAATAGCTGAAGATAATCACCAAAGGTATATCAATACAAGTAAACTCTACATTACAGGCATCCTTTGTTGTGCTAGTTTAAATTCATTCTTTGAAATATTGTATCTCTGAAACTCAAACAATAACTGAAGAGGAATTTTAATCCATTTACATGGCTGATGTGATTACATTCAAAGCCCTTTTAGATCTTTGTGATCCAACTGGAATACAAACATGTCCTGAGCACATACTTTTAATTGCTATAGGTGAAATTCTTTAGTACAAAATGCCAAGCAATAACATCTAATTGAAGGACAAAGTGACAAATCAGAGAACTATTTGTCAGAGTGGGTCATAAATGTAAGCCTAACACTTAGGAGTAAAGCTATTTAAGAGCACAGGGAGAAACAGTCAGTTCAATCAGTTCACTTGAGTGGATTGAGGTTGTTTAGTCAGTTGAGAGTCAGTGCAATAAGTGCAGTATAGAGGAGTTGACGTTGTTCCTGAGTTCATGCAGTTCAGTGCAGATCAACAGAGGCAGTTGAAGCCAGAGAGTAAGAAGCCAGAAGATTAGAGCAAATTGCCAAGAGTTAGTTTGAAGGCAAGCAGCACAACTCAATCAGAAGAGGAGAGAAGCCAGACTAAGTCAGTCATCTTGGAGAGGAGTTTGGATCAGAAGAGCTGAGTTAAATCAGTCAGCTAGAGTTCAAAAAGAGGTAGAAATGGTGAGACAACTGCTTTCACTGAATAAAATCTCCTCACGGAGTTATTTAATGTAGGGGCAAAATTATCAGGAATCAAAGAAAGATATTCTTGATTACAAACCACTTTACTTAAAAAAAAATATTTTATTTCCTGAAATACTTGTTTATTTACCTTTCATCAATAAAAGAAAATTATAATGCTTATCATTATGTGACATATAAAGTACATGATGTTATTATGTCTTTTTTCTTCTTTATCTTATTGTTCTAGACATTCATGGTAGAATAAAATAGTTTCTTTTGTTTTTTTCTATTTAATTATTTTCTTTATTTTTCTTTTTTCTTTTTTTATTTTTTTCAATTTTTTATAAGATATTTCTTCATTTACATTGCAAATGCTATCCTGAAAGTTTTCTATACACTCCTGCCACCCTGCTCCCCTAACCAACCAATCCCACTTCTTGGCTCTGGCGTTCCCCTGTACTGGGGCATATAAAGTTTGCAAGGCCAAGGGACCTCTCTTCCCATTGATGGTCAATTATGCCATCTTCTGCTACATACACAGCTAGAGATACAAGCTCTGGGGGTACTGGTAGTTCATATTGCTGTTCCACCTATAGGGTTGCAGATCCCTTCAGCTCCTTGTGTACTTTCTCTAGATCCTCCCATTGGGTGTCCTGTGATCCATCCAATAGATGACTATGAGCATTCCCTTCTGTATTTGACAGGCACTGGCATAGCCTCACAAGAGACAGTTATATCAGGGTCCTGTGAGCAAAGTCTTTCTGGCATATGCAATAGTGTCTGGGTTTAGTGGTTGTATATGAGATGGAACCTTGGGTGGGGCATTCCCTGAATAGTCTTTACTTCCATCTTAGCTCTGAACTTTGTCTCTGTAACTCTTTCCCTGGGTATTTTGTTCCCCATTGTAAGAAGGAGCAAAGTATCCACACTTTGGTCTTCCTTCTTTTTGAGTTTCATGTGTTTTGCAAATTGAATCTTGGATATTCTAAATTTCTGGGCTAATAACTGCCTATCAGTGAGTGCATATCATGTGAGTTCTTTTCTGATTGGGTTACCTCACTCAGGATGACATACTCCAGAAGCATCCATTTGCCTAAGAATTTCATGAATTCAATGTTTTTAATTGCTGAGTAGTACTCCATTGTGTAAATGTACTATATTTTCTGTATTATCGGACCATTTGCTTGGCAAATTATTTTCCAGCCTTTCACTCTAAGGTTTTGCCTGTCTTTTGCTCTGAAGTGGGTTTCCTGTAAGCAGCAAAATATTGGGTCCTGTTTGTGTAGCCAGTCTGTTAGTCTATGTCTTTTTATTGGGGAATAAGTCCATTGCTATTAAGAGATAATAAGGAAAAGTAATTGTTGCTTCCTGTTATTTTTGTTGTTAGAGTTGGGATTCTGTTCTTGCAGCTGTCTTCTTTTAGGTTTGTTGTTTAGGTTTGTTGAAGGATTACTTTCTTGCTTTTTCTTGGGTATAATTTCTGTACTCTTATTGGTGTTTTTCTGTTATAAATCTTTGAAGGGCTGGATTCTTGGAAAGATATTGTTTGAATTTGGTTTTGTCATGGAATACTTTGGTTTCTCCATCTATGGTAATTGATAGTTTAGCAGGGTATAATAGCCTGGGCTGGCATTTGTGTTCTCGTAGGGTCTGTATAATCTAATTAAACCCATTGAATTTAATTCATCTAATTGAGCAGCAGCATCTCCAATGCTAAAGTCTGGCACAAGGAAAAGGGAAAGAACAAAAGCCTTCAAATGTGCTGGTGCCCCTCTCACTAGTTTGCATCTTATAGAGCTGGTAAAGGGCATATCTTCTGGACCTTCCCATTGTGGAAGATTAGGTTTTACACAATATATCCACTCTAGCATTGCAATTTCCCTAAGTCATAAAATCCCTTCGTCAACACTAAGCCAGGGAATATCAGGCATCTTCCAGTAGGCCATCTTTTGATAAACACTTCAGCCAACCATTCAAACAAACTTTTGACACCTTTTTAAACTGTGTGAGCTTCCATATAAAACCTAGAATCTCCACTCAGGGGGCCTATGTCAATAAACTCAGTCTGCTCTAGTTTTATGTTCCTTCCACCCTTATCCCACACCCTTAAAATCCATTACCACGTATATTCGCCAGGTTTCTGCTTGAATGAATTAGCAAACTCATTAAGCTCCTTAGTAGTGTAGTGAGTTTCCTCATGGACTACACTTTCTATGTCTCCTCTAGGAGCCTGTTTTGCTTTGAGTCTGGTTACAAGTCTAGAAGAAACTATTGATGGGCCTTGAGAAACATCACTATGTTCTTGTCTGGCCTTTTCTTCAGTGAAAGTCACTGCTGTTTTATCAGATTCTGCAGAATTCATTTCCTCATGTGGAGAAGGCATTATTTCAAAGGGTGGGGCTGAGAGTACTACTTCTTCAGGTGGAGCAAACCCTTGAGAATCTGAAGATTCAAAATTCTCAGTTTCAACACAGTCTTCTCACACATCCCCATCCCAAGTTATAGGATTCCATTCTTTGCCAATTAGTGCCCTTACTTTAACTGTCAACACATTCTGAGGCTGAGACTTGAATTTTGACTGTAGTTCAGCCAACCTTACAATGAGGGTTTCAGTTTGATTTTCTGCAACTTGAGCTCTATGGCTGCAGGAGTGAAGATTCTCTTCAAGGACACACTTAGCAACTTTTAGATCATTTACTTGTGTCTGGAGCCTTTCGATATTATCACACAACTCCTTCCTTTCATTCATCATTTTTCACCCCAGATACTAAGAGCATCCAGCCAGTAAAATCATTTTCTGATTTTTTTTCCCATCTTGTAGAAAGCTTTGTACACTGAATCACCTAATTTATCAAGAAGATCAAGGGCATTAACTTCTTTAAGTTTGAAATATAGTTTCAACCATGGGTCTTCAAAATTCTCTGAGCTCTCAGAAAAAAGAGAATCTGAAGAGGTTTCAGTAGATGAAAGTGGTGTTGGATCAACAAGTCAACTCCAGTATTTTAAAAGATTCATTCTTATACTTCTGCTCCTCTAGAACCACTTCTGGTACCAACTTCTGTATTAGTAAGGGTTCTCTAGAGTCACAGAACTTATGGAGTAAAGGAATTTATTGATGACTTACAGTCTGCAGTCCAAATCTCAACAATGGTTCAGTAGTAGCTGTGAATGGAAGTCCAAGGATCTAGCAGTTACTCAGTCCCACATGCTGAGCAGGCAAAGGAGCAAGCACTAGTTTCCCTTCTTCCAGTGTCCTTATATAATCTCCAGCAGAAGGTGTAGCCCAGATTAAAAATGTGTGCCATCACACACTTAACATGTTAAAGGTATGTGCCATCACACCTTTAATCCCAGATGATCTTGAGCTCAGAGATTTCTCTGTTTTAATTTTCTGGAATCCATACCCACTATGCTATCAAGATCTCCGTACCAAGATCCAGATCAGAAACTTCTATCCCCAAGCCTCCAGGTTAGGGTCTCTGGTGAGCCTTCCAATTCTGTACTGTAGTTCATTCCAAATATAGTCAAGTTGACAACCAGGGATACACTGGCCCTTTAAGTTGAAAGTCTTCATTCTCATATATACCTATTAATCTTAGATTTGGTCTTCTTATTGTGTCCTGGATTTCCTAGATATTTTGATTTAGAATCTTTTTGCATTTTGCATTTTCTTTGACTGTTGTGTCCATGTATTCTATGATGTTTTCTGCACCTGAGATTCTCTCTTCCATCTCTTGTATTCTGTTGCTGATGCTTGCCTCAATGTTTCCTGATATCTTTCCTAGGATTACTATCTCCAGATTTGTCTCACTTTGTGATTTCTTTATTGATCTACTTCCATTTTTAGATTCTGGATTTTTTTTTCAATTTCATCACCTGTTTGGTAGTGTTTTCCTGTAACTCTCTAAGAGATTTTTGTGCTTCCTCTTTAATGGCTTCCAGCTGTTACCTGTGTTTTCCTTTATTTCATTCTTAAAGTCCTTCATCATCATCATGAGAAGTGACTTTACATCCATGTCTTGCTTTTCTGGTGTAATGGTGTATCCGGGACTTGCTATGGTGAGAGTTGGGTTCTGATGATGAAAAGTAACCTTGATTTCTGTTACTTCCTTTCTTATGCTTGCCTCCTGCCATCTGATTATCTTAAGTCCTTGCTGCCCTCAATATATATGATTCTAGCCTGTCCTTCCAATAATCCCATTTAATTCAGTACTCCTCAGAGTCCAGCTTTCTCTGTGATCCTTTGATTGTGGGCCCCTGTGAACCTGAGATTCTGGGTGTGTCAGACTTCTTGGTAGTCATGCTTCCTCTGAGACTATGAAATCCTGGTATGACCAACCTCCTTTTATCCTGGGATCCTGTTATCCTAAGATCCTGGGTGTATTACAGTGCCTGGAAGTAATGTCTTCTTTGAGGAATGTGGAGCTCTCTGCTCTGTTCGAAACCAATTAAACCAGTACTTGTCAGAAGGAACCCAAGCCTCTGGTCAGGCAGGGCTTCGGGGTCGTTGTTCTTCCTGTCACAGGCCCGTGACAATTGGTTTGGAACAGATGCTGTGTTCCACTGATCCTAAGATTGAGTGGAGAGTCCTCTGGGTACCTTGGGGGTGTTCGCGGATTCCATGCCCAAGGTGACCCAGTGCTGCTGCAACTGGAAGGGCGTAACGTAGTGTCTTAATACTAAAATTAAATTATCAGTGAATTTTCCAATAAAATACTTTATATCACTAAAATATTTAATGGTGCTCAAACAACCATAAGTGAAGGTTTTGTTGTCCTGGTTTGTGTTCTTTTGAAAAGAAAGTATTAGTTTTGGTTACATTTTTGCAATAAAAATATAAACATACAATTAAATACTCCTATTGAAAGCATGTATATTACTTAAGCAAATTTGGAGAATGAGAAAAATTAAGTAGAAAAACTGACCCCCCCCAAACAAAGAAGATTTACCATGTGTTTTAAAATATTGTAAGATAGTTGAAAAAAATAACTGTAGCAATATAGTTTTTTAGGAACAGACATACTAGTGACTGTGGACCTATATATGTAACAGCAGAGGCATCAGTATCATTTCCAGATCACTTCTGGATTTTCAAGACACTTTGTGCTGCATATTTCTGAACTTAAGAGATTTAACATAGAAAACTGTCATTAAGCTATTACTTAATGAATTATTTTGGTGTGGCTAAAATTACTCAACATGGGCATCTGGGTGTGTAAATAAGCTGTTCCTGGGTTTTATAGGTGACAGTGAAGTACAGAAGGAAGGTGATTGTCCAAAAACTCATAGAACTAGTATATTAGCAATTTAAAAGCTAAATGCAACTTCAAAAACTAAAGATAAAGGCACATTTGCAACATGAAATAGATTTTCTGCCTCATGTTCTCTCTCCCATGTCTAAAATATAGAATGTGTTTAAAGATGCCTGGTACAGTTTATAATTTAATGAGCACAAAGCAGCCTGACTAGAAAATGACTTCCCAAAATTGTGTTCCTCTAAAGTGGCTGTATCATTATGATAACATAAGTTGGAGCCAGGAATGGTGGGCTCTTTGTCTTTTGATGAGACCCTATCTGTGCGAATTAACCTTTCTTTTCTACTGTGCTTTCAGTTCTAACTATAAAAGTAACACAATAGACACTATTAAGGCAAAAATTACTCATATACATAATGAGCACATGATGTCACATCCAAGTAACTGCACAAAATTACTTTTCCACTTCAAACTTTACTGTATCTCAGAAGCAAGTCCTTAAGTCAACATAGGATATGCAGAACATTATGTAGCTTGAGTTTTTCCTCTTCAGCCTGACATAATTCCATGAGAACAAAATTGTACCTAACTGTAACTAATGAAGTGACACTAGGTCTCTCAGTCTGTCACGGTTCCTGACAAATGACAGTCAGTTTTACAATATCACTGGCAAAATATAGGAGAATAACAAATAAAACTGATAGTAAATCTTCTCTTATGGTCCTTTTCAGTCTTATTTTCCCTTAATTGTCAAGCCAGTTCCAGAATGCACAAATACATAAATAGTAGAATCAACCAATCTTGATGTATATAGATTGTTTATAAGCTTTATGAAGTCTATATTAATTGGAAGATATTATTACCATGTTATACTATGTACTTCTCTTTAGTTCACTACAGAAGAGGCTTTGCATTTGCATTTTCTTAACTATTGATATAACATCATCTATAATTAACACCGTAGCAATATTGTTTTATATTAGATTTAAAACTGAATTCTATCTATGGGAGTTAAAAATGGAATCTGGCTTCTGGCCAGCCACAGGGCTAGGGCCACTCATGAAGGTGGACACGGAAAGTTTGTCTGCATGGACCCCAGGCACAGACTCTGCTTGATGCCTCAGAAGATCTGACAATGGAATGTCGGCCTGTGGGCAGTCTTTTGCCCAGGGCAGAATGGAAAAGTGGAGGAGGAGGGCTCTGGCTGGTTACTGTGGGGACAAAAGTGTTTGGCTTGCTTGCTTGAGCAGCTTGCTTGCTTGAGCAGCTTGAGCAGCTTGCTTGTGTTGGTGGTAACTTTGGCTTAAAATACAGAGAGGCTTCCCTCAGGAGGTTAGATGCATGGCTCCTTAGAAGAAAACCTGCTCCACTGCTTCAGTATGGATGCTCATGATGAAAAGAGGCAATCCATGGTTTTAAGGAGTTTATTGTCATGGCTGGAAAGAGGGTAGAAGAGGCAGAGAGAAAGGTAGAGAGGAGAAGAGAGTAGAGAAGTAGAGGCTGGCCATGGCCACCTGGAGAGAAGGAGAAAAGGAATGCAGAGAGAGGTGAGCAAGAGGGCAAGAGGCAGGAGAGGGGCCAGAGAATAAGAAAGTAAGAGTAAGAATAAGAGAGGGAGGATGGGGCAAACAGCCCCTTTTATAGTGGGCCATGCCTACTTGGCTGTTGCCAGGTACCTGTTGGGAGGAGCATACCTGGATGTTGCCAGGTAACTGTGGGGATGTGTCCAGACATAATACCAGGGAGTTGGGGCATTGCCCTACATGACTGATGACCACACACCTCTATATGGGGAGCTGTGGGAGGCAGTAGCAGTGACAGGACCCAGGGGCCCAAGAGGAGTGGCTGAAAATCTGCTATTTTTTGAAGGCAATAAGTCACCCAGCAGGTCTCTGTGGTGCAAAGTCTGCACTCCACCGTGGACCAGGCTACCTGTGCATGACTCACCAACTCACATACCTTTATTGTAAATTCTTTATTAATACAGGTAGTTAAGTAATCTTTTGTGGCAAATAAATGTATTACCACTGATTGCCTCCACCAACAAAAGAAAATCAAATAGCCCTTTACAACACTGTGTGAAATAAAATTAATTCTGTCTTCTTTTGGATTTCCAGAATTCATACTCTACCAAGGAAGCTGCTTCTGAAACACGTCACAAACCCATACCTTCTAATAAGGAGTACTGATTGGCTATCCATCTTTGGCAGAATAATCTTTTCCATCCTTTAGGTCCTCTACCAGCCTCTTCTCTCTAACTCCTTATTACCTGGACTTTCTTTGCCTGAGAACATCCAAAAAACTGAGCCTCATTTCTAGGTTTTAGAGCCTTAGTAGGGTGGGAACATGTGCAACCTTTTTCCATGCACTCTATCTACCACATTAGCTGAGTTAAGAAAGAAGATTCCAACATTGTCAAAATCCCATTCTTAGAAATTGAAAAATACCTATAAGAACCGCACTCACCAGTTTGTATAAAATTGAACATTAAGTATATTAAAATTAATAGATATAATAAGTTCATGTACAGAGTATTCCATGGCATATTATATCATCCTTGAAGATCATAAACAAACAAACAGTGCTTGTTTGTGCATGTGGCTCCGAGACATCTACAGATAGACATCGACAGATATGGACCCGCCAATCTCTAGGCAGCTGTTCCTATGTTTCATGAGAGTTTAACTAAAAATCATTATATAGAAAAACATTCTTAGTATAACACTAATCTAAAAATAGTCCAGTGGGTGGATTCTAGGGTCACTGAGTCTTGACAACCAAAGTTAGTATTTGGTTTGATTGGATGGCCTGTCTAAGGATCCAAACTGCAATTATGTAGCACATTCATCCAGAAACCCTACAAATGCTTAATGTAAGATGGTTCCACACTAAATATCAGAAAAGTTAAAAGGCAAGAGTGGTCTCATGATAGTCAGATCTTCGAGCTCCAAAGATACTGGCAATGACATGCTATAAGTTTAGTTTATCATTTTCTGTCAACCTTTAAATCTTTTACAGGCTTGTAATTCAAAGTTTAACTATTTCCCTAAATAGTAGATAGATCTCAAAAATGAAAAAGCCATTATTTTCAACAGGATGTTGAAAAATATTAAGGGATTCTGCTCCAGAAACCTCTCAGACTCATGACTGAAGACTGGAATATCATCTCCTTTTAGGCCTCAACATGAAAGGTCTTGAAGAATCAGCCCCAAATCATGTCATAATGCCTTAAAATAAAACCAAAATAACCAAAAGTAAAATAAGTGCATTTTACTTTTTTATATCATTCATATATATATATATATATATATATATATATATATATATATATATATAGAGAGAGAGAGAGAGAGAGAGAGAGAGAGAGAAAGAGAGAGAGGATATTGAGTGTATCTGTGAGTGTGTGGAAAGAGGAAAGAGAGATAGACAGAAAAGAGAGGAGAGGAGAGGAGAGGAGAGGAGAGGAGAGGAGAGGAGAGGAGAAGTACTTTATCATTCCTAAACATCAGGCAAGTGTATGCCCTATCTTGTTCTCCTCAACCAGAATTATTTTAGCAAATTCTATCTTTTTCTCATTCACTAAAAGCTAGATGGCAAGAAAGAGAGTCTATTCAAGTCACAATGGTCAGTCTATTGAGAAAAAAGTCAGAGGTAAGATGCAAAAATATATTCAGGACGCACAATAGCAAGAACATATGTAAATTTTCAAATATGAAGTTCTAAATACAACTGCTAGCATATGCAATGCATACTGATCATACTTGGGTGTTTTCTTATGCTGCAATCCTTGTTATGGTTCGGATCCGACGTGCTCCACAGACTCTATGAAAAGAATATGGTCTTTCAGGTAGCAGTATTTAGAGGTGGTGACTTTGATAGACAATTGAGTTTTTAGTGACCCAGGCATGATTTAATCCACTGATGGATACATGACATAATGGGTTTGTTGGGGAGGAGCTCCAAGATAAGTGCAAGTTGTATCCTTTTTGCCATTAAGAAAGCAGTTCTATTCCCAAGTGTTTTCTGCTGTGCAGTTATGGTTTTCCATAGACTCAGACAACTGGCAATAGACTTAGCTCTCAGAAACTGTGCCAAACAGATCTGGTTCAAATCAATTTCTCAAACATTTTGTCACAACATAACTTTGATTATCTCATCACAGAGGAAAAGGGGACTTCAAATTTTACTGAATATCATACAGCCAGTAGACAGCAAAACTGAGATTCCATACATTTTTTTCCTGAGTCCAAAGAGAGCAAGTCTTGGCTATCTAGCTTGATGTAGTGAAACATTCATCCCCAGCACTCAGGTTCACTTGAATATTAAGCTATCTCCAATATTTACTTTTACATATCATGACTCATTAATATTTCACTTTTATATTCTTATTTTCTCAGTTTATTTTTGTGACAGAAAACTACATCTTCTGAAATATTACCTATAAATATCACCTTCAAATGTGAGTAAAGATGCTTGCAAACTTCAAACATCTGCTGAACATGCAGCTAATTGGTCAATAACTATATCTTTAAACATTTTATGACTGATCTGATTAACTTAATAATGGTTTTAAGCATTTTGTGGAAAGAAAAAAGAATAATAAATGTTTTCCCATGCTTTTTGCAAAAAAAAATCTGAGTGAAAAACATTCTAAATCAGGATTCTGTTAGACCATTTGCAGCAGGCCTGCCCTTACTATAGAACATCACTTCATCAAAGAACAAGGAGGCACCTTGTGAAGTCTGACAGATTCAGAAGGTAGGCAGGTAGCGTCTCTGTAGCTTTAGCTTGTACAAAGTTAAAACAGTAATCTCCAAATTCAGAGACATTCCTAGAAATAATGCAGAACCCAGAGGAGGTTGTATTAGAGAATCCCTAAAGGGCAATTCCTCTGTGAAAATCAGTGATAAAGTTGCAGCTTTCCACTCCGTGTTTCAGTCATAATTCTCAACTCAGAAGATGAGAAGAACAAGTGTTATTCATAAAATTAATTGAGCTTAATAATAAGAAGATTGTAAAAGGAGAATATAATAGGGCACAGAAGAAAGAAACAAGAATGAAACTATCTGCCCAAATTGGACCCCTTGTCAAATTCTCAAAGGTCAGATTAATAGTGAGATGAGAGATGTTAAACTTGATGGTGGTTGCCTGATACCAATGATTAAGGCTGACACAGCTAATGGAGTTAGATAAGGAGGGAAGGATAGAATTCCACAAATGCAAAGAGACCTTACTTAAATGTAGGTGCAAAGTAGACTCTAATTTGGATCAATGATAAGCTTGTGGATATGAACTCTTTGATCTTTTATCTTATCTTAATGATTGCAAATTTATGTGTGTATATGTGTGTGTCTGTGTGTATGTGTGTCTGTGTATTTTTAAATATATATATACATCCTGCTCATTCTGTAACATATTACTCTCATGTATATTTCCATGGCTGTCCATTTGGTATTGGATAGCTAGTTGGTCTGTTTTTTTCCTGGGAAACACAATTTCTCCCACTCTAAGTGTTTCTTAGTTGCCTGAAGTTCATCAAGTGTTGAAGCCCCATGAGATTTCCTCCCTCCACAATAGCACAGCTTTATTCCATTCCTGTTTGTGCAGTTATGTTCTTGAGGTGTTTCAGGTATATTTTTGCATTTTTCTATAAGACAGTCTCACAGAAAACTCCCCATTCCTCAGCATCTTGCAAGTTTTCTACCTTGTATTCATCCATGCTTATAAAACAAAAGCAAGGAATTTATAAAGCTTAAACTTTAATATACACATTTTGCTTTTGAAAACAAAAAATAAATATAATGGAGCAATAAGTATCACAACTGAAAGTAAAATTGTTTACAGGGACTCAAGGTGAGATTTGAACTAAGAACAGAAAGACATGAAAAGATGGAAAGACCTATAGATGGGACTGAAGAATGGAGCTAACAAACATCAGGGAATTGCAGAACTGTGCTGAGAGGCTGCATCTGGAGCACCTGAGGGAAAGAGAATAAATGGAAACTTATTTGAAGAAAGAACCTCAAATTTCCCCAAGTGTGATGAAAAATATTAATCTCAACTTGAATAAGTATGTTCTACTATGAAACTAAGTAGGTTGGTACATTCAACATTAGGTATCAAGACAAATACCAAAGTACATTAGCCACAGCAGAAAGCCTGGAATCTACAGGCAGAAAGAGAACCTTCAAGCAACCAAAGAGAAAAATAACTCATCAAAAAGGAACTCGAATAGAAACAATAACTTTCGTGACAGAATAAAATGCCAATGTGCTGAGAGAAAAATGGCTGCCACCCAGGAATCTCAAATCTCACACAGTTACTTTTTAGAAATTGAGCCATGTATAAGCATTCGTATATTCTCTTGAAAGTGGAAAGATTTGTTCTAAGTAGAAAAAAGACATAATAAGAAATACATAAGTATAAAGAAATTTCTACAGGCCAACAGTGTGTTAGTGTTTCCAAATAGAAATTTTAACATACACACAGATACACACACACAAACACACATACACATACACACACAAACACACATACACACACACACACTCTAAAGTGCAAGAATAAAGATAATCACAGATCTGTAAAAGAGAGAATACACGTATTTTCACTTTGTTTAAGTGATATAAACAAGAAAGACATCAAACAATGCCCATGGGAGCATGTTCTGTCTTAGAACACATGAGACTTAAGTAAATTCATAACAGCCCCACAAAGAAGACACTCAGAATATAAAATGACACAACAGGGTAACTGAAATTCAGGGGGAAAAAATAAAGTGATAGTGTAAAGTTTGTGAATATATACGATCATTTAATTAATACAAAATAAAATACCTAAACTCATAATTATAATATACACTCATTTTGGGGATTTGAATTTATTGTAGATGGAATTTGTTAATTTGATTGTGTTTGGTGCTCGTTTGCTTATTTGTTTGCCCAGGATGAACCACACTAGCTCTCCCTTTTTTCCACCTCCAAAGGACAATGTTTAGAACAATGGCCCCAAAATAGCTGGCAATATTTCTTTCTTTTTCTTTTCTTATTGTATTTTTTCTTTGTTTTTTTGTTTTTAATACAACATTATTAGTAATTATAGCAGTAGCAAAAGGATAAAAGAAAAAATAAGGGAATAGTACTATATTGGAGAAAGATGTTTTGATATGTTCTTGATAATAAGGTATTATTCATTCAATTCAGATACTGATCAAGAATGTACATCTTTATGGTGTGCTTCAAGAAAATGTGCCATAATAAAGTAAAAAATAATTGTGAGACATAAGAGCGTGAAGAGACTTAGTATGTGAGTATTGTTCTACTTGTATGACTATTGACACATGAGTGATGTTTAACCCAGGTACATATAACAAAGAACAACTTTCAGGTTGGATGGCACATTTCACCTTGGGTGAATTTGATAGGCCGGGTCACTTCCTGGAAAGTTTCTTGTCTCTACCTCCCATATCCAATAGGAGTTCTGAGATTATACATGCACACTATCCCATGTAGAACATCACATTGGTTCAAGGGATTGAAATCATGTGATCATATTTGCTTAGAAAATAATTTTCTCAGGCTGGAGAGATAGCTCAGTGGTTAAGAGCACTGACTTTTCTTCCAGAGGTCCTGAGTTCAGTTCCCAGCAATGACATGGTGGCTCACAACCATATGCAATGGAAACTGATGCCTTCTTCCAGTGTGTCTGAAGACAGTTATAGTATACTCACATACATAAAATAAATAAATAAAAATTTTAAAAAATTTTAAAAAAGAAAATAATTTCCCCACTGATCCATCTTCTCAGCCTCAGAGGAAACTGTTTTTATTAGCTAAAATACATGCTAGAACATATTAATGAAAAATAAGTAGATGATTAAAAATAAAATATTGAAAAGGTAAAATATTCAGAACAAAATTAAAAGCAACCAAAATCTAAATAGAACTATTTACATTCACTGTCAATATATTGATTACTTTGAAGCATTGGCAGAGCAGGTTATGCTGTATCTTCTACCAAATCTGGATCCATGGTGGAAGCTGAAATCATCAAACACTCGGGAGACATGTGAGTAATTTTCTAATCACTGCTTCTCTCAAGGCAAATTGAAACTTACTCAGTCTTCTCACAAGCAAAGGAAGTTGATAACAAAAGTGTCAACCATGATAAGACTCTTGTGAATGATGCATGAGAGAATAATGCTTGTGTGTAGTGTAAGTGTGAAGGAAGCATGTTGGGTTTTGTCCCATAAAGTTATTATATTTTAGTGGCATATAATAATGCCAAGAGATTCAATGGACACTAACATTGTAGTGTAAATAAATCTGTGATACATGAAAAATGTAAAGGCTTTATTTTTAACAAATTATATATTCAAAAGCACTTATTAAATATTATGAAGATAAATTTTAGAGGTCATTCATATTCCCATATTATTTTGCTTTTTTGTGGGTGAGTTTCTCTGAGTATTCTTTTTTCTTTATTAGATATTTTTTTCATTTACATCTCAAATGCTATACTGAAATTCTCCTCTAACTGCTGCCCCCCCACCCTGCTCCCCAACCCACCTACTCCCACTTCCTGGCCCTGGCATTCCCCTGAACTGGGGCATATAATCTTCGCAAAACCAAGGGCCTCTCCTCCCAATGATGGCCAACTAGGCCATCTTCTGCTACATATGCAGCTAGAGACACAAGCTCTGGGGGTACTGGTTAGTTCATATTGTTGTTCCTCCTATAGGGTTGTAGACCCCTTCAGCTCCTTGGGTACTTTCTCTAGCTCTTCCATTGGGGGCCCTGTGATCCATCCAATAGATGACTATGAGCATTCACTACTGTATTTGACAGGCACTGGCACAGCCTCACAAGAGACAGCTATATCAGGGTCCTGTCAGCAAAATCTTTCTGGCATATACAATAGTGTCTAGGTTTGGTGGCTGTTTATGGGTTGGATCCCCGGGTGGGGCAGTCTCTGGATGGTCCTTCTTTCCCTCTCAGACTTTGTCTCTATAACTCATTCTATGGGTATTTTGTTCCCCATTCAAAGGAGGAACAAAGCATCCACACTTTGGTCTTCCTTCTTGAGTTTCATGTGTTTTGCAAAATGTATCTTGGGTATTCTAAGTTTCTGGGCTAATATCCACTTATCAGTGAGTGCATATCATTTGAGTTCTTTTGTGATTGGGTTATCTCACTCAAGATGATATCCTCCAGATCCATCCATTTGCCTAAGAATTTCATAAATTTATTGTTTTTAATAGCTGAGTAGTACTCCATTGTGTAAATGTTCTGCATTTTCTGTATCCATTCCTCTGTTAAGGGACATCTGGGTTCTTTATAGCTTCTGGTTATTATAAATAATGCTGCTATGAACATAGTGGAAGAGTCAGCACATACAAGCAAACCCTACTTTCTCTCATTTTTGTTGTTTCTCTAAGATGCTTTAAAATGAAACTAGACCACAGACTATGTACTATACAATATGCAGCTTGTGGAAGAAGAGATTACATGTGGCCTCAAGGGAGGATTAATCTTCGAATGAGTAAAACGTAAGTTATAACCACATTCTTTAAAACAAGGTACATTCAATTCAAATGTGAGAAGAAATGTCAAAAATAATCATTCAGATTTCTGAAATGCAGATCATCACATGAAAGAATTGAAGATTAGTGAAATAATTATTAATTATCACCTTCCATTGTCTTGCTCTGATATGACAGATGTGAGGAAATCTACACATGTAGGCTTTGGTTTACTGTGAATCACTATAGTATAATAGATGGATATAGTATACTTGTCCTCAACTGCCATACAAATACTGTCATTTTCTCTGAAATCAAATGTACTGGCTAATTTGATCTCATCTTGATACAGGTTAAATGTATCTAAGAGAAAGGAAACCCAATTGAATATAAATGCATCAATAAGATTGAATTGTAGGCAAGCAAGACTGTAGAATATATCTTAGTTAGTGATTGATGGAGAAAGACCTACCCCATTGTAGGTGGTTCTATCCCTGGGCTAGCGGTTCTGTATTCTAAAAGAAAGACTAAACAAGCCATGGAGATCAAGCCAGTAAGCAGCACCCTCAATGGCCTTTCATCAACTCCTGCCACCAGGTTTCTGGCCTGTTTAAGTTCTTGTGTAAAGTTCTTTCAATCATGAATAATCATGTGGTAACCTAAGCCAAATAAACTCATTCCTCTACAAGTTGCTTTGGTCTTGTTTCATTATAATACTAACCCTAAGACACCAATCTTTAGAGTACTACACAAAAACAAACATCACTGTCTTTTGATGATGCAAAGTAAATACTGCCTTTAGACATCATTTATCATTTATTCATTTTAGTATAATCCTCTCTGATTTTCAGCTCTTTGTTAATATTGATCTGAACTCTGTATACAGATTCAGTATTTAGATGGAATGATTTGTTCTTTCTAGGATTATGGACAGACTTGACCAGCTATACCTTTTACTACTATAAACATTAAAAAGGGTGAATGAGAACTAATTCTTAGATAATACTCAAATATTATCAACTTTGTTGGAATGCTAGGCTTATATAGACATTGTGAACCTACCAACAAATACCAGTTAGAAATAGCTAATGATCATCAGGATGTCTTCTAGAAATTAAAATATTTATATTAGAAATCTTGTTGTTCACATTTACCACATTTACAGATACAAACATACTTACTGTTTCTCTTCACTAGAGTTTATCTTAAGGTGACCTCAGATATATATATATATATATATATATATATATATATATATATATATAAGCTTTAGCAACATATGCACAATTCCTGGTTCATCACTTTGCTTTGATTTTTGTGTACAAAAAGTTGATTCATTTATATTTATGTTGCTAAGATATACCCTAGATGCACTGAGACAACGAAAACTGTGTAGATAAATTTTTCTATTAATTATTGGAAAGCATATACAGTTCACTAAAGGAATATTAAAGCACATTGGATTCCTCAGTAGGTAGGATAAATCACTCATGAAAATGTGACCAAGAATATTTCAGCACTCATTTACCCAGTAGTTAAACATGCAATGCAAATAAAGAAAAAAAATTAGAGAGGTTTGCAAAAGTACTGATGGTAGGGTGAAGAAAGAAAAGAAAAATACAGGTAATACTGAGACTTTCCCTAAGCAATAGTTAAAATTTTCTTCCAAAACCTATTGATATGATTGACTTTTCTAGAGAAAAGAACAAACTAAAACCGGTGAGATGGCTCTCCAGGTGAAGTGTCTGCCATGTGGGCCTGACAAATCTGAGTCTGATAATAGAAACACGTATTAAAAGGCTAACATTGAAACAGACAATTATACACTAATCTATACCATGCATGCCCATGCATGAGCATACACACACATACATACTATGAGGATCATGATAATAATGAATTTTTTTTTCAGTCGAGGCACAGAAGCAATTCTGTAGCCCATTTCAAGAAAACAAAAAACAAAACAAAAAAACCTGACAAGGAAATCAAAATTTTGAAATAAAGAGCTTTGTAGAGAGAGCATTAGTTAGGTAAATCATTAATGTACTTAAAAATTTTAAATCACAGCTCAAACATGAAATATAATATGAGAATATACATGTAACTGAGTATATAAGTAAAATAATTATCCTTTTGAGTATATGCTCAAATATTTGCAGATTTGAATAAGCATTTTTTCTATAAAAGTATAGCATATTTGTTGCTTTATACAATTGGCAAATCATGTTATCCCTGCATACCAACCTACTTTACAGAGTAAATCTAATGTATCTCCCAAGAAAGAGAGATTCTGTTGTTAATGTTCCAGTTATCATCTACCTACCTCTGTTTAGATTTCAATTTCATGTTTCCATTTTTAAATTTGAAAAATTAAGATGAAAACAGTATTTTTATGTAGGTCTATTATTTCTAGCATAGTACTTCAAATAAAATAGTTTTAGAGTGTCAAGATAGTGCAACATTTACAAGTGCTTGCCATTAAGAAAGACAATTGATTTTAGTTACACACACACACACACACACACACACACACACACACACACACACTGAATGAATGAATGAGTGAATAAATAAATAAATAAATAAATAAATAAATAAATAATAGCTGTTTTAATTATATATGATTAAAAGTTGAGGCCAGGAAGGAATCAATAGTTAAAGGCTATACTAGGCTACATAGTCAGTTTGAAATCACCTGGAGATGTATGAAAACCTGAGAGAAGGGAGGTTCTCTCAACAAACAAGCAAGTAAACTAATTAAACAAAAGATAAAATTTATTTGTTAGGTAAATAAGCATAAATATAAAATATAGATAGATTAATGATAAATAGATATGGAGAAAAAAGATACAGAGATGTTCGAAAGAAAGAGAGTTAGACTGTTATACAATTCTAGCATGCATGACATTTTTTAAGCCTAGAGGTTTCCTTTTAATTAAGTGAGGAGAGACACCAAAATCACATTTCATTATCATCTGTAGTAGCTCAGATTCTACAGGTGCTAACATAAGATGTATAAATCAAAATATATATTTGTTCAACAAGAAAAATGGGTCCACCTAAAATTTAATAACATTTTATACACTCATATATACGTATAAATATATGTGTCCTGTGAATCACACTCAAATACTTGTAAAAACAAAGACCACTTAGTAAAATGACTGGGAATAAAATATAAAACCAGGAGATTTTTATCTCTATTAAGAAAAATCAGCAATTGATATATAACGATATTGTTAACAAAAAGAAAAAAAAACAGATTACTTTAAACAACCAATTGGTAGCACATTCTTAATGTCAAAAATAGTATTGGTATTGGTACAGAGACAGACAGGTTGATAAATGGAATAGAATTGAAGACCCAGAAATAAAACCACACATTTATGGACGCTTGATCTTCAACAAAGATGCCAAAAATATACAATGGATAAAAGAAATCATCTTCAATAACTGGTGCTGGTCTAACTGTTTACCTGTCTGTAGAAAAACGAAAATAGATACATATTTGTCATCTTGTACAAAGTTCAAGTCCATGTGGATAGAGGACCTCAACATAAAGCCAGTTACATTAAATCTAATAGAGAAAGTGAGAAAGAACCTTGAGCTCATTGGCACAATGGCTCAGGCTCTAAGATCAAGAATTGATAAATGGGACCTCATGAAACCAGAAAACTTCTGTAAGGCAAAGAACATAATTAATTGGGGGAAAAGTCTTCACTAATCCCATATCTGATAGGGCATCAAGTAGAGGTTGCCATCCTACAGTCAAAAGCTCTGACCTGGAACTATTCCTGTCTGAAGAATCTGCAGAGGAAAAAAAAAATGGAGAAAAGCATGAGAGAAGGGAGGTCCAGTGACAGGCCCAAATTGGGGTCTAGCTCAAAAGAAGGTCCTGGGGCCTGACAAGGTTACTGATGTCGTGGTATGCTTGGAGACAGGAGACTAGCTTTGCTGCCCTCCAAGAGGCCCAACAAGCAGCTGAAAGAGTCAGATGCAAATATTTTCACCCAAGCCAGGATCTCCTGCGGTTGAATTAGGGGAAAACTAAAAGAAACTGATGAGGAAGGCAGCCCCATGGGAAGACCAGCAGTCTAAACTGACCAGGACCCCTGAAATCTCTCAGACACTGAGCCACTGAATAGGCAGCCTACAACAGCTGATATGAGGCCCCCAACACATATACAGCAGAAGTCTGGTCTCAGTGACAGAATAGACACCTAACCCTTGAGAGACTTGAGGCCCCAAGCTAATGGGGAGGTTTGGTGAGGTGGAGGTGGGGGTGGGGTCATGTTCTTGGAGACAAGGGGGCAAGAGGGAAGGTATGGGATGGAGTGTGGTTGGGGGACAGACGACGATGGGATGAAAACTGGACAGTAGAAAAAGGCTTAAAGATAAATAAATAAATAAATAAATAAATAAATAAATAAATAAAATAGATAGATAATAAATAAATAAATAAATAGATAAATATAGTCAAAATGACAAAAAATAGAAGTAAAATTAGGCAGAAATGTTAAAAATCTTACTTAATATTATTAAATGATACAAGGTAACAAAACTAAATTTGAGAAATATGAACTATAAAACTTTAAATTGATAATAACCCTCTTAAAATAACACAATTATCTTATCAAAATTATACCAAATGAAGTTACCAGGAAATGATATAACAGAGTCATGTGCTTGTGTTATCTTTCCTAAGAAACTGCTGAAAAGAAAACTTTGTCAACAAAGCAAAGCATGCGCAGTGATGTCTTCTCTATTTCCCAGATTTCCTCTGCTCAGGATACGGTTTGGATCTAGGGACTGAACAGATAGCATAATCAAATAGTAATAAGGAAGGAAAGCAACACTTCTTCAAACTCTCTAAAACGAGCTTTTGATCCACCGTGGGACTTTTAGAAACTGAGACTCACAAGACTCTCATCATATCCAAGGATAATGAGACTAAGTCTTACAATGTCCCGTTCTCACACTCCATTCTGTGTGGTCAGAGCAGAGAGAAAATTCTTCCCTTAAAGCTTCACCACATTAAACAATTTGAGTCAACAACAGAAGGCTATCAATGGAATACTCGTAGTATCTTCGCTGGAGAGGAAGCAAATGGGTTGAAACACATTTAGCAAAATGGCAATAATTCTTGAAGCTGGGTAGCAGGGGAATGAGAGTTCAATCTGTTCTAACCATTTTTCTTTATATTTAAGAGGTATGAATAGAAATGCATTTGAAACCTAAATTATATTATGTTGAGTATATTTTTGTAGATAATTATCAGTTAAATAAAGGAGAGAGTTGTAAACTACTTGAATAGAAGAAAATTAAAATATAAAATTTGGTATTTATTTGGATTTTCAATACATAATATGGCAAGCATGTTCTGTTTTAAATTTTTTCTTCAAAACATTATGAAGAAATAAGGATTTTTTTCCTTTTGAAATAACAGTACTGTGTACATGTTGAATTAAATATTTCCCCTTTTGTAAAAAGAATTAGAATCTCTGAATGTTGGAGTGTCAAGAGCCATAACAAAAACATTGAGAAAAGTAAAACCATTAAAGTTGTCTGTGTTGGTTTGATGACAAACAAAATAAATAGTAATGCTCATAATTTCCCTTGATGGTCAGTATTTGCTTTGATTAATTGTTTTCTAATATTAAACTAAATCAGAAATCATTACATAGCACATGGATAGATATCTTGACATGTGTGTGTGTGTGTGTGTGTGTGTGTGTGTGTGTGTGTGTGTGTGTGTGTAGCCAAGAAAGGAAAAGAAAGATACTGATATATCTCCGTAGAATATTTGACTCCAAGCCAGGACACCTGAGCTTGACCTCCAGAACTCAAATGGGGAAAGAAGAGATCCACCTCATTTAAGTTATTCTCTGATCTCCACACATACTGTGTCAGATGTGCATACACTACAGTAAAACCACCACCAACAACAACAACAGCAGAACCCAAATAACAAACAATAGAAAGAAATAATGTAAAGGGGAAAAAAGGAATACCTATATGGAAAACAGTGTTAGGGACATTTAATATTTTCCCCTTATTTTTGTACTTTTACATTCCTTTATATATAAAGTATATCTAACAGATTATTTAACTTCAATATCAAGCCAAAAAAAAAAAAAAAAAAAAAACAGCTAAAATTTTGTTGCATATCCCTATATTCCCCAAATTTCCTGAGTTCAAATACTTGGGGGGAAAAAAAAAAGAATATAAGATGCATATTCATTGAAGAAGTCATAGAGAACTCTCAGGTGCAAATAATAGACTAGAAGCTTTCTTCATGTGACCCAGTGAAGGAGAATTGTCAGCATAAAAATATAGGCTCCATTCAAATGAAAATGATAACACAATTCATCAGAGCCTTTATGGTGGAGCTTAGGCAGTTTTAGGAGGGAAGTTTATTGTGAGTGATGTACATTCTAGAATTGAAAAACAAAAACAAGTTAAATCAAAGTGGACTGTAAGAAATAAAGAAGATTATAGTCAAATGGATGACATAGATACTAAGAAAGTTGGACACAAAAATCCATCAATAAGATTATTATGTATGAAAATAAACTAGATTGACAAATCTCTGACAAAATCCAAAAGATATTTATAGAAGTTTATGTTAATCAAATTAGATCTGGAAAAAGAAGCTACTATGTATTTAAATGACTTCCCTAGGGTTATTAGGAAAGATTTATTTTGAAAATCTGTATTTCACAAAACTCGAAGATGTCGAAGAAATGGATCAATTCTTAAATACATATGAGCGACAAAATTTAAAACTACATGGTACCATTTAAAGATGCTGAGCAACATGATCAAGTCAGGGATGAAGTCTACCAATGATGAAAAATCCCAGAATTTACATAGATTTACTGAGTAATCCTCCCATAGCTTCAAAGAAATGCTAATACCTAAGGTTTTCAACCTATTCAATACAGAGAAAGAGAAATCTGACAAGCTCATTTCACTGGGTGAAGGCATAATAATAATAAAGGTAAAAGGAAAAGAAAATGTAGGTAGATCTCCCTTATTATATAAATATGAATTTGCAATGAAAATCTATATAAACTGAATTGAAAAACTTATCAATAATATCATTACCATGATGAAAATATTTTTGTTGCAGTGATTTAAAAACACAAACTTAATTCTATAAGTGTAATGCAAAACTTAGATTTCAGAACAAAAATCATAAGTTCATTTCATACTTTTGCCATCCTTATAAAAAGGAAAAAATTCTATAAAATTTTGTGTATTCTTCTAAATGAACTCAGTAGAAATGAAGAATACAGTTGAGGTAATTGGTTTTGATTAAAATAAGATGAAAGTTTTCCACCTTAGTGAGTAAGTAGAGTAAAATGATGATTCTACCATTGAAAAGTAGGAATTGGTGTTTACTATTAAAAATGTAAGAATTGATATTATAATTAATATGCATTAGAAAAATGGTGAAAAAAATTTAAAAAAAAAGAAAAAATGGTGAGATTCATATTTCCTAAATGATATTTCTTAGTACAGTAATATGTCTACAATGTGTAACATAGATACTTTTCTGTAAATTCTAGGGTCACAATATGAAAGGTTCAGAACACATTTGGGGTTGTGTTGGAAGTGAGTCTCACAGAGTTGATTTTCCTTGTTTCCAATCTATGTTAAATTCAATTTAAACCATGTAGATGGAATAGCATAAGGTTAATTGTCAATCTGCAATACAAGTTTAAATGAGGTAATGATCCTCTAAGAAGTCATGGTTTATATTTACTGTGCTTATTTAAAGTGTGTACAAAAATAAAATTCTTGGAAAAAGAATTCATTTCTTTTATCACATTCCTGAAATAAAATCAACCTAAAATAAAAATCACTGAATAGCATTGTTGTTGTTGTTGTTGTTGTTCCAGTAATGTTCAAACAATCCCTGGGTGTCTAAGCCAATAAATCTTAATTAGGTTTGTTATTTTTTTTAGCAGTTTGACAAATGGGGAAATATTAGAGAGTTAGCAAAATCATAAAGGAAATATGCTGTAATCATCATTCACCAATATTCCCAAGATAAAACACAAAGAGCCAATCTTCATGTCATTCAGTGTAAATAAATTTAATGATTATAAAGATATGCAATTATTTCTTTGCCATAAGCTAAAAGACGGATTAGACACTTGCAACATTCAAAAGAAAAAGTCTTTTGGATGAAATATGTGATCCAGGGGGCTCTAGTATTATCTATAACAGAGCTATGTCTGAATTTTTATATGTTGTATGTCCAATCATACCCTTCTGTTCAATAGAGTCTCAGTCCAGTATTAAAAATATTCTGGAAGAAGCAAAATAGGATTAATTTTCTTTCTATACAGGTAAATTCAATGAAGAATGGGTATCCTTAAATATTTTGCTTTAGGGCTGGATATCATGTCTTATTTCTATAATATCAACACCCATGAAAATATTTATATTCTTGGCCAGGTTTTGGCTACATAGTGAAACCTTGTCTCAAAAACAATTCAAAGAAAGCAAAGAATAAAGTCTGGCTCTATCCTACCTTATAAATTTACCTAGAGTTGGCATTTGAAAATTTAGAGCATTCCATTTCTCATTTTCTATAAATTGAAATTTCTCAGAAATATTAAAAGCCATATTAATAGAAGTCTCTTAAAGTATCCATAAAATTAAAATTTGGAAAAACCACACTGTACTGGCTGATTGTATATCAACTTGACAAAATCCAGAGTCAATAAAAGAGGAAGGAGCTTCAGTTTAGGAAATGCCTCCATGAGATTCAGCTCTGAGGCATTTTTAGCCATCAGTGGTAAGTGCCCAGCCCATTTTAGGTTGTTTCATTCCTTATGTGGTAGTCCTAGGTTCTTACAAATATTTACTTTTGATTTGAAGTCAATATCTTTTAAAGATTTTCACCTTGAGAGATTTACTGAGCTCTTTGTGTGGCTAAGTGATTAATCCATCTAAATGTTTTATAAGTGCTTAAAAATGCATTTTATGTTTTATCAGCTACATATTGGTATTTGTATACTTTGTTGTGTAAAATATATACATCCTATGTAAGCTTATGCTTAATGCTTTAAACAGCATAGAGAATCAGTGTTGTTACATTATAACTAGTATTGTCTAGCTTTTTCTATTTCTTCAAGTAGTTCTATTTCTCCATTCTATTTTGTTATTGTTTTAAAGTAATCAAAGGTACTAATACTTTTCTCCAGTGGTTCTACCAAACATAATATTGTCTTTTTATCACTTTGGATAGCTGTGTTGCTTTGCCTAATTCCCTAACATTTCCAGTATTGATTTCTTAATGATAATAAAAATTGTTTTGTTTTTTTAAAAAGAAAGAAAGAAAGAAAGAAAGAGAGAGAGAGAGAGAGGGAGGGAGGGAGGAAGGAAGGAAGGAAGGAAGGAAGGAAGGAAGGAAGGAAGGAAGGAAGGAAGGAAGGAAGGAAGGAATCAAGAAAGAAAGAAAGAAAGAAAGAAAGAAAGAAAGAAAGAAAGAAAGAAAGAAAGAAAGAAAGAAAGAAGGTTGAGTAGCCAATGGAAGCAAACCAGTCAGAAGCACCCTCTGTGGCTTCTCCATCAGCTCTTGCCTCTAGGATTCTGCTCTGTTTGAGTTCATCTTGTGACTTCTGCCTTTAATAATAATCAGCAGTATGGAAGTTTGAACCAAATACATCATTTTCTCTCCAACTTGTTTTTTTGTCCCAGTATCTTGCCTCAGCATTAGAAACCATAACTAGGACACACAACACCATTCAGCCTTTGATAACTTGTCATTTACTTCTTATCCTCATGTGAATGGTAGATGAAGTTTCCAAATACAATTCACCTTTAGGAAAGTGAAGATACTTTAAATTCTATCTCAGCAATGAATATATTTTGGGGTATTAACACTTAGAAAGCTTTTCTTTTCCTCCAAATCTGAGCAATTGATCATAGATAGGAGTTAGTTTCTGACCTCACGTTTTAATTCCATTGATCTAAACATCTATCTTTAGGCCTGTCAGTGTCTCTTCTGAAGATGATTTCTTTAAGTTTTGGATTTGGGATGCTTTTCCTCTATGTTTCAGTTTTTCTTTTCATAACTGTTTGGGCTGTTCTGTATATCTTCCTTTTTCATATGAATTTGAGGAATAACTTCCTGGTATCTACAGATCAGCAGCTGAAATCTTACAAGAAAAGGACTATACTCAAGGATTAGAATTAATCTGTGCACATATCTGAGGATTATGCTATTTAGCAATTCCACTGTGTTCTCTAATAATAGAAAGTACCTTAGGGATAAAATGTCACTTCCACAATACCAAGGGTTTAAGTCTCAGGGGCTGTGAATATGTCATCACTCATGACAACAGAACTCCGGAGATGGTGGGAACAGGGGGGCTGAATGGAGCAACTTCTGGATGGTACAGGTGGATTCTCTACAAACATTAGGTCTGACACATGTAAGTGAAATAGCAATACAATGCAGTGAGCTAAAAGATGGGGGAGGGGCAAGAAATAGATTTTCTCTCAAAGTCTCTCAGAAGAAACACAAAAGGCACATTGATTTCTTCTGACTTCTAGAATGAGAAAATATTAAATTTGACTGTTTTAATGTAATTTACTGTTTTATTAGTCTTGTTAACAATATACATTTTTCTAATCTCTTTACATCCTATCCAACTTCTGTTCATATTTTGTCGCTTTCATACAACAAAGCCTAACTTTTTCTGTAGAATCTATTTCTTAGTCTTGTGATGTTTAGAGAAGGAAGATGTTTTCTTAATTTAAATTTTACTTTTTATTCCCATTGCTACTATAATGTAAATACAACTGATATTCACATATTAATATTAGATCATGTGATTGTGGGTAGTTTTTGTATAATATTATATTACCTATAAGTAAAAAAAACATGTTATTCTTTCATGTCTCCTCAGAAAGAGATGATCTTCTTTTAAACATTTGCCTTAAAATCTTGTTTCAGAAATGTGTTGTTATACAGTATTTTGGACTTTGAATACTTGGTGCCCATCTTGTGAATCTATTTGCAGAAGTCTAACCTGGTTGGGGAAAGTATGTTTCAGGGGAAAGTATCAGGCCCATAGAGATAATTTATTTATTCCAGGCTACTTCCTATGTTTCTCTTTTCTTAGAGACCTGAACTACTCCCTATGCTCCTCACTACAACCAACAGCACTACACACACACACACACACACACACACACACACACACACACACTGATGTATTGAACCCATCAAAACCATGTGCTAATAAAAATAATTCTTCAAATTGTTTCCATCAGTTACTGTTAAAGCAGCATGAAAGGTAATTAATAAATAATATAACTTTCCTCTCCAGGAACAATAATTCTTCTGTAATTGTCTTTCACCTCAGCAGTTCCAAAGACCTTTCAGGGAAATTAATAAAGAATGGCATAATGGAAATTGAAGAAGAAATAAATATTATAAGATGAAGAAAATGTTTCCATCCAAGACAGGAAGAAGACAATACAGCTGAGGAGCTGAGTACCCCAGATCTTTGATAACTTGGTTCATTTAAGGGTTTCAGGGAAGTCTTCCAGTAGTCCCATCTATATACTGTGTGGTTTTCTGGGAATTTAGAGACTTTTTTCCTCAGGAAGTAGAAACATAGTTTGATAAAATAAGAAACACTTAAGGAATTAATATGGTAACTGATTAGAAGGTTTATTCATGAAACTGTAAGAAGAATGAGATATCAAATATTCTGGCAGAACTTTCTGATGCCAGAATCCCATGCAGTTTACAGATATTTCTCCTATCAAATACAGATTAACTTTCTCCAGAGGAAAGTTAACCTCAAATAGTAGGATATTGTGATATCTGGGAAGAAATGTTGCCATAATACCAGGTTAAAACTACATTGCAGTGTTCTCTGTCTCCTTATAGCAGACATGAGTGTAAGAGATTATAAATACTATAATGGATTGATACAGTTTGTTACTTGTTTCTGTCAGGCATGGTTTGAGTACAATGGCGTGCAAGTCTCCTATTAGCTTATAAATCTGCTTATTATATCTATTAATAGTAAGGTACAGAAATTTTCAATTTCATGTCTATAAGTATTTGCTTCTTATATTTTTAAGCTCTGCTATTAGGTGTGCATATCATAACAATTGCTATTTCTGATTATTTATCATTTTATTATAATGTATTTATATTTTTGTATTTCTAGTCATTTCTATCTTAGAGGCTATTATAATATAAAGTTTCATGTGTCATTATATAAGTACCATTAAATAACATCCCTTAACTTATATCTCTGAATCTAAAATATACAGTTTACAGATAGTATATGATAAAATTATGTTTTATAAAATCTCATAGTTTTTGTCTTTTTATGCAATTTGTTTATTTACTAATCAACTAAGATATTTATTCTGTTATTTTTACCATATTTTTATTTCTCTTTGATCCTCCATCAGTTATTGATTTAAGTTTGTATTGTCTAGTGTATTATTTTAATTATTTAGTATACTGTATTTTGTGCTGTGAACTTGGTGTTTTAATTAACATTTACCTTATAAAGTGCCCGTGTCACTGCTTTTCTTCCTTTCTGTAACTTTGTGCACTACAAAGCAAACAATACAATTTTACAATCATTATTTTAGGTAGCTTTCCTTAAAGATTAATGACTAAAATAGACCCCTATTAGTTTTATATTTACATATGTAATTACAGTCACTGTTACTCTTTGCCTGGTGGATTTTTTGTTTGTTTGTTTCAGTTTGAAGTACTAAGCAACTGCTAGCAACTTTTTAAATGGGTATATATTTTGTACTTTTCTTTCTCTTTTGAAGCTACTTTTGCTGCATATAGAATTATTGGCGGGAGATATTCTCCTATTAGCATTTTGAATTTCNAATATTTTTTAAATATTTAAAAATATTCAAAATTTAAATATTTAATATTTAAAATTTAAATATTTAAAAAAATTTTTAAACTGATGTAAATTTTTATAAATCAGATGTTTGTACATAAAAAGGGAGAAGGTGTCAGCTAGCTGATTGTTTTTCATCATGTGAAGGTCTCATATCCTGTTCATTTAATTTTCCTTAATGGTCATCATTGTTGCTGTTTTTGTTGTTGTTGTTACTGCTGCTGTGTTCCTGCTGTTAAAATCTGGGTACTTAAAACAATGTCACACAATTCCTTCTCATGGCAATTCAATGTGTTAGTATTCTGTCATTATTGTAATTGGTGATGTTTGTTTTCTTAGTAATTTTTCCTTTGGTTTAATTATGTGAATTTTTTGTAACTCCTAAAATATTTCAACTTGTATCTCCTAAAATATTTTGGTTATGTTAGATGTATGGTATGCAAATTGAGCACAAATTTCTTCAAATGATGTACAACATTGAACTCTCCAGCCCTACTGAATGGCCTTGTAGGTAGCAGTGTGCTTTCACCATGCAGGTAGGCAGTTTATAACCCTTCCTCAGTAGGTCTGGGTGCATAGAAACTCAAAGCTGGCTACCTGCAGATGAGAGATGAAAGTTCACAGGTCTGTGATGAATATGCATACAGCCTTGTACATTTCCACAACATTCAAAGCCTCTACAAACATTCTAGTCACCAGTTCTTTCTATTGGAGTTCTGTTCAGTCTCGTCATAATCTCCACAGGTAATGGTATTATGGGTAGGTGTGATATTAAGCTACCAGCACTGATTTTTTTCAAACACCTTGATGCAGAACTGCTTGCATATAACAAGTAGTGAACTGAGACAAATAAAGATAAATAAAGAAAACAGATTTTCAACAAACTATTAGACAGATAAACTTCTGACAGTTCTCTGACTTTGGGAGAGATCCAAAGCTACTGTGTACTCTTAAGGACCTACCATTCCCGATGGCTTAGAAAAAGGCTGGTCATGAGACCATTGATTTTCAGGGTGTGGAAGCAAATGGTGAGAAAAGTGAGAGCAGAATAAGTTATGATCCCCCAGTGCTTGATGTGCTTTCGTTACCCTTCACCAATTACAATAAAGTCTGCAATGTGTTTAGAACTGTACAAAAGTTGATTTTGACAATTTTGAAGTATTCTTACTTTTATATGAGACAAGATTGCCCTTTCTTCATGTCTCAATTATTTTCTAAATATTAAGTAAAGTAATCCTGAAGAGAGAGAGAGAGAGAGAGAGAGAGAGAAATATCTTGAAATCTCTATGAAATGGTTCAAATTCTCAATATATCTAGGTGAAAATAAACTAGAACAAATATTTATGAAAAATATTTCAGCATATGCATGGATTTGTTCTATCTACTTAAAAGTTTGGATACTTCATTTTTATTCATCCATTATAAAGTTTGACAAATAAATCAAGTGCATTGACTAAGTACTCCATGGTGTTTGAAGATGATTCACATCATGGAATGATTAAACCGAGTTAACACTATGCGGTATCTTACATGTCACCATTTTTGTGTTAAGGATATTTAACACTCCATCCACTCTATGTATGTGATTAATATGGAAAATATTGCTATGAACAATACACACCACTTCCAGTAGAATTTTATCTCCATTTTTGTGTTACTTAGATATTTACTCAGCTATTTGCACTGGTGAAAATCTTCATGGAAATAAATTCTTCTTCTTTAGGACCAAACAAACTCCTCAACTGTATTTAGAGAGAACAGCAATTTACTAATTTAGTTTCTTTTTGTACTTTTGTGATGATAATAGAGCCTACAGATATTATATCATGAACAATAGAAAGTAATGGCAATAATTTTATCAAGTTCAATAACTAAAGTAATTTTCTCTAAAAGAAGTACTGTCATTTCCCCAATTTCCCCAGACAGTTTATAATGATTTTATTCTGTGAACATTGAGGGCAGACTATAAAATGAAATAATTTTGAAGTTTATCTTATTCTTGACAACATAGCCAGCTCTCTTTCAGCATGAAATATCATGTGTTGAATATAATGATGTTAGAGAATATAAAGTTGATACTGGGAAAGGCTTATATTCACCTTTAGCATATTCACCTCAGCCTTGACTTAATGAAAAATAAAAAAAAAAAAAAGAGTGTAGTCTGTAATAAGAAAGAAAGAAATAACATCTACTGTAGATAGAGATCACACAGACAGGAGTTGGCCAGAGATAACAAATCAGTATTTGAATGGTACATGAACGCCTTTGGCACACTCGTACCCTGTTTCATGCCCTCTTACCCTAGGTGCATATTTACCAATGTTTATTTTAGTTTTGTGCAGAATTCATCTAGCAGAAGTAACTTCACACAAGCAAACACAGAAGTCGCATTTTGTTCCTTCCTTAACATGTGCATTGGGTAACATTTGAATGTGTCATGCTCCTTCACCGACTACTATGTTTAAATTCTTGATCCACAGCTGGTGGCACCAGTTTGAAGGATTTTTTTTTTTTGAAGCTTTTATTTAATGGGTCCTCATCAGAGGATGTGAACTGAAGGCCTTGAGGCTGCCCTCTTCAAGCTTTATCTTATTCGGCTTCCCAGTACATTCAGATGTGTACAAGCTCCTGCCTCAGGACTTTTGAAGCACAATGACTCTCTTCTCTTAATGGAACTTCTCATCACCTGTTTACTCATAGAAATGAGGAGAAAATTAACTGACCTTTGTTTTAGAATGAACTGATAACTTTAGAACAAGGACAATATGAGTTCTAATATATGGAGAGCTGTGCATTTAAACAAACAACTAAAGAGATAGAATTTATCCCTAAGAGAAGACCCTCAAACAATCAATAGTGCAAGAGGGTCCTTACCAGGGATGAATCCTGTATCTGTATGTGTAGGCTATAATTCAATGCTAAATGTATACTGTTGTGTGGTGTCCACCAGAGACCACTAGGACCCGAGTTTAACCCAGTAGAAAGTTGGTATTAGATGACAAGCATCTACCCTGGATATTCTGGATCCCAGTCCAGCTACAAGTCTTCCTCAGGATGAGATTTTTAAGCACAATAAAATAAAACTAAAGAAAGCAGCAGCAATAAGAACAAACAACAAAACGTAGCCAAGGTTTGCATCCTTTAGTTAAGAAGAGCAGTTAGCCTGGAGCCAAACTACAGAAGACAAAAAGCAAGGTTAGTGCATTGAGAAAGTTTCCCAGAGCCGGTTGTGATGGTGCTCACAGGTAGAATTTGCTGAAGGAGGCAGAGGCAGGAGTATCACAAGTTTGAGGCCAGCCTGGGCTACATATTTTTAAAAAGAAAGAAAGAGAGGGAGAAAGAAAGAAAGAAATAAAAAAAGAAAGAAAGAAAGAAAGAAAGAAAGAAAGAAAGAAAGAAAGAAAGAAAGAAAGAAAGAAAGAAAGAAAGAAAGAAAGAAAGAGTGGAGACGGTATAAGGGACTTTTGGGATAGCATTTGAATTGTAAATGAAGAAAAGATCTAATAAAAAACTGTTTAAATCTGTTTAAATAATAATAATAAAGAAAATTTCCCAGAACTATGGACCTTTATGTATTATGTCTTTTATTTTTTTTACCTCTTTGTAGGTGGTACCTACTATGTGGGGAGTTTATGACCCGAATAGTACTTCCATCATGGTGTCAATTGTGCTAGATTCTGGGTCACAATATGAGCAACACTAATATCAGCATGTTGGATTTGTAAGCATATATGTATATGTACATATATGTATATAAGCAAGTGTGTATGTGTGTTGTGTGTGCACATCAGCATGTATGTGTGTTTGACAATTATAACTAAAGAGTAAGAGGACATGAATTTAAGAAAAATGGTAAGAAAGACGTGGGACACATAGGAGTTAGGACAGGAAGGAAGAGAATGATGTAAATACACTACTTGTATAAAAAATTTTCTAAATAAGTAAATACATAAATTTATTTATAATATTATGTATTATAAATACATACTTAGTATGTATAATCAAATATATAAAAGATACACAAAGGCTGTATATCTACCCTTGTAATATATTTGAATAAAGGTATTAAACATCAGCTTATCCTTTATAGCTGACAGTCCAAGGAGCTATTGGAAAATAACTTTTTTTTTTTACCACAGTCTGGATGGCATGAATGTATGTTGGACATGTTGGAAGACTAAAAACATGCTGTGTAGCAGAACAGGTAATGAATCTATGAGCCTAAGAGAAGTTGCTAGCCTGTCAGCTTTATGATATACCCAATCAAGTACCATGCTGCAACATTAGAAATAGAAATACAATCCTACTAAACACTGTGAAGTTATTTGTACCTTTATGTTCATGTAAAAATACAGGGGTGTTTCTTAACGTTTTGCACAGAATAATTTAAGAAAACCAGATTTTACCTTTTGCCTCCATTCTCTCATGGAATTTAATATGTTCAGCTCTAAGTATCATAAGATTTTAAAGAAAATGTCAAGACTTTTAAAGTCCACAGTACTCATGTCGTCTTCTCATGGATAATTTCACCCTTAGAATGTGACTTAGATAGTAAAATAATACACACACACACATATAAGTACGAAATAATCTCTTTTATTCTTTCATTTTCATTAATATTTATTTTGAAGGTTTAAGTTTAAAATTCTAGACTTCTTAATTGCTAATTATTATATATATATTTGATTGTGTTAGTAAGTTCATCATATCTAGATGATATTTTTAATTTTTTCTTATTGTTATTTAGGAAAAGCAACAAGGCATTTCTTCTAATCTGTCATCCCCACAGTTTCTCTTATATTATATTGTTCCCTATCTTTGACCACAATAATTTTCATGTCTAATTCAAGCCTAAGAGGTGAGTATATGATTACTTTAATTAGAAGAACTGTTGTTACTATGATGCTTAAAATTGAGTACTCTGACCTACTCTATGTATGGTAAGAAAATATAGAATTTAATTTATAGACTCAATAATCATTTAAATACTTTATAATATGACATTTATATATTTCATCATTTAATTACATACACTTAAAACAATTTGAGTCAGTGATATCTTTATATGCTTTGAAAGTGACCTTTGTAGAATTATGTAATGATAAAACTACAAATATTTTAGTTTGGACTTCAGCTAAGCAATGAAGAAAAACTTAAAAACCACAAAGCTTTCTGTTTAGATTTCTTAGGGTTTTAAACCTAGAACAGTGCTATTTTCCCTTCAGTTCCTTGGAATTTGAAGTGAAAGCAGTAATTGCATGGTACTTGGTGTCAAAATTGGCCAGATATACCTGTCAGTCAGCCTTTCTTTTCTTTATTAAACTTCAAGCAGAGAATTACCCAAAGTCTATTCTCTAATTACTTTTGGAATATTTTCTGCCCATTTATTAGGTTTGTAGGTAAAACTGCAGGTGCAGGCATTCTAGAGGTGTTTTGTTCTCCTTTGTAACCTGTGATTACAGCTGGCCTTAGACTTTACTCAATCATATTAGAATAGGTTAAATTATACTATCAAATAGCCTAACAATGAGCTCATGGGCTTAGCATAATAGCACTATATAACTTGACCTGCCCTGAGTTTCAAATGGATTTCCAACAGAACTTTCCTCTTTCAAAACATTTTATTTTGCCAGACTTTTAAATCTTTTCCAATTTATATCTTGTTTACTAGGTTTAGGATTTTATTCTATATTTTAATTCTTAAATTACTATTGTATTATACTTTGGCAATATTCGAATATGTTTCCTAAGTGATTTCAGGGACCTTTTCTGGTCTCATAACTTAAGAATTTTCAAATATTTTATGCTAATTCTATAGGATTGTGCAGACTTTATTTCACCACCTTTGTTTAATTTCTAATTGGTTAAAGGATTACCCCACTGCTGTATTTTGCTTTTCAGGTTGATGCAAAGATTTTTCTTCAATTATTTTTAGCTTTTACTTGTAATTTTGTTAATGTGAAAATATAGAGTATATATAAAACACATTCAATTAAATAACAGGAAATATCATAAGGCCTTTATGGTGAGTTGTTAAATGATTCCATAAAAAAATGTGAATGATAAACTCTACTCTGAAACAAGAAACTCAAGACAGTATTTAATGTAACTCTCAAACTTCCTAATGATAATTTTAGTATCATTTTGAACCAATACTGACAAATTTTTAAATCTAAAGCTATTTTCTAGTTTTTTAGCCTGTTGTTATATACAAGTATTCACTAGAAATTATTCAAACCTTTTCATATACTTATATGAAATATAATTTATTTTATTATATTAGGCAAAAATAAAAAGATATTATTTATAAAGATATATTTTAAGTTATGTCTTTCTGTACCTTATATAAAACTTTATTTAGATTTTTTTCTCTTTTTAGGAGCAGTATCTGTTCTGCCATTATTTGTACCAACTGTGTGTCTTGTAGTTTTCAAATGAAATATTTAATAAAGCTTTGTATGTCAATCTTATCATTCTTTTCTCCTAGGTCAATGCAGTTCTAAATATTTTGTTGCTACCCTTCCTACCCAGTCCTTTACTCTACTGTTTATTAACATTGAAAAAATTCTACCTTGATAGCTAGAGTATAAAAACTAGATAATAATGCTCCAGAATCTGAGCCATTGAATCTGTGCCACTTCATCCCCAACTCCCAAGGGCAAGTATGTAGGGTAGATAGTCCAGGGCATAAAGTAGCACATGGTCCCTAAAATATACTTGATTTCAGAAAAAAAACACAAAGAGAAAAAAATAAAACTTAGAATAACCAATGCATGTGAAGTAGACAGAAGGTAATCATGAACACTGAAGAAAAAAGATTCATAGACTAACCATAGGCAGGGGACACAGTTGATATCTCTCTTCATATACATTATAGATTACAGACTCAAACTTATAAAAATATACTCGTAGATGCTAAAAATATATCAAATAGTTTCTGGGCTAATATCCACTTATAAGTGAGTACATGTTATGTGAGTTCTTTTGTGACTGGGTTACCTCACTCAAGGTGATACCCACCAGATCCACCCACATCCTAAGCACAGATGCTAAGCACCAGATTCTAAGCACATTTGCCTAGGAAATTCATAAATTCATTGTTTTTAATAGCTGAGTAGTACTCCGTTGTGTAAATGTACAACATTTTCTGTATCCATTCCTCTGCTGAGGGACATCTGGGTTCTTTCCAGCTATTATAAATAAGGCTGCTAGGAACATAGTGGAGCATGTGTCCTTATTACCAGTTGGAACATCTTCTGGAGATATGCCCAGGAGAGGTATTGCGGGCTCCTCTGGTAGTACTATGTCCAATTTTCTAAGGAATTGCCAGACTGATTTCCAGAGTGGTTGTACAAGCTTGCAATCCCACCAACAATGGAGGAGTGTTACTCTTTGCCCACATCCTTGCCAGCATCCGCTGTCACTTGAATTTTTGATCTTCACCACTCTGACTGGTGTGAGGTGGAATCTCAGGGTTGTTTTGATTTGCATTTCCCTGCACAAGATACAATTCGCTAAACACATGAAACTCAAGAAGAATGAAGACCAAAGTGTGAACAATTCGCCCCTTCTTAGAATTAGGAACAAAACAAGCATGGAAGGAGTTACAGAGATAAAGTGTGGAATTGAAACAAAAGGATGAACCAACCAGTGACTGCTGCAGCCAGGGATCCATCCCATAATCAGCCACCATACACAGACACTATTGTATACACCACCAAGATTTTGCTGAAAGGGTCCTGATATAGCTGTCTCGTGTGAGGCTATGCCAGTGCTTGGCAAACACAGAAGTGTATGGTCACAGTCAGATATTGGATGGAACACAGGGTTCCCAATGGAGGAGCTAGAGAAAGTACCCAAGGAGCTGAAGGGGTTTTCAACCCTATAGGTGGAACAACAATATGAACTAACCAGTATCCCCAGAGCTCGTGTCTCTAGCTGCATATGTAGCAGAAGAATGCCTAGTGGGCCATCATTGGGAAGAGAAGCCCCTCGGTCTTGCAAACTTTATATGCCCCAGTACAGGGGAACACCAGGGCCAAGAAGTGGGAGTGAGTGGGTAGGGGAGCAGGGGTGGGGGTGGGGGTGGGTATAGGGGAATTTCAGAATAGCATTTGAAATGTAAATGAAGCTAATATCTAATAAAAAATTGGAAAAAATATATATATCAAATAGAAGAGGACAACATTCTATTGGGATGGTTATTCTGTGACACATATTCACTAAAGGACTGAAGTCTTTTGGTGAAATCACAGGATCAAAATACCTGTCATACTGATATGTCATGGTCTTTTTCCTTCACTTGGTGTGTAGTGGCTCCTGTTTTGATTGGGAAAGTATCTATAAGGCATCTTACCTACAGATATCTCCTACTTTGTGTTTATAGTTTTCTTCATAAAGAATACTTTTCTGCACTAAATCTGTAATGCAAAGGCTATCCTAGTAACATTTCTTTTCTTTCCTTTCTTTTGGTAAAATGGAAGAGAAACAAAAAGAATGAAAAACAAGAAGTTAGTGGTGATTATCTGTTTCTGACAAGGAATTTCAGTTGTTCTTTCCTTGGTCAGGACATACTTGGCAAGGATGTCACTGGGGGAGAACTAATGCTTTGTGACAGGAAAACATAGATAGCAGCAATAGAAATATCTGGTACCTTGAAGAAACAAATGAGAAGAACAGATAGATCAGACCACAAATAAAAATGTGTCTATATGGGCTTTTGAAGAATTATTGTTTTTCACTGAGGTCAAAAAGCAAATTAATTGATTTTACTGGAGTAATTAGAAATCCACTGGAACAGAGACAGACTTACCTAATACAAAGACTAAAAGACAAAATTATCTAAATATTTTAATTGCAGTATATGACACCAAAAGATTGCAAAAGTGCATATACTATATTTTAATTTTCTTATTAAAACATCTGCATATCATAATAAATATTTTATATGAAGAAATAAGAGTGTTAAAGTGATAGTTCTGCAATTATAGCACATTTGCTCTTGCAAAGATCCTATCTTCAACTATCCAACCACATGGTTGTTCACAACCATTTGAAACTCCAGTTTCAGAGGAATCTGTGCCTTCTTAAGGTCTCTACATTCACCAGAAACGCATGTTCTTCACATGAATACATGGCATACATTTAAACTACAAAGAGATCTTTAAATTTTCAAGCAGGAATAAATAAGAAAAGCTTTATAACCCAGAGAAAAAGGTTAAGGAAATTCAGGAGACAACTTTTAGAATGTAGAAAAGTCTTGTTGTAGTTTTGTTAAATTAAAACAACAAAACAACCAAGCATGCATGAGTTTAATGATTTATATTTCTTTCCCAGCAGATAAGAAAAAAGGAACTGTTCTTAAGGAAAAGGCATTCTTATGCAGGCATGCTTCATTTTATTATGTTTTATTTGTGCATTTTTACACATTGAGGGTTACTCCAAGCTTGTTTTCAGCTATTCTCCAAAGTTATTTTTCATCATTCACAGGGCTACAGTCATCTTTTAATAAACATAGCATTTTAAGTTAAAAATATACATTATATTAGTCCTGTTATATATGTAATAGAGCTTAATATAGTATAAAGTTAGTATTTATAGGGAGTAGAAACCCATGAATACATGTGACTCTCTTTAGGAAGATTCTTACTTTTTGGAAGTTCAGTCCTGAAGTCCAAACCTGTCCCAGACATAGCTGTGCTTCACTGATGTCATTAAAGATCATTTCAACAATACTATTGTATAAAAAGTCATGTACTTCCATTAAATCTCCACCCTGGTGCTCTCATTCTAGTTCTTGCACATGGAAGTTAAGTGTTATATCTTCACTGTGGTGCTGAATAGTATCCATCACCTGTAGAGAAATTTTAATCCAGCACATGGTTGATCAGGCAAGGGATCACATTGAGAGACATTCTTTGTTTATATTATCTGGTTCAGCCAGAGGGCATACATGCCCTGGATTACAGTATGGTCTGGCTGGAATACAGACATGTCTTTAGTATATTGTAGCCACCTGCAGTTACACAAAATGGGTTCCTGAAAGAAAGGCTGATGCTACATGGGAGAGACTGCAAGAGAAATAAGGAGCCAAGATAACTGGGAGGCAGCTTAGGAATCAACAGAACAACTGTTACTTCTCATGTAAATAGTGGAGGCTATGCTCCAAGTTAACTCTCTTGGCTGATAAAGATTTTTGGCTATATTCATAATAGGAACCTCTAATATTGGATTTATTTCTAGACCAGTCCATGATTGAGTCAGAATAACTGGTCACATTAAAAGAAAGAGAAGAGACATTATTGCTCCTCCTTTTGATTAATTTTTTTAAAATCAGTTTTTATTTTATTTTCTGTCTCTTATTTTGTCTGTCCCAAAAGGTTGACAAACTTGAAGCAAAACAGCTTAGCTTGTCTAGTCTGGAACATAGGCAAGCAAAGGTGGGTCAAGAACATATACCCAATACAGATTTCTTGTCACCCTTATCAGGACACTCAGCAAGCTCACAAGTTAGCATTATCCTTTTGTGTCAGCTTGTCACACCAATCACTCTGGCAGCTAGCAAGATGCTGCAACATTCTGTGGAAAAAACACATGTCCTCTTCCACATATTTAATACCTGATCAGGATCATGCCATATGCAAATAAGTGGATCCTTCCATCTCACCTATCCATGAGTATACCTAGTTGTAGGATACTATAAGGTACTTGGCAAGAAGTTTTTTGGCATCCAAATTTAAAATTTTTAAAAATAAAATGTGTTATTTAAATAATGTGCATGGGGATATAATTCCACCATTTTTTGTTTTTAATAAAATATAGTTTTAATGTTCCACAATGACTTGTCCTTGAGCATTCTAAAAAATCCCAGTAACATGGGTAACATTAAATTATTGACAAAACATCTCAAATGCTTGACTGTAATAGCCAGTTCCACTATCTGTTTTAATCTGATTTGGAACACCAAGCATAAAAAAAAAAATTAACACAGTCAATAACTCATTACACTTTTAGTTGTTTCTCCTGTTAGAGCAGTTGCAACTAGAAAGCCTGAAAAGGTATCAGTAGTCACAAGTGCATATTTTATTTTTCTAAAGTCAGAAATATGAGTATCCATTTGCAATAACTGATTAAGTAAAAGTCCTCAAGAATTAACATAATTATGTACAATGGATAGAAACTGAGGACACTGAGAACAAGTCTTTACAATTTTTAATGCACATTCTCTAAAAATACCAAATTATTATCTCAAGCCATTACAATTTTGATGATGTAAAGAATGAGATTATATGGCCAATTATTCTTGTGTAGGTCATATAATCTGCCTGGGATATAAATCTGGGGTGGCATCGCCTTAACAGATCTTGTCCAGGCAATGTAGGATGAGTTTTTTAATGTCAATTAAAAGACAATTTTTTAAAGGAACAGTATTTTTTTCTTAACTTGAGTTGCATATGCATAAACAATTGCAAATTTTAGAATTAGCAGTATCTAAAAAAGCAACAATTTCAAGCAATTGTAAGCCCTAATGTGTGTGTGTGTGTGTGTGTGTGTGTGTGTGTGTATGTGTGTGTGTGTGTGTGTCTATATATATATATATATACATATATATATATATATATATATGTATATATATATATATATATAAAATGTTGGCTTTCAGTATACAAATTAAAGCTTGATTTATCAACATTTCAAAACACTGGTTACAGCACACAATTCAATTATCTGTGCTGAAGCAGGAGTAAATTCTTGAATAAATGTGTGATCTAATAACATAACTTCTCTCCCATAGAAGGGCTGTTTTTAAATACAGTAGATGTATTCTTTATGGAATGCATGCATGCATAAATTTACAAAAAGTACAAAAGCATGCATAGAAGCAATTTTTAACAATTTATCTTTTGGATAATGATATCAATTTTACCTAAAAAAATTGCTATACAATAGACCAAATATCAATGTTCTGCAATAATCAACTTAATTGCTGTTCGAAACAAAGAACAGACACCTCATCAGGTTTTTAAGAAATCTCTCTCTCTTTTTTTTAATACCTTCATGTTTTTATCTTACAATTTTTTATTAACACAACAGCTTTATTATAGGATGTTAAAACTTTACTTGGAGATGAAGAAAGATGACTCTACATTAATGTTCTCTTTTGCCAAAAAAATTGCTGTGGCACATTGAGTAACAACAACTAAAATAAGCAGCTAATATTTGATTACCATTGGTTACAATTGATAACAATTGATTACAGCAGATTCCTCTACTTTTTGCATAGCCTTTTGTTTCTCAACAGTTAATTTACATCTCCCTTAGTAACATCCAACAAAGGCTTAAGTACTCCTGTGGTAGGCTTAAGGTGAGGTCTTAGCCAATTAACATCACTTAGAAGCTTTTGAAAATAATTTGAAGTAAGCAAATCATCTTTTCTTAATTAAATTTTCTGTACCACAATTTTTCTAGGATAACTAAGACCCTAAATATTAAAAATTTATTTCCTCAGAATATTTTTCTGTAGCAACAGTTACTCCCTAAAACTTTAAAGATCATTCTTTAAAAGCAAGGATTTGTAGTAAACTTCCCTTAGAGGCATTAGCTAATAAAATTTTTTTCCATTTAAGAAACAATATACACTGAATATTGGATACTGAAGCAGAGACAAAAACATTTTTTCTTACATAATATAAAGCTATTAGCCATTCCTAGAGGCAAAAGTTTCCAATGATCACAAGTTTACTAGAAGCAAACCCTTTATAATTATCAAGATGCAAAGGGAAAAACAACCTTTCAAATCCATAATAATTCTATATGGAGCAGGTAAGCCAGATGTAATGTCTATATAAGTTCTACAGCCTCATTGACCTTTCATAAATCTTAAATTTAAGCGTTATTTTGAACAACACCTGGATAGATTTATAATAACGTTGTTTTAGCTTAAAAATTAATTCCCCAGAGGCAAGGAGAGGTGAGGTCCCAAGACAAAAGAAACACCACACAAACCATGCTGAGGCTGCTCTGACCTTTGCATTAACTCAAATGTAAATATTTATTAATCTGAGTATACTGCCTGAGTCCTGGCCCAAAGATTATCCCTCCTGCAATAAGGACAGATTCCAGTGGAACAATTGGACTGTCTGTCTATGCCTCTAATTTTTAGACAGTCTTTTTAAAGATGACTTCTCCTTAAAACCTTCATTATAACCTTAGTGCTGTGAAAGCATTGCTTCTACTGTTGTCCCCTGCAAGGCAGTAACCATAGCCAAACATATTGTATAAGGGTCCAATTTCTGCACAAAGACAGATATATCCAGATAAATCTGTCTTTGCTTGGTATGACTGGATGGCTGAAGTGAGCTGCATTAATGCTCTCATAAGATTACTCTTGTAATCGTCCTAATTAACAATATCTGGGTGAGTTAAAAATCTTAAGCTTGCAATCAAACTGCAAATGGCAGTCAATGGAACACTTGCAATTTTAAGCATAATTTTTAAATTTCTTTTGCAATATTAAATATATCTATAACTTTTGGAAAGCAAAACCCAATTTTAAACCATTTATTCTCCTTAAAAACCAATACAGAAACATCACACTTCATTAAAGAGACATTGATTTAAATATTATCCTTATAAGTCTAGTTTCTAGGATAAGAATTACATAAAATATTATCCCAATTTAGAAGTATCCTTAGAGGCCTAGTTTCCTGGGCTGATTCATGCCACAAGTTGTTGTTTAAAATGATTCCAACCCTGAATTACCAGTTTAAAGCTAACTTTCTTGTTACCAATGTTATACTTTTTTAATCATACCAAATAACTTATAAGTCAATACTCTATGACCAAGACATGCAAAGCATATTTATACCTTTAAGACCAGTCAGAAACTAAATGAAGCGGCTACAGGAATCTTATAAATTTAGACCAATCAAAGAATTTTACTTTTCTTAACTATAATTTCAAGATTAAAAAAAAGCATGTTGTCATTTGCTGAACCCAATAATCACAACTGCAGAGATTTTTCTAGAAAAAAAAAAAAAAAAAAAAAAAAAAAACAAAAAAAAACACTATCAGTTTATTTACCTTAGAACTAAGAAGCTCCAGACTCCTGTTTGTTTGTTTGGTTGGTTGGTTGGTGTCTTAGTCAGGGTTTCTATTCCTGCACAAGTATCATGACCAAGAAGCAAGTTGGGGAGGAAAGGGTTTATTCAGCTTACACTTCCACATTGCTGTTCACCACCAAAGGAAGTCAGGACTGGAACTCAAGCAGATCAGAAAGCAGGAGCTGATGCAGAAGCCATGTTGTTTACTGGCTTGCTTCCCCTGGCTTGCTCAGTCTGCTTTCTTATAGAACCCAAGACTGCCAGCCCAGAGATGGTCCCACCCACAAGGGGCCCTTGATCACTAATTGAGAAAATACCTCACAGCTAAATCTCATGGAGGAGGCATTTCCCCAACTGAAGCTCCTTTCTCTGTGATAACTCCAGCTGTGTCAAGTTGACACAAACCTAGCCAGTACAGTTGGTTTTTTGTTTGTTTGTTTTTTGTTTGTTTGTTTTGTTTTTTGAGGCAGGGTTTCTCTGTATAGTCCTGGCTGTCCTGGAACTCACTTGATAGACCAGGCTGACCTTGAACTCAGAAATCTGCCTGCCTCTGCCTCTTGAGTGCTGGGATTAAAGGTGTGTGCCACCACACCTGGCTCCAGACTCCTTTTTAAAAACAGCTTTACAGGACCTAGCCTGCTGTGCTTGACTCCTGGCTAAGGTGCGGGACAACTTTTATCAGCCTCTGCTGTGTATTCTGAGACTGCATCACGAGATGGATAGCCAGAAGGTAAAGTTTTAACCTTTTTTTTTTTTTTCTTTTCAACATGAAACAGAACAACAGTCATTCAGACAATGAAACAAAAACAGACATGAATTGTCATGTGGACAGATTGGTGCACCAAACACAGACAAATAAAAGAGAGTAGAGAATTTGATTTAACCAGAACTAAGGATATCTCTTGTAGGGACCAGAGAGAAAGCAGGATATCTCCTGATTTGCCTCTGTCCCTGGGAGATCCCCCAAAATCTAGTCTAGCCTGTATCCTTTTTGTACCCTTAAGATCAACAGCCTTCAAAAATAACATTTGTAGTGTTAAGATTAATGTTGTATGTTGCTGACTGTTCAAGGATACATCTTTTTCTGTTTTCTGTGGAGCTCCACCAAGACAGTCCTTCCCTCTGCTGGTCCTTCCATGTTTAGGTACCACATCTCGGCGCCATCTACAGGAGTCGGGTTCCTGAAAGAAAGGCTGGGGCTATATGGGAGAGACTTCGAGAAAAATAAGGAGCCAAGACAATGTTTCCTGATCAAGGCCTGAAGTTTATTTTCTGAGTCTGAACTTAAAAGGTGAAAAGCCCATCCCCCACCATGCCAGGCTTTTGTCACTCTGTCTCCAGGCTGTTGCTTAGTCAGGATTTCCTCTGGAAGACAGGTTCAGCCTCTCAGCAGGTAGTAGCATCATGGAGAAAACTTCAGAGGTGGCAAAACAATAGCCCTTATCTAGATCATCTAGATCGGTAGATTCCACCCTAGGTGGGCTAGCTGACAATGTCAGAAAAGGTCTGAGCCAGCCTGCTCAAGGCTGTGGGTGCCTGGGAACGGTGGGGTGTGTGTGTGTGTGTGTGTGTGTGTGTGTGTGTGTGTGTGTGTCCCTAACAGTGAATGTAAGTTTACTTTTTAGAAGGAAGCAGTCATATTTGAATGTGACACCTAATTAAGGGGCAGGTAAACTGATGAATCGGATAATGATTTGACAGAATGTGTCAGAGATAGGATAAGCTCAACTCACAGGGGAACTGAAGAGGAAAAAGATACTACTTAAGGGCAGCAAGAGAGAAAAGAGGTGTGTACAATGGTTAAACTGAAACAGATTTACATAGACTGGATATAGAAAGATCAAGCTAGACACAGGCAAGGATAGAAAAGTCCAGATAAGGAGAAGGAGCCAAATGATTAGAATATATTTCAAAGTTAGTATGAAGTAAAACAGCGATTAAGGCAGCAGCTGAGAGAGGCAGGATTGAATCAGTCCACTTAAAAGATTAAATTATGTGGAAGCTAGAAGCTTCCATGCTCAGACCCAAGGGTACTTAGAACAGAGAAGGAAAATGTTCTGAGCTCAGCTCAATCTTGAGTACAGCTCTCATCTCATCTCCTCATTTGAAAAAAACCCAAAACAACAACAACAACAAAAAACACACAAAAACAACATTTACAATCATTGAGGATATATGAAGGGAAGGCTGTGTACCAAATGACATCATCTACCACTGAAGAAAGGAGGTTCAGAATTGAATGTAATGATGCTCAAATTCCCCAGGCCCCATGAAGACTTGAAGTGAGTGGGTATTGAAATGATGATTGTCGTAGGATTGAAGGGTAGCTTGTTAAAGTTTACATCAGCATTAAATGTTCATTAACATTTCTGATTTAGACAAATACATTCTACAAGTCACAACTAGACTTAAACATAAGACTAATTAAGTTGGTTTGGACATTATTTTTCCTATGATTTTTAGGTATGTTTTGTATACCTTATAACTTAACAAACTCACCAAATATATTTTAGAAAGGTTTACACAATGTGGACCACCACTGTAAATTTGCATTGTGCATTTCTATCTTTAATAATATCTCCCCTGTCATCCTCCCCCAAGTTGTCATTTCCTATCTCTACAAATTTGTTTTTTTTTTTCCATTTTTTGCATCAGTACAATCATACTGTGTATATTGGCATTCAACATGCACCTAGGATCCATGTAAAATGAAGATCTGTTAGGTCTGAAATAAGACCTAAAAAGCTACCCTTTCCATAAAAAAGTCACAGGATGAACCAGGATCATGTGTCTGACTCTAGATGTTTCTAATTCCTAGAGAAAGGAAATGTTAAACACTAGTACTACATACCTTTTAGCAACTGTTAAATTTTTAGCAGGGATATTTGTGTTTTTATAAGAAATTTCTAAGATTTGAAACATAGAAAACAGGTAAATAATATCCTTATTCAATGTCAGCAAATACAATATCAATGATATTAAATAAATAATATTAAGTAAAAAGCTTTGTTGTTGTTCTTCCATGTGGCTCTTTAATTTCCTTGAGCTTATTAGACTAGTCTTGTTTCTGTTATTACCAAACATGTTAAGTCATAAAATGTGAGGGAAAACAGGAGAATGAAAAGAAAATCAATTTCATAGAGCTAAAAAATTTGGCAAGTAGAGAAGAAAATGCTTAAAGGGAAAATCGGGCCAAATAAATTCCTGGGAACTTTAGAAGTGCTTCGCTAGCATTTTCCCAGTCTTTTCTAACTTGGACACTGCAGAAAGATGCTTCAATTATATTCACTTCACCCTGGCAGGCTTCTTTTAAACTACTTTTTATCAAATTTATTAGCAGTTGCCAATTATTTACATGTTATAATAGATATTTCCATGTATTGCGTAGCATAGGACACTAAGTCAACCATTTTTTATTATTCTGCATATCTATTTGATGGATGAAGAAAATATCCAAATTATTAGATTGCAATCATTTAGTTTCTTACTGAGCATTACCTACTTCTCAATACAAGTTAAAAATTATTATATTGGTTACTAGCATATTTTTGCCTTAATTTTTACAGTTTTGATCTAAGCCACTTAGTTTATTATACATTAACTTGTTATTGTCTCTGGTTCAATTTTATTCTCTTTTCAGAAGAGTGAATCTATGACTTTTGATAAAGAAAAGCCATGAATATTTACCAAAAATAATAATTAAACCAAAAGTGACAGTTTTTGTCTTGGGGGATGTCAATACATTCTTATTTTTAAATTTTTTAATTGAAAATCTAAGTCACAGAAATTTCTCACAAAGAATGATCACAGTAGTGTGAAAAGTTTCAGAAAAAGTGCAAAGAAAGAAGTAAACATATGTATGTATAAAGTATGTATATATATATATATATATAAAGCATATATATGTGTATATGTGTAAATATATAAAGCATACACACACACACACACACACACACACACACACACATCTCTATAAAGAAGTATACCATGTATTTTCCATTCTTTGTTGCTCTGGTGAGTGCATCTTTTTTCATATCAGCTACACAACTCCACAACACTAAACCATTGTTACAGGGAAAGGCTTAAATTTTAAAATATAAAGAATCTATTTTTGCTCTCATTACTTCCACACATAAATTGAATTTTCTTCTAAGAAACTACTTTCATCTTAGACCAATATATTTGTAAAAGTAATTTTAAAAGCAGATATTCAGTACACTTTATAAATCATCATGCTATTTACATAATAAAATATTAGAAACAATTGGAATGTCAAATAGTATAATGATTATAAAACTGGCTAAATAAAACATATATTAAAAACTACAAATAAAAGAGGATCAGCAATAAAATTAGTAACTGTGAGCAATTAATTAATCTCAAATTTTCAACATATTTACATTTGATTAATAAATTTGAAACATCCAAGAAATGGCAAACCTTTAAACTATGACTAGGGAAAATTGTTAAATATACTCTCTATGCTTCCATGTAGGATTTCTAAAAGATTACAAATCTGTAGTTTTCTATTCGCTTCATGCATAACAGAACTCATCTACTCTAACTATTTTCCATTTCAATATCAATGATAACCAGGCCAGAGTGCTGTAGGCTTTGTGAATACATTGTATAGCAGATTACTTAGTAGGTATCAGTAAATTGGATCTAGACCCAAGGCATTTCTCACAGCACATCTCCATGTGTTTCTAAGAGTCTTGTAATGTCAGGAACAGAGTGAACAAAGAGCCAGGTTATCCAGCAGAAAAACTCCCCAAGTGATATTAACTGTTATTTCTAAAGTGAAAATATTTAAGTGTTGGCCTTCCTGCTGGCTGAATTAATTCTAATCCAAGTGAAGTTTCTAGGTAGTGAAATAAGTCCCTCTAAGGAGAATTTGCGATCCTTCCTAGAATAATTCTAAACTTCCTCATTATCAAAGAACAATAGCAGAAAGGATCACAGAACATTGGATTCATTATAAAGGTGAAACTCTCATGTCTTAGAAGCTGCCATGAGTGTTCATGGTGGCAAATCTCATGAGAAGACATAGTTAGGTATCAAGCCCATGGCATTTCATGGAACACTCTTCACATGTTTCAGTGAATCTCTTATAAGATTGACACTTAAATCAGTAGACTTTGATTACATTGGACTGTTTACCACTTTGCTACTAAACTTTATCTAAAACAAGGAAAACTGGCCATTCCAAGAGTTAGAACTCTGTCACAACCTGCCTCAGTCCTGAACTGCAAGCTCTCCCCCAGGATCCAGCCTTTGGACTTATTTTATATCTCTCTCTACTTCTCAGTCTCTTTCCCTCCAAACATCACATGCACACATACTCACACACACACACACACACACACACACACACACACACACCCGCACGCACACACGACGCACATGCACATGCACGCACAGAGTCATTTATGTGCATTTAAAGATATTTGTAGTGATACCCTGTCAGGATAAAGGGCTGTGAGTTATTGAAAAGCTCTGTGGTTAAAACTAGCATCACACTACTAATAACTACTAATAACCTTGCTTTCTTTCAGATTAGGATGGATATTTCAAATAATCTTATATTTAAATAAGAAATAAGTACAATATTCTCACAGTGTAACAAATAGGTTTATAAAATTGGAGGGACAAACAACCAAAATTAGTGTCTAACTTAATAAAGTTCAATAAAATGAGAATTATGTCTTCTACATATGCATCTTTGCAAATTATTTATGTAACAGCTACTCAGAAATGCCTTTTTCCTATTTAAAATATATTCCATGCTCAAGCAGACAGGCCTCCCTTTTTGCCAGATTTTTTTGTTCTTGCCATAACAATGTTGCACTTATCTTATCGAAGCTTATATGTTTAGTGGGGAATATATAAGTGGAATTTCTTATTAGTACTAAAGTGAACTTATCTGGTACTAGTAACAGTCAATGGCAGTTTAATGATTATTAAATTAAGTTATAATTCTACATTGCATTGGGTTTGTTCACATCCATATAAGTGATACTGTCTTGCAAATGTTCAACCATTTCTAATATTTTTATGTTACAGTACAAAAAGCAATATAGTAAAACAAAGGTCTCTCCACCTTAAATGAAAAACAAGAATCTGAAATTCACAGTTTAAAGAAGGTAAAATTTACATATTAAGCAAAAATAAAACATATAGTTCAAAATCATTGTTTTTATAGGGTATTATGGAATATTACCATAAAACAGTTGAGTTTTTTGGTGAAAGTTAGCAAAATATAAATTCATAAGAGTTAGGTATGATTCTTGCAAATATGATGGAAGATTTATTTACTCCATTCAAAATACTATTTCTTCAACTTACCATCAGAGACATTCATTCTTGTGGAAATAGAGATAGCCTATAAAAATGTACTGTCAGTTTGATAGATAGTATGCTTGCTTTTTCCTTTTTTTTTTTTTTGTTCTTTTTTTTTTTTAAGTAACTTGTATGTATTGGGTAATTTGTGGTGCTGAATATAACTATGAATAATATAAAACATATTTCTACTTTAATAAAGTGTATAGTATGTTTTTTAAAAAGACAAAACAAAACAAAAACAAACCAACAACAACACCAAAAACAATGTTGCACAGCCACTGGTCTACACTGAAGCAGCCGGACTTTAATAAGATAGTCTTTGAGAGAGTGGAGTTAATGTAATTTCACAATTGTCCATTGTTCTTTGTTCATTATTGTAATTTTGTTCTTTAAAACCAGGTTTCCTATTAAACCCTGGCAAGTCTACAGGACCTCCACTGACCAATAGCTTGCTCCCTCTGGTGGTCTCTATAAGCTCAAATTGTTAATAATTTTATAATTTGCCTTGTTTTCTTAAGTTATTTGCAGTTTGAGGTTTCAGCATGGCGCATGGCGTCTCAGCAGGAATGTGAAATGACGAGGAACTGTTCGATGGGATGTGGTGTCAACTGATTTGGAAAAAAATAACAAATTGCCATTTATGTCTCAGAAATTTTGACACTACAACTCCTAAAAAAAGTATTTTTTGTTTGTAATAGTTAACATGAGAAGGTGTGATGAATTACTCTTTTATCATAAGCATCTGCAGAGGTAGAGTAATATCTGGAACATGAGGAAACAAGACTGGCTTCCTGTTTGAGAGAACTTTCTATCCTGAAACCATAATATTCCTTCCCATTTCACTAAATACACTATAGCATAAGCATTCTGTCTTGAAATTAATGAGTGCTTCTGACATAAAAGTGATACAGTTGAAAAAAGATTAGATTAAGGAAGGTAGCATTTATTGAATCTAGTCTTCTAAAGTAAGGTATTGCATTAAATATAAATGGCCATATTTCTTGAGATCATTAAAAATAAATGATCCTTCCTGATTTGACATCATGTAAATACTGCAAATGGTTAATAATGGCAGGACACAAGCTAAATTCTGAGTCAAAAGCTAAAAATGTGTATTAGTGTCAGGATGTCATCTTGCCTTCCTCCTTAAGAAGGCTTTAGTGCAATGCACACAAAGTGGAGGGGAGCTGTCTTCCTGAATATATGAGCTCCCAGTGCGAGCTCAAAATGTTTTACTAGCCTCTTCATGCAGGATAAAGCATTCAGAAAAAAAAATGCTGCAGTATATTTTTCCTCATCAGAGGTTGTATCAGGAAAAGTTTGCATTTTTAAGTGTTCTTATCTGTCAGAGTCCAGTGAAAAGACTATTCACTCCAGTAAGTTTCAAAGAGGATACTGGCTATTAACAATAATGAATTCTAAAAAGAGAAAATTGAAATAAAACTGAGAATAACAGAAATTGATTTGAGTATTTACATCTGAGATCCAAAAGTCTTCAGAATTTTTCTGAGATTAAAATATTGTTTCTATAGCCATAATTAACATTTTTGAAACTCTTTGGAATCATAAGGATCTAGGTAATTATAAGGACATTTTATTAAATAGAAATCAGCAGTAATTTATAATGGTGGTGGTGGGTTTATCCTGCCAACATTTGGTGCTTCTATGCTGGTTGGTACTATAACTACAGAAACAATATCTAGTAACCTCTATGTATCCAGAACAGTCTAGACAATCACGTGTGACATTATTTTGAAAGATCAAGGCATCTATGAAACTTTTCTATATTGATTTTGAGATATTAGGGAGTCTAACAGGGGTTACATCTCTTCCTTTTATGAAAGCTCTAATCTTAGCAGTAAGCCATCTGGTCCCTGAAATACACACTGCTCCATTATCACTAGGTTTTGTTGTCTATAATTCTTTAGAGCCAATTAAAACTTGACATTTTTCACCTCTGTAATTAAAATGTAAATGAAAACTATTTTTTTTACAAACAGATTAGACTGTTTAATTCAACATTTACCTAGAACTAGGTTTATACAAAAATAGTATCCAAGAGCTGCTTGGAACTTGGAGCTTGCTATGGCAGCAAATGAACTCTGAGCCTGTGTTGCACACAGTAGAAGAGACCCTTTTTCTTCATTCTATAGCAAAGCAAGAAATTCCACAAGGCAAAATAGGATTTTGAGTGTATTCTTGTAAAGGTATGATTTTTTTTTTATTGTAAACTCTAAAATGATTGTAAGTAGACCATTTTCTTGTTGAGGTGAACTCTATTTTCTCATTTGCTTCTGAAATGGAAATGCAAACTTTTAAAAAGCAGCTAATGGTGAATGCAAAGACTCCTGGTAGCACAGGGTACTGAGATAAAGTTATTGCTGGGTGCTCCAATAAGGCATTTGCATCCTCTCCAAGACTTGCAGAGCATTGAGGACAAGGACACTGACTTCATGTAAGAGTGGGAGGGCAAGAAGAAGCTACAAACCTGCTAAGAGCTATAATGATGCTTTGTATCATGCAAAGAGAATGCAGCAATGCCATCACTAAGTCACAGCAGCTGCGGTCACTCTTAGGGGTTTCTATTGATATCAATCAAATACCATGAACAAAAGCAACTTAGGGAAGAAAAGACTCATTTTATTATAATTTCATATCACAGTCCATCATCCAAAAAACTCAGAGGAGGAACTGAAACAGAAGCTGTGGAAAGTGGTACTTGCTAGCTTGTTCTTCATGATTTGCTCGGCCTCCTTTTTTTATATACCCCAGGACCATCTGTCCAGAGCTGACATCACCCACAGTGGGTTGGGACCTCCCGTATCAGTTATTAATCGAGAAAATGCTTGACAGATTTGTCTATATGTCAATGTGCTAGAGGTGTTTTCCCAACTTAGATCCCATATTTCCAAATTACTATACCATGTGCCAAGGCATCTACATAGGACCATCACAAGAATGAGTGGACAAATTGTCAGGTATAGATGTAATAGAGGCTCAGTGGGCCCTATTCCTCACTGGTATAGATATAATAGAGGCTCAGTGGGCCCTATTCCTCACTGGTTATTTTCTGATAGATTAAGACAGCGGAGGGGTGGCTGCTTCCAGTTGTGTACTCACAAGTGACTCTACTAGACTCCAGAAGACAGTTCAATCTAATGGTTACCTAGACGGGTCTGGTTAGACTAAACGGGTTAAAAAACAAACCAAATGTCATGAATCTAGGAGACCTGATAGGGAGGAGGGAGCTAGTAAGAGAGGGTATGGGTAGAGTATTCAGAATGAATTATACACATCTATGAAACTGGCAAAGAACAAAATTGATCAATAAAATAGTACTTAGCTTTCAGATGTCAAGGATAATGAAAATGGCTACATTTGTGGAAACCATAAACTTTTGTGCACTCTATCTTTATCTGTCCCCCGAGTAATTAACGGGGACCATCTTTCCACACTGTGGCACAACTGAGACACGTGGAGGAAAGAAGGAGAAAGCAGAGCAGCAAAGGCACTTCAATGATGACCTTGTGTAAAGCTCTGTGCAACTGCACAAGGACGCAATTCTAAAGGTGATGATTGCAAGGAGACAAATGCCACCTCTATTTTCCACACTGAAAAGGCAAATAATGCTCTGTGAGTGGTTTTTGCAAGGGAACATTTTCTAGTTTTCACCACTTAATCATAGGTGAACCTCTTACACATACAAAACACAATGTCACACTTAATTTTTAGCTATTAGAAAGATGGATACTGTATATGTGGTAAGAGCAAAAAAGATAAAGAAACAATTGGATGATATTTATGGCATAGGAAATAAACTGTTTCTAGCAATCACTGATAGCAATTATTATAGAAAGTGAAAGATATAACACTAACTCAATTAGGAGATGTGACAATTAATGTTAGAGTTTGATATAATGTCATCATAGCTACCTGGAAAATCAAACTGTTGTCACAATATAAATTAGGCTGTTAAACCTGAAATGTAGGATTGGGAGAGCATCTGCAGTGTGAAGCAGCATGTCAGAGCATCCCATTAAATACACTGAACTGACAACGTGCTTGAACAGCCTTATTATGTTTTTATTTATCAATTTAAATTCAGTCCTATAAAGCAAAGACTATACTGAAGCGCAAAGCAGAATGAGGAGGGCGGAAAGATTTTCTCCTCAGGCCTCAGAATACATTTACCTTTTGTACAAGTAGCTTCACTGGGCTTTTAGCCCAAAGTTACCTCAAGAGACAAGGGCTGGAAGTATTCACTTCTTTAGAAGATGCTCTTGTGATATTTTTGAAAATCCAAATACCGAGTTTCTGAAACATTCTTTTTGCAACATGAATGTAGCCAGACATTTGAAAATGTTTGCCTAATGAGATTCGTGTGCTTTTGCTTATAAAAAAGCAAATGAGCCATTCAAAGGCACTGCTTATCTTCCTTACTGTGCAGTTCCTCATGTTCATCACTCCTCTGTATTGTTATCTGTTTTGTACACACAGGTAAACAGGAACACTTTAATGTGTTATTCTTTGCAAAAGGTTTCTCCCGAGCCTTATAAACATTAGCAAACTCTCAAGAGTCTTTGCTCTCAGGTATATGATTAGCTTTCCCTCTTTGTAAGCCTTTTTCAAACCTAGCTTTGAATCTCTAGTTTACCTTTTTTTTTTTTTCCTTTCCCCTCTCAGCATTTAACAAGGTGGTTCCAGAGAGAATTACCAATGGGCTATTCAGACCAAAGAAAATGTCTTCCTTTGGGGTTTCTGGGAACCAAGAACAACAGCCATGATTATTAAGAAATTTCCATACTTTCATTCACTCTGCTGACATGAACTCATAACCCTAAAGTAGAGCATGCTTACATCTTAGGAATACCAGAGATTGTGCCCCTGAGGCCAGCTCATACCATTTTACCCCAGGTGGAGTTAAGCCCTTTAGAGAAGCTACTGAATTCATGAGTGATGCAAGGAGAAATTCCACTAGCCTGAGAGCAAGCATCTCCTTTGGGAGAAATAGGAGCAATCTTCAGAGCCTCATGCTCATTAATGTTCTCCTTTGTTAAAGTATCTGTCTCTGTGTCTCTTTGACTTCCTATCTCTGTCTGTCTCTGTCTCTCTTCACCCCTCTACCCCTCCTTCAGGGATAGTCCCTGTATAGATTTTGTTCAATTTTAAAGAAAGGAGCATTCCTTTGGAGCCATCTCAACAGGGAATCAGAATCCAGTGCTATGGATTCTGATTCTGGCAGAATGTTCTTTACATCTGTCTTCAGAAGTTTTAAATTTTCTCTTTTACACTCTGCCGTAATTTCCATGGAAGGTATGTATGCTAGAAGCAGTTACCTGTGATATCTTGGGCAGTATTTTTTTTTAAGTTATAATATTTTTATTAGATATTTTCTTCATTTACATTTCAAATGCTATCCCCAAAGTCCCCTATACCCTCCCCCTGCCCTGCTCCCCTACCCATTCACTCCCACTTCTTGGCCCTGGCATTCAGCTGTACTGGGGCATATAAAGTTTGCTAGACCAAGGGACCTCTCTTTCCAATGATGGCTGACTCGGCCATCACAGTAGCACACAGAGCACTGAAAACAATCAACCTACTGCATGTGAAAGATGTACCTCCACCTGAACAAAGCCATGCCTCAACCATACAGGCATTGTTATGGCCAGGATTAATCTAACACTTGTGTATATCCTAACATGTTCTCTTCTGTACAAACTACTGCATCAGTTTTCCTACTTAGATTTTACTGGTATTTCCTCCCTAAAAAATTGATTTATCATTTATTATTATTTTTTTCCTCTCTTTATTAGATAATTTCTTCATTTACATTTCACATGTTATCCAGAAATTTTCCCTTACCCTCCCGCGTCCCCGCCCTGCTCCCCTACCCACCCCCTCCCACATGATGGCCCTGGCATTCCCCTGTTCTGGGGCATATAGAGTCTGTATGACCAAGGGGCCTCTCCTCCCAATGATGGCCAACTAGGCCATCTTCTTCTATATATGCAGCTAGNGTTCTTGGTTCTAGGAAGGGGCACTGAGACCACATTTTGAACTTCATTCTTCTTGAGATTCATGTGTTTAGTAAGTTGTATCCTGGGTAGTCTAGGCTTCTGGGCTAGTATCCACATATCAGTGAGTACATGTTATGTGAGTTCTTTTGTGATTGGGTTACCTCGCTCAGGATGACATCCTCCAGATCCATCCATTTGCTTAGGAATTTCATATATTCATTGTTTCTAATAGCTGAGCATTTATTATTTTTTAAAAAAAATATTAAGTATTTTCCTCATTTACATTTAAAATGTCATCCCAAAAGTCCCCTCTACATGCCCCCAGCCCTGCCCCCCAACCCACCCATTCCTACTTCTGGTGCTGGCATTCCCCTGTACTGGAGTAAATAGTCTTTGCAAGACCAAGGGACTCTCCTCCCAATGATGGCTGACGAGGCCATCTTCTGCTACATATGCAGCTAGATACATAAGCTCTGGGGGTACTGGTTAGTTCATATTGTTGTTCCTCCTATAGGGTTTCACATCCCTTCAGCTCCTTGGGGACTTTCTCTAGCTCCTCCATTGGGAGCCCTGTGTTCCATTCAATAGATGACTGTGAGCATCCACTTCTATATTTGCCAGGCACTGGCATAGCCTCACCAGAGACAGCTAAATCAGTGTCCTGTCAGCAAAATCGTCCTGGCATATGCAATAGTGTCTGTGTTTGGTGGCTGATTATGGGATGGATTCCCATTTGAGGCAGTCTCTGGGTGGTCCTTCCTTCTGTCTCAGCTCCAAACTTTGTATCTGTTACTCCTTCCGTGGGTATTTTGTTCACCATTCTAAGAAGGAACAAAAGTATCCACACTTTGTTCTTATCATAATTACTCTGTAGTACAGCTTGAGGTCAGGCATAGTGATTCGACCAGGGGTTCTGTTATTGTTGAGAATGGTTTTTGCGATCCTAGGCTTTTTGTTATTCCAGATGAATTTGCAAATTGCCGATTCTAACTCTATGAAGAATGGAGTTGGAATTTTGATGAGGATTACATTGAATCTGTAGATTGCTTTCAGCAAGATAGCCATTTTTACTATATTAATCCTCCCAAACCATGAGCATGGGAGATCTTTCCATCTTAGGAGATCTACTTTGATTTCTTTATTCAGAGACTTGAAGTTCTTATCATACAGATCTTTCACTTCCTTAGTTAGAGTTACACCAAGGTATTTTATATTATGTGTGACTATTGTGAAAGGTGTTGTTTCCCTAATTTTTTTTTCTCATCCTGTTTATAGAGAAAAGGCCAATGATTTCTTTGAGTTAATTTTATATCCAGCTACTGCACTGAAGCTGTTTATCAGGTTTAGGAGTTCTTTGGTGGAATTTTTAGGGTCACTTTATATACTATCATATCATGTGCAAATAGTGAGATTTTGATTTCTTACTATCCAATTTTTATCCTCTTGATCCCCTTTGGTTGACGAATTGTTCTGGCTATGTTTTCAAGTACTATAGTAAAGAGGTAAGGAGAAAGTGGGCAGCCTTGTCTAGTCCCTGATTTTAGTGAGATTGCTTCAAGTTTCTCTCCATTTATTTTGATATTGCCTACTGGCTTGCTGTATGCTGCTTTTATTATGTTTTATGTATGGGTTTTGAATTCCTGATCTTTCCAAGACTTTTACCATAATTGGGTTGGATTTTGGCAAATGCTTTCTCAGCATCTAAGAAGATGATCATGTCGTTTTTGTCTTGGAATTTGATTATATAGTGGATTACATTGATGGATTTCTGTATATAAAACCACCCCTGCACTCCTGGGATGAAGCCTACTTGGTCATGATGGATGATAGTTTTGATGTGTTATTGTATTCAGCTTGTGGAAACTTTATTGAATATTTTTGCATCGCTATTCATAAGAGAAATTGGTCTGAAGTTCTCTTTCTTGGGTTGTTGTGTGGTTTAGGTAATTGTTGGTTCATAGAATTAATTGGATAGAGTACCTTCTGTTTCTATTTCATGGAATAGCTTGAGGAGAATTGGATTAGGTCTTTGAAGGTCTGGTGGAACTCTGCACTAAACCCATTTGGTCCTTGGCTTTTATTTATTATTATTATTATTATTATTATTATTATTATTATTATTATTTGGTTGGGAGACTATTAATGACTGCTTCTATTTCTTTAGTAGAAACTGGAGTCTTTAGATCATTAATCTGATCCTGATTAATTTTGATATGTGGTATCTGTCTAAGAAGTTGTCTATTTCATCTAGGTTTTCTAGTTTTTTGAGTATATAGCCTTTTGTAGTAGAATCTGATGATGTTTTAGATTTCCTCAGGATCTGTTGTTATGTTTCCCTTCTTACTTCTGATTTTGTCAATTATGATATTCTCTCTGTACCCTTTAGTTAGTCTGGCTAAGGGTTTATCTATCTTGTTGATTTTCTCAAAGAACCGGCTCCTGGTTTTGTTTATTCTTTGTATAGTTCTTTTTATTTCCACTTGGTTGATTTCAGCCCTGAGTTTGATTGTTACCTGCCTTCTACTCCTCTTGGGTGAATTTGCTTCCTTTTATTCTAGAGATTTGGGTGTGCTGCCAGGCTGCTACTATATGTTCTCTCTAATTTACTTTTGGAGGCACTCAGAGCTATGAGTTTTCCACTTAAGAATGTTTTCATTCTGTACCATAAATTTGGGCATAATATGGCTATATTTTCATTAAACTTCAAAAAGTCTTTATTTTCTTTATTTCTTCCTTGACCAAGTCCTCATTGAGCAGAGTGTTGTTCAGCTTCCACGTGAACGTTGGCTTTCTATTATTTATGCTGTTATTGAAGAATAGCCTTATTCCATGGTGATATGATACAATGCATGGGATAATTTCAATATTTTTGCATCTCTTGAGGCCTGTTTTATGACCAATTATATATGGCCAGTTTTGGAGAAGGTACCATGAGGTGCTAAGAAGAAGGTATATCCTTTTGTTTTAGGATAAAATGCTCTGTAGGTATCTGTTAAATCCATTTGTTTCATAACTTCTGTTAGTTTCAATGTGCCTCTGTTTAGTTTCTGTTTCCAGGATCTATCCATTGATGAGAGAGGGGTGTTGAAGTCACCCACTATTATTGTGTGAGGTACAATGTGTGCTTTGAGCTTTACTATAGTTTCTTTAATGAATGTGGCCGCCTTTGCATTTGGAGCATAGATGTACAGAATTGAGAGTCCCTCTTGGAAGATTTTACCTTTGATGAGTATGAAGTGCCCCTCTTTGTTTTTTTGATAACTTTGGTTTGGAAGTCGATTGTATTTGATATTAGAATGGCTACTCTGGCTTGTTTTTTCAGACCATTTGCTTGGAAAATTGTTTTCCAACCTTTTACTCTGAGGTAGTGTCTTTCTTTGTCCCTGAGGTGGGTTTCCTGTATGCAGCAAAATGTTGTGTCCCATTTACATAGCCAGTCTGTTAGTCTCTGTTTTGTTTTTTTTTTTTTTTTAAATTGGGGAATTGAGTCCATTAATATTAAGAGATATTAAGAAAAAGAAATTTTTGCTTCCTTTTCTTTTTGTTGTTAGGATTGGGATTCTGTTCTTGCAGATATCTTCTTTTAGGTTTGTTGAAGGATTACTTTCTTGTTTTTTCTGGGGCATAATTTCTCTCCCTGTGTTGGAGATTTCCCTTTACTATCCTTAGAAGGGCTGGATTCATGGAAAGATATTTTGTGAATTTGGTATTGCCATGGAATACCTTGGTTTCTCCATCCATAGTAACTGAGAGTTTTGCTGGGTATAGCATCCTGGGCTGGTATTTTTGCTCTGTTAGTTTCTATATAACATCTGTCCAGGATCTTCTGGGTTTCATATTCTTTGCTGAGAAGTCTGGTGTAATTCTAATAGGTCTGCCTTCATATGTTCCTTCCCATTTTTCCCTTATTGCTTTTAATATTTTATGTTTCTCTAGTGCATTTGTTGTTGTGATTATTATGTGTCGAGAGGAATTTCTTTTCTTGTCCAGTTCATTTGAAGTTCTGTAGGCTTCTCATATGTTCATGGGTATCTCTTTCTTTAATTTAGCGAAGTTTTCTCCCTTAATTTTGTTAAAGATATTTACTGGACCTTTAATTTGAAAAATCTTCATTCTCATCTATACCTATTATCTTTAGGTTTGGTCTTCTCAATGTGTCCTGGATTTCCTGGATATATTGAGTTAGGATCTTTTTGCATTTTGCATTTTCTTTGATTGTTGTGTCTGTGTTTTTTATGAAATCTTCTGCACCTGAAATTCTCTCTTCCATCACTTGTATTCTGTTGCTGATGCTCACATCTATGGTTCCTGATTTCTTTCCTAGGATTTCTTTCTCCAGAGTAATCTCCCTTTGGGTTTTCTTAATTTTTTTCTACTTCTATTTTTAGATCTTGGATGGTTTTGTTCAATTCTGTCACTTATTTGGTTCTGTGTTCTTGAAATTCTTTAAGAGATTTTTGTGTTACCTCTTTAAGAATGTCTACCTCTTTAGCAGTTTTTTCCTCTAATACTCTAAGGACTTCTACCTCTTTAGCAGTGCTATCTTGTATTTATTTAAGTGAGTTATTAATACCCTTCTTAAAATCTCTACCACCATCATGAGATGTGATTTTAAATCTGAATCTTGTTTTGTGGGTGTATTAGGGTATCCAGGACTCACTGTTTTGGGTATACTAGGTTCTGATGATGCAGTGTGGTCTTGGTTTTTGTTAATAAGATTCTTAAGTTTTCCTTTAGCCATTTTGTAATCTCTGGTATTAGATGTTCTATCTTTCTCTGGCTGGAGCTTTTTCCTCCAGTGATTCTTTAGCCTCTGTCAGCAGTCCTGGGAGTCCAACTCTCTCCTTAGTCTCAGTGGTCAGAGCACTCTGCAGGCAAGCTCTCCTCTTGGAGGGAAGGTCCACGGACGCCTAGAGCTCAGATCTACCTCCTAATACCAGAGTCAGAGCCTTCCATGGAGGGATACTCTCCTCTGGAGGGGAAGGTGCCCAGGGTTCTGGGTCTCAGCTCCACCTCCTGGCTGAGGATGAAGGCCCAAAGGTTCCCTGACCAAGAAGCTCTGTTGCTTCTGCTGCCCACATGCTCTCTTGCATAGACTAGTCTCAGTGATCCTGGGTGTGCTACGTCCTGCAGAGTTTGTGCCCAAGATGGTGCAGAGCTGTTGCTGACTGGAATGAATCCCAACCACTGGTCAGGCAGGTTTCCATCGTACCTGTTCCTGCTGGCACAAGACCCTCTGGGTTTTTTGGAAGAGATGTTGCATTCCACTGACCAGTGATCCCAAGATCCTGGGTGTGCTAGGGTCAGCCAAGTTCTAATTTATTCCTTCATTTTCATGGTACATGGAGCAAAACACACTTCTTTCATCTACTCATCCCTTTATCAAGTGTTCCTTCTGATTATTGACTCTTCCAACTATTTCTTTTATGTTTTTTCTTTCCTTTCCTTTCTTTCTATTTTCTTTCTCCTTCCCTCCTTCTCTCCTTCTTTCCCTTATTTGTTATTTCCTTCTTTCTGTCTGCCTGCCTTCCTTCCTTCCTTCCTTCCTTCCTTCCTTCCTTCCTTCCTTCCTTCCTTTCCTTTTCTCTTTCCTTTTTGAAATTGTCTTCCTTTGTAGGTTGAATATCCCTGAACTCACCATGTATGAGGAAGAACTGGTTGCTTCATGCTGAAATTTTTCTGTTAACTTCTACTAGTCTGGAGATGATGGCAGAGCATTACATTGGGTTCTTCTTTTGCATTGACAAATGCTCTACATTTTCACATTTCTTTAATGATTTTGATTAAGTATTTTTTATTAAAACTGGCTAGATAAGTATCTTCTCTTTTGATATATGTGTACTCGAGTCCTTTTCTTGTATTTCTATATAGCTATGTTCTTAGTGATTTGACAACTTCTTCACATAATCTGACATATACATTTTATTTCTCCCATTTTCTGTCATCCTTTCATGAAAGTGATTTCTAATGTATTCCAACATTTAATGTTAAGTGATTCACAAGAAAAAAGAACTAGTGCTTTCTTCAGTATCATGAATAGCTACTATGCAGTTTTATTTAATAGAGGTACTTTCTTGAATTTGTGCAAGTCTTTCACATGCATGGAACTAACTCAATTAATAACAAACACAAATTAATAAAAATTAACCCTTCCCCCACTGTGCATCAGTGAAATTTGTTGAGGGATTACAATATATGCACATTTTCTTAAACTGTTTAATCTTCTCCACATAACTGCAACATGGTAACTACAATTGCTGTATCCTATTTAGATATTAACATGTTTTATTACCTTTTCCTTACCTTGAATCTTTTACATTATGGCTTGCCCTCTTTCTCAATGTTCTGAGTCTTGGAGAGGATGGAAATGCCTTATGTAAGACTAAGCACTGAGCTGCCATTTATTCTCAGCATCCATTGCAACCAAAAGTCTTTATATTCACCATTAGCTGCTTTATAAAATTTGAATTTCCAATTAGAAAGTAGAGAAGTTCACCTCAAAGAGAAACTGACATGTCTTTTCCCTTTAACCTCCACTTTAGAGATTATAATTAATAATCATAGTGTACAATATAAAATTTAATAATCATATTTTAGGAGACTACTCATTTACCTAGAGTCTATCACATCACACATTTCTGAATCCCAGACATAAATTTTTGCATATATCTATCCACACAAAATATGTATTAAATATTTATTATCTAAAGATACTGCATTAATGAATGAGACAATAAACTTGATTTCATGAAATCACCCTCCAGTAAAATAAAGCAATCAAGAATCAGCAATCAAATAAATGTAATAAATATAGATTATGGTAAGTGACACAAAGGATATAAATAAATGACAATTGTGCTTCAAAGATTATAAGCATTCTACGTGCATATGGGTTTGGAACCATGCTGAATGTGATGAAATTTGAATTCAAATTTGTCAGGAAGACAGAGTTTGGTTTGGGCAATGAAAAAAATAACCATCATCACTAGGGAAAAAAAAAGAAAAATCACAAAATCTGTACTGAAAGAAAGAAAAAAAACAGTCATGGAGAAAAAAAAAGAAAGAAAGAAAGAAAGAAAGAAAGAAAGAAAGAAAGAAAGCAAGCAAAGGAGACCAGAAACTCATATCTGCTATCTGCCTTAGTGCTTTACTTATGATATGATGTGAGAAAGACAAAAAGGATTAAATTCATATAAGGCTTTTTAGGCTATTGTTCAAGGTTTTATGTTTTTGTTTTAGATAGATAGATAGATAGATAGATAGATAGATAGATAGATAGATAGATAGATAGATAGATAGATAGATAGATACATATATGGAAGAAGTCTCCAAAATGCTTGAAAATTTGTCTGGAAAAATGGATGGCAGGTACTGGCACTAATTGCAATTAGTTTCTCTTTTAGTTGTTAATTATAGAAAGAATAGATATTTATGGAGAAGGGCGAAAGAGTTATACCCATTAAGGGAGTCACATTCCCTATGGACCCTTGTAATTCAGCATAATCATCTTTTACAAGTTTTAAATATTTTACTATAAAATCTTTAATTGCTCTAGGTATTAAGATAATTTAGCAGAATACAGAAAAAATATGGCTGTCTTAAATTGGGTGAGTGGTGGTCAGTCATGAGAAAGAAATATAACCTCCACTCAGGGTGGCACTGAGGGCTGTACTTAGGAATTTCAAGGATATGGTAGAGAAACACTTGAGTGTAGAATTGTTTTGAGATTTCTTCATGAGTTGATAGATTTATTATGGTAATGAATATTAACAATTTGGTTGGAGAATGACAAGCTTCCAAAACTGACTTAAGAAAACAAACACAGAAAAATGTATAAAGAATTGCCAAGATTGTTATTTGCCTCATTATTTTAGTAAAGGAAGGAACTTTTCCACTTCACAAAGATGTACTCTTTTCTCTGGGTCCTTCCTTTCTTGTTTGAATCACATTCTTTTTTCCCTGCCTCTATTCATTCTCACTGTTATCATTCCTACTTTCCCCTCTTTCCTGGATTTGTTTTAATGAAAATGTATTCATTTCTAAGAGGGTTCAGTATCCCACTATAACCACTCTTGGAAAATTCAAGTCATGTTGTTCTGTAGCAACTCAGACACCTCAAGTTTTATAACAACAGTACTATAGATTCCTGAGATTCTTGTAGGTATTGGATTTGTTTCTTGTAATGAAATCATTAGTTTGTGGGCACACAGGCCTTGCTTTGCTAAGTAAGATATAAAATTCAAAAACTATAAATTATGGAACAGAGAAATACATCTCTCTGTCTAACCCAGATCCAATGTAAAGCCTGGATAGAATTCCAGAGATACCATTCTGTAATTGCTGACACCATCCAGTGTAGCTCTCAGTGGAACATAAGGGAAGGTGAATAGAGTTGTCAGACTGAGAACTTCAGTCTCTATATTCAGTCTGGGTGCTCCTCTGCTGATTGACTTCAAGAGAAACTTGTGACCTTTAGAAATGGTCATCATACTTTGCTGTCAGATAGGGTCATAGTAAGATCTGTCCTGGGAAATTTCCAACTGGAGACTCTATGCAACAGGACATCTATGCTTCCCAAGTTGTTTTTTTGACAATGGTATGAAAACATTCGTTCCTATTGGAAAATTGATTGTTAGCCACTGATGTCTGCTACATACATTTCCCCGTCTCTCATCTTATTAACCACAAACTCAACCAAGTTTTACAAATTAATCCTAAATTTACTCCCTCTATTACTGGTTTTCAGGGTATCAAATACATATGTTTGTAATAATAACTATATAAAAATAATACAAGTATTAAAAGAACTTCATTTAAGAACAAAATACGATATTCTTTCTATTTGTATGAATATTACATTTACTATCATTAGTTAATATTCCAAATTTTGATATATGTTTATAATGAGATTTATTGTATCAACATAATTCATAAAAATTTTGGTCCTGTGAAGTTTCTATGTCCTAGTATAGAGGACTGCCAGGGCTAGGAAGTAGGAGTGGATGGGTTGGTGAGCAGGGGGAGAGGGGAAGGAATAGGGGGTTTTCAGAGGGGAAACTAGGAAAGGGTATAACATTTGAAATGTAAATAAAGAAAATATCTAATTTTGAAAATTAAAACATTTATATTCAATGGTTAGGTATCCTTTCTCTCAGACTTGATTATATCATTATTAATTTTATATAAAATGTTGCTTTTAAAAAGCAAATAAATAAAAAACTATAAAAAGAAACACAATGTCAACTGCACCTTTACTTGAGAGATAATAAAGTAGAGTTGTTATGTATCATCTTCAATCCAAAATATTTCTGCAGGATCAATTATGCTCATGTTTTTATATGTAGAAGTTTGCTGTAATTAGCAGTAGGTAACAAATGCTGGGTGTGGGAGGTGTATACCTATTATTTGTATTCAGAGAGTGAGCCGAAAGAACTGCCCACAATTCCAAGGCAGCCTTAGATTGGGGTCCAAACTAGCCTAGGCTATAAAATGAGGTTTTTTCTCAGATTAACTAAAACAAATCAACACAAAACAAACAACATGATCTTTAATGCCAGCCAGTCAGGTGTGTAGATGATAAAGTACAGCAAAATTCTGAAAGCCAATATCCCGCTGCTGGTGCGAGACTAGACCTCTTTCATGGCACTGAGTTTATTACCTGTTGGATTATTCATGAAAGATGATATATTTCATAATAAACTTGTGAAGCTTCTAGTACCAATGCACATTCTCTTTTATCATATGTGTGTTTATGTATCCATTTGTGTTCATGATCACATCTCTACGTTTATGTGGAGGTCAGAGAGATAACCACTAATGTTCAACCACTGATGTTCACGTTTTTCTCTTCCTTCCTTCCTTCCTTCCTTCCTTCCTTCCTTCCTTCCTTCCTTCCTTCCTTCCTTCCTTCCTTCCTTCCTCTCTCTCTCTCTCCCTCCCTCCCTCCCTCCCTCCCTCCCTCCCTCTCTCTCTCTCTCTCTCTCTCTCTCTCTCTCTCTTTCTTTCTTTCTTTCTTTCTTTCTTTCTTTCTTTCTTTCTTTCTTTCCTAAGACAAGGTCCCTTTGTATTCTAGAACACACAAAGCAGCTAAGTTCTTTTTGCTTGGCCAGCAAACCTTAGGATCATGCTGTGTCTTAGACATCTAATTTGAGAATTTGAAGCATATAATCCCTCAACAGACTTCTATATGTGGGTTCTGAGTTAAATTTCAGATCCTAATAACAGAAACACAACTACTTTACCAAAAGACTCATCTCTGAAGCATCCATTCACATTTTAAATGTTAGTAAATCTTAGAGGTGTTTTTGTTAATAAATGAGTAATATTTACTGCTGATATTTTCATCCCACATTGTAGCATAATACTATTTGCATCTCACCGTGTGCCTGGCCCAATACAAAACCACCGGTTTCGAGAGTGGATGCTTAGGCAACAACACCTTTTATTTCCTCCTTAAATTCTAGCAGAGTAGGCAAGATTGTCTTCATTCTGGTATTATACACTTTTTAGCCCAATTATCTAGAAATCATGTCACTTCTTATTCTTTGTTCATTTAGTGACACCTCATTAAAGCCATTTTAAATTCCACAACACATCCTTTCTTTAAAAAGAGGCCATTTGAAAATTTAACCTTATCCTATAATAATACCTAANTGATGGCCAACTAGGCCATCCTCTTCTATATATGCAGCTAGAGACATGAGCTCAGGGGGTACTAGTTAGTTCATGGTTATTCTTCCACCTATAGGGTTGAAGACCCCTTCAGCTCCTTGGGTACTTTCTCTAGCTCCTTCCTTGGGAACCCTGTGTTCCATCTAATAGCTGACTGTGAGCTTCCATCCCACAATCAGCCACCAAATATAGACACTATAGCATATGCCAGCAAGATAGTGCTGAAAGGACCCAGATATAGCTGTCTCGTGGGAGACTATACCAATGCCTGGCAAACATGGAGGTGGAAGCTCTTTCTTCCTTCCTTCCTTCCTTCCTTCCTTCCTTCCTTCCTTCCTTCCTTTCTTTCTTTCTTTCTTTCTTTCTTTCTTCCTGCCTTCCTGCCTTCTTTTCTTTCTTTCTTCTTTTCTTTCTTTCTTTCTTCTCTGAGCACCTTCACTATTCTATAAAAAGAATTAGATGAAGTTTTTGCTCTCTTCAATCTTCCTTTATGTGTTCCACTCATAGGTAATTTTCCTGAACTATCTGTGTGGGGAGGTAGTCAATTCCCAAAGGTCTGAAGTGTATCAAGTCAAGTTGAAGCTGAATCTGATGTGCATTCTATCTTGCAAGTGAATTTCCTGCTTCAATATCCCTGCCCACAGTACAGAAACAAGAATTTATTCTTTATATATTTTTCAGAGTTGTAATCGGTTATATATTTCCATAGAAAAATGCTGCGATTCATTTATTACATGCTCAATCATTTCACCCAACATGTTATTCCTTACTTTTTACATTTCAAAATAATTGTAATATTTTAACTGCATGAATTTATGAGATGCATTCTAGCAATTCAGTACCTGTATATAATATACAAGGACCAAATCATGAGACTTAAATCATAATTCTAGTCAGTTAGGTATCATGTCACCATGATAGTGTCCCCTTCTCCTACATTATTTGCACTCTGTTCATTCCCAGGTCTACTCCTTGTCATCACTGTTGACCTGCTACATCTCACTTGAACAAAATTAGTATAAACTGCATTTTTCTGCAACTTCTTCCTTGACAAGGATCACTTTCCAAGATCTGTAGGCACAACCCACTTCACACTGTGCTCCTGGGAGCTGTTTTCTTGTTTTCATCTAACATTGTTTTCAACACTGATCCTTGCACACTGTAGGTGTTCACATCAGTCATTCTCACCATGGCTCCTGGCACAAAACTGAAGTGTTTTATTGCTGTACAGTGGTGGATAGCCCTGGGGCTAATTATATTTGATGTTAAATACATTCTCCAGTGAGGGGCTGTGAACAAGAAATGAGTCAGCATGCAGGTGATTTCCTATAAACCTGCTTCCCACCTTAGTTTGTAAAATAAAGGAGACTTGATGATTGGGCAGATAAAAGGGAAGGTGGAGCAGAAGCTGAAGGAGGGAGGAAGGAGAAAATGGAAGATGGAGAGGATGCAGAGGAGGAGGAAGAAGGAGAAAAGCAGAGCAGAAGCACATGGCTGGAGAAACTGAAAGATCTAAGGGGTCTCATAAGCTGTGGAAGATGGAAGTATAGTGGTAGATCTGTTCAATCTAGGCGCATAGCATGTAATCATATTAACTGTGTTGTGTTTTCATTGCTGGGGTATATTTTGGAGGAGATTTACCACAAGAGTACAGAACTACTACAGTGTGTTGGCACTGGAGACTGACTATGAAAGCTTCTTAGGTTCATCTTCCAGTGCCTGTGCTAGCTATTTCAGATGAAATTATTTAATTCGCAATATATAAAATAAACATTTTTCTCTCTATCATCTGCTTCAATACCACTTTGTGACTCTACTTGTTCCCAATCTACACTCCATGCTTATAATGAGCCAAGGAATCTTTCAGGTACTAGATGATTAAATTGTTCTTAGCCATGTTTGGTATTCTCACAGTTCTTACAGATTCTATATCTCCTGTGTTGTGTCTTATGCTATAACATATTTCTTTAAGTAGTGTCTACATATACTGTATAAAGTCCTGGGACACACCTTTTCAGATGTCTAGGTGTTTTTGTTTTTTTGTTTGTTTGGTTTATTTTGACCTGGACACCATGGAAGAATATGTAGGCTTGAAGATAGGGTGAGAAAAATAAGCCCTTATTTTTTCTTCCTAAATTACATGTCATTGTAATTTTAATAACAGATTTCTCTCATAATTTTATCTACAAATTTGTATATCATTTTGTAATGACTTAGTCAAGTTCGGTAATCACTTTGGTATGGTTAGAAAGATATCATATCCACAAGTTAATATGAAAATAATTAATGCATCCATATAAGTTGTTATAGTAATACATTTGAATTCCATTTAAATTCCAAGTTAAGAATATGTTCTCTCTTTATTTATCTATTTATCCTCATCACCTTAATTACTATGCATTATTTTCAGAAAGGGCCTCTGTGCTGTGTTTACACAATATATTTGTAATATGATTAGTTATATGATATTTTGAAGTTATTTTTGTCGGTACTTTTGTCTATCAAGAAAAGTTAACATTTTAAAAATTTATTTGTATGATGCTTCTTTAATAAACTTTTAATATTTATAATTTATTGTCTGTGATATTTCTTAATTGGTACTTAATTAAGAATTTTGTAAACTTCCTTCTTTAACAGTGCTTTTATCACTGCTGACTGCTGCAATTACTGGCTTCTCCTCGCAGAATAGCACTGGCAGTAATAACAGTCCCACCAATTCTTGTTCATGGTTTTAATGGAAATAGCTTTTATATTTCAAGGATAAGTATGATGTTGTCTTTGACTTCAGTAGAGAACATTTACTGTAAAGGCAACTTTTCCCTTCCATTAGTGTACTGCCACAATCTTAAAATAAAAATTTATGGTTAGACACCATGAAATTATCTTCTTGTATTTTTAAAAAGTAGTATTTTTCTCTTATTATTGATTCTATGCACTGATAACCATAGCTGACTTAATCCCAAGATTTTCTAAAATAGATCTTATCTGGATATGCTATAACATTAATATAAATAATAATATATGTAAAAAGTGAAATATAGTTACAAAATTATTTTTACTTTCATGATGTTCTTCAAATGTTTAATAACCAAAATAAGATGTTTAATAAATAAAGATGGTGTCCCACAATGCTCTCTTCTCCTATATTTGTGGCTGGAGCCATGAGTCCCTCCATGTGTACTCTTTGGTTGATGGCTTTGTCCCTGGGAGCTCTGGGGGTACTGATTGGTTCATATTGTAAACACTATGGGGCTGCAAACCCCTACAGCTCCTTGGGTCCTTTCTCTAGCTCCTCCATTGGGGCCCCAGTGTTCAGTCCAATGGATGGCTCTGAGAATCCATTTCTGTATTTGTGGGACATCAATGAGAAGAAAGGCATTTGGTCCTGTGAAGGATTGATGCCCCAGGGTAGGGGAATGATAGGACAGGGAAGCAGGAGTGGGTGGGTTATTGAGCAGGGATAGTGGGATGGGATGGAAGGAGATTCTTAAGAGAAATGAAAAAAGGGGATAACATTTGAAATGTAAAAATAAATAAATAAATAAATAAATAAATAAATATGGTATGTGTGTGTGTATATATATATATATATATATATATATATATATATATATATATTCACTTTACATTTTATTTAGACTGTCTAATTTTTCTGGAGTATAGTCTTTTTTTTTTTTTTTTTTTTTTTTTTTTTTTTTTTTTTTTTTTTTTTTTTTTTTTTTTTTTTTTTTTTTTTTTTTTTTTTTTTTTTTTTTTTTTTTTTTTAGATATTTTCTTCAATTACATTTCAAATGCTATCCCAAAAGTCCCCGATATCCTCTCCCAACCCTGCTCCTCTACCCACACACTCCCACTTCTTAGCCCTGGCATTCCCCTGTACTGGAGCATATAAAGTTTGCTAGACCAAGGGGGCTCTCTTCCAAATAATAGCCGACTAGGCCATCTTCTATTAAATATGCAGCTAGAGGCACGAGCTCTGGGAATTCTGATTAGTTCATATTGTTGTTCAACCTATAGGGTTGGAAACCCCTTTGGCTCTTGGGTATTCTCTTTAGTTCCTACATTGGAGACCTTGTGTTCCTTACTAAAGATGGCTATGAACATCCACTTCTGTATTTGCCAGGCACTGACAAAGCCTCACGGGTGACAGCTATATCAGGGTCCTTTCAGCAAAATCTTGCTGGCATATGCAGTAGTGTCTGCATTTGGTGGCTTATTATGGAATGGACCCCCAGGTGGGGAAGTCTCTGGATGGTCCATCCTTTTGTCTTAGCTCCAAACTTTGTCTCTGCAACTCCTTTCATGGATATTTTATTCCCGATTCTAGGAAGGAATGAAGTATCCATGCATTGGTCTTCCTTCTTGATTTCCTTGTGTTTTAGAAGTTGTATCTTGGGAATTCCAGGTTTCTGGGCTAATGTCCACTTATCAGTGAGGGCATATCAAGTAACTTCTTTTGTGATTGGGTTACCTCACTCAGGATGATATTCTCCAAATACATCCATTTGCTCAACAATTTCATAAATTCATTGTTTTCAATATCTGAGTAGTACTCCATTGTGTAAATGTACCACATTTTCTGTATCCATTCCTCTGTTGAGGGACATCTGGTTCTTTCTAGCTTCTGACTATTATAAATAAGGCTTCTATGAACATAGTGGAGCATGTGTCCTTATTACCAGTTGGAACATCTTTTAGGTATATGCACAGTAGAGGTATGGCTGGATCAATTGGTAGTACTATGCCCATCTTTCTGAGGAACTGCCAGACTGATTTCTAAAATGGTTGTACCAGATTGTAATCCCACTAGCAATGCAGGAATGTTCCTCTTTCTCCACATCCTCGCCAGCATCTGCTATCACTTGGATTTTTGTTCCTAGCTATTCTGACTGGTGTCACGTGGAATCTCAGGGTTGTTTTGATTTGAATTACCATGATGATTAAAGATGTTGAACAGTTTTTTAAGGTGCTTCTCAGGCCTTTGGCATTCTTCAGTTGAGAATTCTTTGTTTAGCTCTGTACCCCATTTTTAAGGGGGTTATTTGAATTTCTGGAGTTCAGCTCCTTGAGCTATTTGTAAATATTGGATATTAGCCTCCTATCAGATTTGGGATAAGTAAAAATTCTTTCCTAATCCGTTGGTGGCCTTTTTGTCTTATTGACATTATCTTTTGCTCTACAGAAGCTTTACAATTTTATAGGTCCCATTTGCCGATTTGTGATCTTACAGCACAGACCATTGCTGTTCTGTTTAGGAATTTTACCCCTATGCCAATATCTTTGAGGGTTTTCCCCACTTTCTCCTCTATAAATTTCAGTGTCTCTGGTTTTATGTGGAGTTCTTTGATCCACTTGGACTTGAGCTTTGTACAAGAAGATAAGATTGGATCAATTTGCATTCTTCATGTTGACCTCCAGTTGTGCCAGTACCATTTGTTGAAAATGCTGTCTTTTTTTCCACTGGATGATTTCAGCTCCCTTGTCAAAGATAAGGTGACCAAAGTTGTGTGGGTTCATTTATGGGTCTTCAGTTCTATTCCATTGATCTACCTGTCTGTTGCTGTAACAGTACTAAGCAGTTTTTATCACGATTGCTCAGTAGTACAGCGTAAGGTCAGGCATGGTGATTCAACCAGAGTTCTTTTATTGTTGAGAATAGTTTTTGAAATTTTATATTTTTTGTTATTCCAGATGAATTTGAAAAATTGCCCTTTCTATCTCAGTGAAGAACTGAGTTGAAATTTTGATGGGGATTGCATTGAATCTGTAGATTGTTTTTTTCAGGATAGATATTTTGACTATATTTATCTGGCCAATCCATGAGCATGAGAGATCTTTCCATCTTTTGAGATCTTCTTCAATTTCTTTCTTCAGAGACTTGAAGTTCTTGTCATACAAATCTTTCACTTCCATAGTTAAAGTCACACCAAGGTATTTTATATTATTTGTTACTATTGTGAAGGGTATTGTTTCCCTAATACCTTTCTTGCCTTGATTTTCTCTTGTGAAAAGAAAGGCCATTGATTTGTTTGAGTTAATTTTATATCCAGCTACTGTACTGAAGCTGTTTATCAGGTTTAGGAGTTCTCTGGTGAAATCTTTAGGGTCACTTATATATACTATCATATCATCTGCAAATAGTGATATTTTGATATCTTCCTTTCCACTTTATATGCCTTTGATCGCCTTTCATTGTCAAATTGCTCTGACTGGGACTTCAAGTAGTATATTGAATAGGGAGAAAGTAGGCAGCCTTATCTAGTCCCTGATTTTAGTGGGATTGCTTCCAGCTTTTCTCCATTTACTTTGATGTTGGCTACTGGTTTGCCTTATATTGTTTTTATTATGTTTAGTTATGAGCCTTGAATTCCTGATCTTTCCAAGACTTTTATCATGAAGGAGTGTTGGATTTTGTCAAATGCTTTCTCAGCTTCTAACGAGATGATCACGTGATTTTTGTCTTTGAGATTGTTTATATAGTGGATTATGTTGGCGGATTTCCTTATATTAAACCATCCCTGGATACCTGGGATGAAGCCTAATTGGTCATGATGGATGATCATTTTGATGTGTTCTTGGATTTCTTTTGCAAGGATTTTATTGAGTATTTTTGCATCGATATTCATAAGGGAAATTGGTCTGAAGTTCTCTTTCTTTGTTGGATCTTTGTGTGGTTTAGGTATCAGAGTAATTGTGGCTACATAGAAAGAATTGGGTAGAGTACCTTCTGTTTCTATTTTGTGAAATAGTTTGAGGAGATTTAGAATTAGGTCTTCTTTGAAGGTCTGATAGAACTCTACACTAAACCCATTTGGTCCTGGGCTTTTTTTGGATGAGAGACTATTAATGACTGCTTCTATTTCTTTAGGGGAAACGGGACTGTTTAGATTGTTAATCTGATCCTGATTTAACTTTGGTATCTGATTGTCCATTTCATCCACGTTTTCCAGTTTTGTTCAGTACAGCCTTTTGTAGTAGGATCTGATGATGCTTTGGATTTCCTAAGGATCTGTTATTATGTATACTTTTTCATTTTTGATTTTGTTAATTAGGATACTGTCACTCTGCCCTCTAGTTAGTCTGACTAAGGGTTTATCTATCTTGTTGATTTTCTCAAAGAACCAGCTCCTGGTTTGGTTGATTCTTGAATAGTTCTTTCTGTTTCCACTTGGTTGATTTCAGCTCTGAGTTTGATTATTTCCTGCTGTCTACTCCTCTTGGATGAATTTGCAACCTTTCGTTCTTGAGCTTCTAGTTGTGCTGTCAGACTGATAGTGTATGCTCTCTATAGTTTCTTTTTGGAGGCACTCAGGGCTATGAGTTTTCTTCTTAGGACTGCTTTCATTGTGTCCCATAAGTTTGAGTATGTTGCGGCTTCATTTTCATTAAACTCGAAAAAGTCTTTAATCTCTTTTTTTATTTCTTCCTTAACCAAGTTATCATTGAGTAGAATGCTGTTCAGTTTCCACATGAATGTTGGCTTTCTATAATTTATGCTGTTATTGAAGATCAGCCTTAGTCTGTGGTGATATTATATGATGCATGGGATAATTTCAATCTTTTTGTATCTGTTGAGGCATGTTTTGTGACCAATTATATGGTCAATTTTGGAGATGTTACCATGAGGTGCTGAGAAGAAGGTATATCCTTTTGTTTTAGGATATATTGTTCTGTAGATATATGTTAAATCCATTTGTTTCATAACTTCTGTTAGTATCCATGAGTCTTTGTTTAGTTTCTGTTTCCAGGATCTGTCCATAGGTGAGAGTGTGGTGTTGAACTCTCCCACTATTATTGTATGAGGTGCCATGTGTGCTTTGAGCTTTACTAAAGTTTCTTTCATGATTGTGGCTGCTCTTGCATTTGGAGCATAGATATTTAGAATTGAGAGTTTTTCTTGGAAGATTTTACCTATGATGTGTATGAAGTGCCCCTCCTTGTCTTTTTTGATGACTTTGGGTTGGAAGTCAATTTTATTCGATATTAAAATGGCTACTCCAGCTTGTTTCTTTAAAACCTTTGCTTGGAAAATTGATTTCCAGCCATTTATTCTGAGGTATGGCCCATCTTTTTCCCTGAGATGCATTTCCTATAAGCAGGAAAATGTTGAGTCCTGTTTTTGTAGCCAGTCTGTTAGTCTATGTCTTTTTTTTTTTTTTCAACTTTTATTAGATATTTTATTCATTTACATTTCAAGTGTTATCCAGAAAGTTCCCACTTCTTGGCCCTGGCATTCCCCTGTATTGGGGCATATAAAGTCTGCATGACCAAGGGGCCTTTCTTCCCACTGATGGCCAATTAGGCCATCCTTTTCTATATATGCAGCTAGAGACATGAGCTCAGGGGGTACTAGTTAGTTCATGGTTATTCTTCCACCTAGAGGGTTGAAGACCCCTTCAGCTCCTTGGGTACTTTCTCTAGCTCCTTCTTCCTTGGGAACCCTGTGTTCCATCTAATAGCTGACTGGGGAATTGAGTCCTTGGATGTTTAGAGAAATCAAAGAATAGTAAGGGTTGCTTCCTGTCATTTTTGTTGTTAAAGTTTGGAACTTGTCTTGTGGCTGTCTTCTTTTATTTTTGTTAAAAGATTACTTTCTTGTGTTTTCTAGTGTGTGGTTTCCATCTTTGTGTTGGTGTTTTTCCGTTAATATCCTCTGAAGGGCTGGATTAGTGGAAAGATACTTTGTGAATTTGGCTTTGTCATGGAATACTTTGGTTTCTCCATCTATGATATATGAGAGTTTCATAGTAGACTGGGCTGGCATTTATGTTCTCTTAGTGTCTGTATAATATCTGACCAGGATCTTCTGGCTTTCATAGTCTCTGGTGAGAATTCTGGAGTAATTCTAATAGGCCTGCCTTTATATGTTATTTGACCTTTTTCCCTTACTGCTTTTAATATTCTGTCTTTATTTAGTGCATTTGTTCTGATTATTATGTGTCGGGAGGAATTTCTTTTCTGGTCCAGTCTATTTGGAGTTTTGTAGGCTTCTTGTATGTTCATGGGCATCTCTTTCTTCAGGATTGGGTAGAATATCTTCATTCTTATCTATTCCTATTATATGTAGGTCTGGTCTTCTCATTGTGTCCTAGGTTTCTTGGATGTTTTGAATTAGGATCTTTTTGCATTTTGCATTTTCTTTGATTGTTGTGTCCTTGTTTCCTATGGAATCTTCTGAACCTGAGATTCTCTCTTCCATCTCTTGTATTTTGTTGCTGATGCTCACATCTATAGTTCCTGCTTTCTTTCCTATGTTTTCTATCTCCAGAGTTGTCTCTCTTTGGATTTTCTTCACTGTTCCTATTTCCACTTTTAGATATTGGATGCTTTTGTTAAATTCCATCACCTGTTCAGTTTTGTTTTCCTGTAATTCTTTAAGAGATTTTTGTGATAATTCTACCTGCTCAGAAGTGTTTGCCTGTAGTTCTTTAAGGGATTCTACCTGTTTAGCAGTGTTCTCCTGTGATTCCTTGAAGGATTTTTGTGTTTCCTCTTTAAGGGCTTCTCCTTGTTTAGCAGTATTCTCCTCTAATTCCTTGAGGGATTTTTCTACTTCCCCTTTAAGGGCTTCTAACTGTTTAGTAGTGCTCTGCTGTATTTTTTTTAAGTGAGTTATTAATGTCCTTTTTAAAATCTTCTACCACTATCATTAGATATGACTTAAAATCTGCATCTTGCTTTTTCGGACATGTTGCAGTATCCAGGACTTGTGTTGGGTGTACTGATGATGCCCAGTGTTCTTGGTTTCTGTTAGTAAGATTCTTATGTTTGCCTTTTGCCATCTGGAAATCTCTGATGTTAATGTTCAAGCTGTCTCTGGTTGGAGCTTGATCCTCCTATGATTCTGTTAGCCTCTGTCAGCACTCCTGGGAGTCCAACTCTCACCTGAGTTCCAGTGGTCAGAGTACTTTCTGCATGCAAGCTCTTCTCTTGCAGGACAGGTGTACAGCAGTCTGGAGCTCTGATCCACTTCCTGAGTTCTAGGGTCAGAACCCTCCCAGAAGGCTGACTCACCACTGACAAGGAATGCGCCCAGGGGTCTGGGTCTCAGCTCTATCTCGTGGCTGAGGTTGAAGGCCCGATGGGACCCTGACCAAGAAGCTCTGTTGCTTCTATAGCCCTAGTGTTCTCAGGTGATCTGGAGGACCTGTGGTGTGGAGAGCACTCTGGAGCCCTTAGCAGCCTCCACTGGACTCAGAAGGAAGATGGCTGGAAGAGATGGAAGAAATCTCAGCCTCTGGTCAGGCGGGGTACCTTTGTCCCTGTTTCTCCTGGCACAAGGCCCTCTGCGATTGTTTTTTTGTTTTTTTGTTTTTTTTTTTTTTTTTTTTTGGTTTTTTGAGACATGGTTTCTCTATATAGCCCTGGCTGTCCTGGAACTCACTTTGTAGACCAGGCTGGCCTCGAACTCAGAAATCCACCTGCCTCTGCCTCCCGAGTGCTGGGATTAAAAGATCTCCCAAAGATCCCAAGGTGATCCAGAGGTCCTGTAGTGTGGAGAGCACTCTGGAGGCCTTAGCAGTCTTCGCTCGGCTCAGAAGGAAGATGGCGGGGCAAGATGGTATATTTTTAAATAATCTGAGGAAGGCTGATATACAGATAGAAAGTTTCCAATTTTCTGAAAACTATATTTTGTAAATACTCTGCATCGCATGCTTTTCGAAATAGTATCTAATGGTGCATTTTCATATTTTGTTTAAGCTAGAAGAATAAACTTTATACATTGCATTTATTTTCTGCTATGCTATCTAGATGGGTTTCCAATTTCTGATAGCTACTTTTCATTGTCAGGTGACTACATATAGAATTCACTAAAACCCAAATATGTTGGTACATCTGTGAGGGATTGTTTTGCTCTTAATTAAATCATTGAAGTGGGAAGGCCTATTTCCTATTTGTACCTCTGAGGTGGGTCAATTCTCTTCTAATTCAGATCTTTGAAGTGGAAAGGTCTACTATTAATATGTACAATACCTAATGCTGGAAGCCTATGTAAATTCCATGACAGAAGGAATTTCTTTCTTTCTCTTGACTTGATATCACCTGTGATAGCAAACCCATTCATTTCTAGTCTTGTGAACTGAACTGGAATCTTCAGCCTTATATCTATAGGCATCCTTTTATTTTAAGAAGTTGGACTATAGCCCGTAAGTCATATTTATATACATTATTATATGTATATTATATATATATATAATATTAGAGAATAGCATATTATTAATATTATCAATAATGTTATGATTATATATGTACATATATATGTATATATATATATATATATATATATATATATATATATATATATGCATACATACATAATACTTTTTGTGGTGGCCAACTACTTGTGGGCAAGGCTCTTGTGTAGTTAATCGAGTGTCTTCATTGGAGAAAAATAACTTGTTATGTTGCAAGTATATGCCAATTGTACTTAACTTCTTGGTTTAGAACCATAGCTCATGTCCACTTCCACATTTCAACTCTGGGATCCTTTCTTGCATGAACATGTTTAGGGCCACAGTCATTGTGAGTTCACAGGTATCTCCCTCCAGTTGTGTCTGGAAAACATTATTTCCTTGCTTCCATCCCTCTTCCTCTGGCTCTTAAATGCATCTCCTGTATCACAAAGTTGCCTGAGCACTAAGAAGAGGTTTTAGCAAGATATCTTATGTAGAATTTATTATTCCAAAGACTTTCTCTCTTTGTAGATCTGCTTTTCCAATAGTTTCTTAGAGTTTAAAACATCTTAACTAGAGGTTGCAAGAGTTAGATCAAATCCCCTACACATTTGTAGCAAATGTGCAGCTTAGTCTTCATGCAGGTCCCCATTACAAAATAAAAAAAAAGTAGTTGAAAGCATAGGCACTGGATCCGCTTTCCCTACCTGGACTGCCTAGTTGGGCCTCAGTGCTAGAGGATGTGTCAAGGTAAGGAGGTACCCAAAGGAGACTTCACATTTCTGGGACAAGTGGAGGGGAATAGAGGGAGAGATTTATAAAAGTGGGACAGAGAAGAAAGGAAGGAGGGTGGCTGTCATCCGGAAGTAAAGTGAAAAATAAGTAAATAATAAGTAAATAAATAAAAACAGTTCATGACAAATATATCCTGACCATTGTCTCAGAAGAGTTGAGTTCCATTTTTCTCTAACCCAAGAGCTTTTGATAAAGTTTTAACTAACTCTAACAAAAAATAAAACAAACAAACAAACAAACAAAACATTTCCAAATGTCTCCATTTAAAATGTAGATCTATGAGCTGGTCTTCCTTCTTGATGTTCTTGTGTTTTGCAAATTGTATCTTGGATATTCTAAGTTTCCGGGCTAATATCCATTTATCAGTGAGGGCATACCCCAGAACTCGTGTCTCTAGCTCCATATGTAGCAGAAGATGGCCTAGTCGGTCATCATTGGGAAGAGAGGCCCCTTGGGACTGCAATCTTTATATGCCCCAATACAGGGGAATGCCAGGGCCAAGAAGTGGGAGAGGGTGGACAGGGGAGTAGGGAGGGGGGAGGGGGGAGGAGACTTTCGGAATAGCATTTGAAATGTAAATTAAGAAAATGTCTAATAAAAATTTGGAAAAAAAATAAATAAAATGTATATCTAGAGATCTAACAATGGAGAGAGAAAAAGGGAATCCAGAGAGATTGTATTCCTTGGTTGTCTATAGCTCTCTGTCTAAATTGAGACCCCATGAGGTACAGTTCTTTGACAAACCCTATTTTTATTAAAAAGCTGATCTTATTTTGATTCCAATCAATCCTCTATGATTTCTGATTGTTTTAAGGAGAAACAACGCTTTTGTACTAAACATCTATAATAACAGATTAAATGAGCATTTCATAGAGAGTAGTTGCAGAAGTATGTAGGCAACAGTATCTACACGAAGATTGATTTGGAAAATATTTGTTCCCAACTCCCCACATTCTTCTCTCATCATGTATCAGAAAAATAAGTACTTCCTGATATTAGTTGAAACAAATGACTTAGGTTTGGAAAGATCATTAGTGAATTTCTTTGCAAAGTCCTTACTTTTAATTGCTGTCTTCTACTAGCAGTAATATATCTGGATTTGCAGGATGCTAAGAAGAGAGTCTGCTCCCCCCCCTCCCCTCCAAGCTTCTTTACTTTTCCCTGTATACCACTGATTCCAGTCTCCACACCATAACATCTTATAGTTTTTCAATTCCTGATGCTATGGATTGAGTGAAAAATGTCCCTTCAAAGATCACATGTTGGAAGATCAGCAGTGAGCTGAATGGGTGAGAGAGGTGATTGGAGGGCTTTAATCTTATCAATTGATTAATCCCTTGATGAAGTCATAGTACTATGAGATTATTTGGAGGTAGGAGAAAGGGAGATGCAGAACTAGATGAGATGAGGCAGCTCATGAGCAGTGTATGTCCTTGAGGGTATAACTTGTTTTGTCCTAGTCGTCTTGTTACCCTATTTTGTTTCCCAGAGTCTGTGAGGTAACCAGCTATGCTCTTGCCTATGTAATGACCTGATCACGGACCCAAGAGACCAAAGACTGAAACTTCTGAAACCTTAAGCCCAAATAAAACTTTCCTTCTTTTAAACTGTTTCATGCAGATAGTTGTCATTATGGCAAAAGCCATCTATAAAGCACAGCATACTTTTTTTTTTTTTTCAAGCCAGGGTTTCTCTGTATAGCCCTGGCTGTCCTGGAACCCAATTTGTATACCACACTGGCCTCAAACTCAGAAATCTGCCTGCCTCTGCCTCCCGAGTGTAGGGATTAAAGGTGTGAGCATACATTTTTAAAAGAAATATTTAAAAACATAATGGAAAGGGTAAGGGACTCCTATGAGGTATACTCATGTCTCTAGCTGCATATGTATTAGAAGATGGCCTAGTTGGCCATTATTCGGGAAGAAAGGCCCTTGGTCTAGCAATGTTTATATGCCCCAGTCCAGGGGAATGCCAGGGCCAAATAGTGGGAGGGGGAGGGTAGGGGAGCAGGGCGGGGGGTGGGTGTAGGGGACTTTTGGAATAACACTTGAAATGTAAATGAAGAATTTCTATAATAAAAAAATAGCAAAAAAAATTTGAGTATAAGAAGCTATACAAGAGAATGTTAATCTATTCTTTTAATAGCTGGACAATGGTAAGATGTTATCAGCTGATGGAGTCAAATTAGCACAAATGGGTTTTTGAGCTTTGAAAAAAATGACCAGTTGATACCATATTTTCTTTGCTTAGTAAGTATGTTTTTACAGAATAGTTTCTTCATATTTTAAAGAGAACTATTCAAGGAATATCTGATAACATCCATATATTTTATAAAGAATGAAGAACACAATCTTTGTAAAATGTTTAATAGATTTTAATTATCCTCTTCAAATTGTTGTGGTGTGATAATGGCAAAATTGTTACTTATTATAAAGTCACCTCATTGGGTTATCTCAATGTTCTTAATATTTTAGAGAAGTCAGGTTAGAAAACATTTATGTTATAAAAATACCCTTGTTTAATTTAGACTGTTTAGCTGTACATATAATTTTATATACACATAATATCCTTTTTAAATTTTGCTTTTTTCTACTCATCTCTAATTAATAGTCTCTTGTTTAAATTTTTATGCTAAATGCCTAATATAACTTGGATGCAGATTATAATATAGCTGTCCTAGTAATGCTTAGCAATGTTAGAATTGTCTAGTCAAGATTTCTCTGGTGACTGCGATTATAGTCCTGGCTTTCCTACGAGGAAATGAGATATGGTAAGGCAAATAATAATATGTCTGGCCTTACATCTCTCATTTATAAAATGGGACTGTCAGAGATTTTCTTTTAAATATCTGTTTTGATTCTATACAGATTATGATTAAGACCTGTCGTTCTCAGATACACAGCACTGCCTTAGCTAATAAGGTCATTTGCATCCAATGTCTATCAATACATCATTTTATAGCACTATGTTGATGTCCTTCAGATCAATCTGAGCAAGTACTAGCTATTAGTAGAGATATCACCCCAGCTAAGTACAGGTAATAAACTTGTAGTTTAACCCACACACTCATTAACATCGTTTACCAAGGCATTCAATAACAATATTTCTTTAGATGCCTTCCTCCCCATTTTTGCAGATATCACATTGGTTTATTCTGACATCAATGGCCATCATTATCCTCACCAATTATAATAATTTATGATCACAGAATTGCAAATACTCTTATAGGACATCCAGAAATTATATAGCCTTTGCTTTAAGAAAGAAAAGGCCCATGAAAATAAGCTATTTCTCTATTTTTATTTCAACTATTTTTTTGCTTATAGTCCATATAAATAACTTATATTTTATTTCAATTAAATGAACAGTTAACTGATATTTAAGAATATTATGAGGTAGAATATTTTATTTTCATGCTTCATCTTATTGGTTGTATATGATGAAATTCTGATGATTAAATTGTATAGCTTTTTTTTTTCTCTCAGTGGTTTCTCTCTACTCACTGCTCTTCTACAGTTATNAAGTGTTATCCAGCTAGTTCCCTATATCCTCCCCCCTCCCGGCCCTGCTCCCCTACCCACCCACTCCCACCCCTTGGCCCCTGCGTTCCCCTGTATTGGGGCATATAAAGTCTGCATAACCAAGGGGCCTCTCTTCCCACTGATGGCCAACTAGGCCATCCTCTTCTATATATGCAGCTAGAGACGTGAGCCCAGGGGGGTACTAGTTAGTTCATGGTTATTCTTCCACCTATAGGGTTGAAGACCCCTTCAGCTCCTTGGGTCAATAGAACAATATTTTAATCATTATAACAATATTTTAATCATTATAATCTCATTAGCTAATAGATATGTAGACTGATTCCATTTCCTAGATATTTCAAATAGAACAGTTATAAATGTTTCTGTAGTAGGATATGAGGGCTTTGTCTATATTTCAAGATTTGAAATAGTTTATGCATTAGATCTAGTTTTAGATCTCTTAAGAAATTTCCATAATTATTTCATTAATTGTTGCAGTGCTTTGCCTTCCCATTAATAGTGAATAAGTATTCCCTTTCCCCACATTCTAAACACAATTCATTGTCATTAGATTTCTTGATGAACCCCATTCTGACTTGGATGAAATTAATTCTCAAAGAAGTTTTAATTTGCATTTCCTTGATGGCTGATGAAGGCATATACCTTTGTTAATCTGTGTCCATACTTTGTAAATGAATATGGTGCTGTTTAGAAAGTTCTTATTATGCCTGTGTGTTATAGTGCACAACTTAACTTCTCTTCTAGTAGTTTCAGAGCCTTAGGTTTTATTAGTTTTTGATCCATGTACGCTTATTTGATTTTTGTACAGGGTAAGAGATAAGGATACAGGTTCATTTGTTGACATGCTGACATCTAGTTTTTTTCTAAAATTCTTCTTGAAGATATTGTTTTTCTCCTCTTTTTCTCTGTCTCTGTCTCTGTCTCTGTCTCTCTGTGTCGTACTTCTTTGACACAACTCTGATTGCTCTTGTTTCATGATTTAAATTTTATTCTTTGATTTAATTCATTGTTCAGTTATCTATATTCGTCTATTTGTCAGTACCTTGTAGTTTTTATTACTTTAGTTCTGTAGTGGATTGAGTATGACTATTTTACTTCATGTGTTCTTTAGTTAAGAACACATTTTCACATCTTTGCTCATTTGTTTCATTAAAGCAGATTACTAAAATAGAATTGGTAGGTGAAATCAGGAAATTTCTCAACGATCTTTGATAGATATTGATTGAATAGTTTTTTAAAATCTCTTGTGCTCTAGTATAAATCTAAAAGACAAATTTGATACATTTTCCAGTTTTTTTGTTCATGTTTATTTTTAGATGCCTCTATGTCTCTATGTCTCTGTTTCTTTCTGTGTCTGTCTCTATCTGTCTCTGTCTGTCTATCTGTCTCTATCTCTCTCTATTTTTCTCTCTCAGTTTTTGGCTTTTAGAGACAGGATCTTTCTGTGAAGATCTGTGCTAGAACTAACTAAGCATACCTTGTTGGTCTTTCTTGCTGAGATTAAGGCTCTGCACCTCCATCATCCAGCTAAACACATATTTTTATACCTCTCACTAATTTGAATTTTATTTCTCAGAGTCATACCATTTGTAACTAATTATAGGTTTCATATCATCAACTGAGTATAGCCATTTTTATCATCATACCTTATTTATTCAGAACTAATTTTTCAGTCCTTGCAGTAATTGAATTAGTTGCCTTTCTTACATGATGAATACACTGAATACCCATGTTCCTGTCAGCTCTCTGATCAATCCATTACCCAACACAGAATCAGGTTTCCTTGAATTTATCTCTAGTAATATTTTTTCACATCTATATCCTTCAGGTGTGTCTTGATTTTTGTTTGTTTGTTTATTTGTTTGTTTGTTTTTCCTCCAAAACACTCAGACAAGATGTAATTTCTACATATTGTGTCTGCATTGCTGCATGCTCATTGTTCTTCATGAAAATCTGTACATATCTTAGCATGAAAACCAATGAAGCTACCATGTATGTCAGTCACTGTTGTGCCAACCCAGCACTTCAATCAGCTCTTACACTTTAGCTTTCTTTAAACAAATGCATTATTCTGACAAGGCAAGAAACCCTCTTATACCTGATTCACTGATGCTACCTCCATACCATCTGAAGGCCCTCAAACTATTGCACATGGAAAACACTTCTAGATTAAAATATTTGGTGCCTACTTTGTATTATATCTTGACTGTCTACCATCTCAAGATGCCAAGTTCCCAAAATTAATGTCAGAAGTTTTCTCTTAACTAACTGTTAAAGTAGCAATGAGCTCAATGATATCTGTTATTCGAATGTCAATAAATATTACCATTCATAAATATTCTTCCAGCCATTAGAGAAACAATCACTAAGTTCTTTAATTTTCAGAAGCTTAACATATCCATTTACTTATTGCATTTATCAGAAATTTAGAGGAATACAATGATCTTAAGTATCTATTATTAGTATTATTGATGACTTTTATAATCATCTAATAATTTCCACATGCTTACATTTTTGCATTTAATATGTTTAACACACTATTCTAATGTTTTAGTATTGAGTACTTCCCATGAACATGTTTATTTGATTCTGATATTTACTTAGAATAAATTCATAAAATGGAGTAAATAAATGAAAGGGAAATAATTTACCTAAGATTTTACAATAGCTAATTTGAGTGGATTAATGTTCTTTTTATTTTCTTTCACCATATTAGATATGATGCTTTAAAATCTGCTCACTGTTAAGAACATTGGTTAAGAAATGGCTGCTGTGAAGATCTGAAGCTGGCTTTGAGATCAGAGCAGAAGTTGTTATAATTATGGGGAATTCCTTAAGTAGAAGAATGGCTGGTTGTCATTGTTTTCTATTCTATTTTTTTTTTTTTTTGCCTTGGACCCTGTTAACCAGAGAGTATTGTTAGGTTCATGTACCTAACCTTTTACTTGGTGTCTTTAGAGGATATGGATCATTGCACTCTTTGAAATTTTGAAGTTTTTCCTGGCTTCCATAAAGTGGTTTCTCAGTGTTAACCCAGAGGATCATGGTTGCTTTACAGGGGCAATGATATTTATATCTAATGAGATGTACCTGTGTAATGTCTGTTTGCCTTTAAATTTCTTCCACACAGCATGCAATTTGAAAATTTATCAGAATCATCACAGCCTAGTATCCTAGCTAAAGTTTTGTTATTTAAGAAAATAAGAGAGCCATTTGTTGTAATATCAACAATAACAAAGCTGTTACTCTGTTTTAATTCTTATATTTTTTATTGTTAGCCTTTAGAAATAATAAAGGTTAGCTTTAATTTTTCTGATAAGTTCAAGAATTGCACTGAAAAAATTATTTCTGGGATTAGAATTTCTTTCAAATACTTCCTTTCCATTTATTGAAATGAGATGACATGAAAAACATCATTTTACTAATTTTGTGAATATGTTCTTTCTAGAACATTTTGACATTTTACCTCTCAAGAATATCAAATGCCTATATTGTATATCTTCACAAAAATCAGAGGTAAGGGGTACAGGCAAATAAGTCAACACAGACAGGAAGTACACAGATTAGTTGTGTCTCAATGCTAAGTAGCAATTTTGTGTATTGTACCCTAGTTTTAGACTTTTCATGCAACACTGTCTCTGAAGGTATATGATTTTTTTTAGCTTGAGTGTGACAGAGATATATAAATCATGAGTCTTATAGTTTCAATAAGTTTAATATATAATAATTCATGCCCACTTTTTATGTTTCTTTCATTTTACACACTGTTCACAAATCAATACAAACATGATGCATGCTAACTCCCTATGCCTCTTCTTCAGGGTACAATTCTGCCACACCTATAATCTGAAATGGCTGTAGTACAAGCTTGAATACAAAGGACAGGATTGAGAAGACTGTCTAACTATATACATCCCTCTGAAAGTGGTTTCTAGAATCTATATTGCTAGAAATAATGAAAGTGAGTGAGCTTGATTCTCATTTAGAGATCTAATTCAGTTAGATGGGCAGAGAACCTAATCAAGACAGTGATTTTAAGTATTACACATGTATCACATGAATAATCATTTTAACTATCACAACAACACATATCCATGAAACAGAATTAATAAAGGCATAAACAAGGAATGCTTAGATATATAATTTCTGGGAAAATAAAAGCCTTTCATGAAAATTCACTTATTTTCAACAGTTAGTGTTTGTCTATAATTCAAGTTTCATTAGATACCCTATATTCTTATTTCTTAAATTCTCCAGGCCTATTTTTGGAACTTCAATCATCTTGCTGAGATGATGATTGGATCTGTATGTGGTTTTTAAGATGCCTCATTTTTTATTGTGAAACTAGTATTCACCTCAAATTTCTCCACAATGATATATCTCATGTTCATGTTGGACAACCACACAGATATTTGTTATCTGTTTTTATTAACTAATTCCATCCCATCATGTGGAGAGTGATATTTTATTTTTCTTTACTTTTATTTTCCTATTGACCATTTTACCACATGGAAAATAAATGTGGTAGATAATAGTCACCTGGAGACTCCCTTCATGGGAAAAATTTCTAAGCTGCAAGAGAAAAGGTGAGAGTCTGGTGACAGTTCTATGAGGTGATGAAAAGCCTAGATAATATTTCTACCATCTGAAGATGAGGTTTTCATAAGTAAACCAATAAGAACATTTGGCTAATATGATGGCAAGATAGTGACATGTGACATGATAACATATGTCTTTTTCAAGTCACATCAGATCATAAACCATATAATGTAGCTTCTTCATTTGTGCAAGGAATATATATGATATATGATTGATATGATATATGATATATAAATCTATAATTTATCATATATATGTACATATTTAATGAATATAGATAGATGATAGGAAGTATACACATAGAGATAGATAATAGAGAGACAGGTAGATGATAGATATATGATGAACATACTGCTAGACAAATAGATGGTAGAAAGACAGGTAGATAGTAGGTAGAATTTTAGTTTGTTTTCTACTGCTTGATGAAAATTATGATTAAAAGAAACTTGAGATGGAAAGGTTTTATTTTGAATATATATATATATATATATATATATATATATATATATGATTATCAATTATGAAGCAAAATCATGACTAGAACTTGGAGGGAGACAGGAGCAGATGCAGCAGTACTGGGAAAACTTGCCTACTGGCTTGCTCACTCTGGCTTGTTCAGCATATTCCAGACTAACCAAAGGTTGCGCTGCCCACAGTAGGACAGGCCTTTCCATGTAAATCATTAATCAAGAAAATGTTCTGTAGAATTAAAAGCAGGCAATCTAATGGAAACATTTTCTTAGTTAAGGTGCCATTTCTCAGATAACTCTAACTTGTACCAATTTGAGAAAAAAATTAACTAGGAGGACAGAAATTAAAATAATCTCCTGCAGAGCCTTCTCCCTGATCTGAAGAGTGCATACATATTGGTGGAGGAACACATTAAGGTGATATATTGCAGACTCTATTTTAATGAACCTAAGAATATAGAAGCTTAGGGTTCTATGGCTTAATGGTTCTCTCCTGAAATTGTGTTGTTCGATTTTAAGAATGAAATTATCTAAACATAAAAATTCCCTTAATAATATAGACTATCATAAGAGTGTAGTACTATCCAACAACATAATCTTATGAACCTGTCATTTGGCTACACCCAATTTTCTATCATGAACACACCAGAAACATGATAAGTGATGAAGATAGCAAAAAAAAAAAAAAATAGATATTTAAAAAAAATTAAAACAGACAGAGAAATCAGTCAAATCCACCTGAATGAAGTAGTGCATAATGGCTGGCCTGGGGTAGGGGTTAGTTTGCTCTTTCTTTATTTTACCTTATTTTTCAAGGGTGTGTAGTCTATCACAGAGGAGAAAAACGTTAAGACAGCAGTGGGAGACTAGCAGATGCAGCACCTAAATAGGAGAACAAACCTGCTTCAAAACCGCAAAAACTGCCCCACTTCCTCAAGCAAGACATCACGTATTTCCTAGAACCTTCCCAAGTTGCTCTACCAGCTGAGGAAAAGAATTCAAACACATGTGCCTTTTGCAGCACATTTCACATTCAAGTTCCAGCAGGTAGGTAAAGCATACTAAGGTTAGTTAAACAGGCTCTGACATTAGCTTGCAGAGGACTGCACTGGCAAATGGAAAACAGAAAGGGTCCATCCTGTGCTGTCTCACTATTCTTTCCCTTTGCCCTGTATTTCTTTGCACTGGCATTTCCTCTGGCAGTTGTCTCTTTCCTATGTGATTTTCATCCGTTAGTTCACCTCAGATTTGCTGATCTGCAGCACAACCTTTTGAGGTGTGCTCAGTTTCTTCACATCCTTAAGCAGCTGTATCAGATTTACATTTCTATTTCTGGAAATCAGGGGAGAACTTTCAGATTCCCCCACCACTCTCCAGTTTGTCTCTATCTCACTGCATTTATAATCTAACTTTTGTCCTAAAATACCTGTCATTTCTCTGAGACACTGGAACTTGTCTGTAGTTGGAGAAAAGTTTGCAAGGAATTTATTTCTTCTATTTGTAGAATGAAATAAAACTATACTTTGAGAGAATGACTTTACCTATCTTTGTAGATTTATTCATTTTTAACTAGAGTCATAAAAGACCAAATTTGCATTGTTTATACTTTTAGGTAATGCTTTTGACAAGGTTGGATTTTATTAATCTCAGTTTTCAAGTAACTGTCTCACAGCTTTTGGAAAAGCTCAGAATTCCATTTCTAAGATTTAAATGACTATATTTCCATTCACTTGAATGCTGTCAGCAACTTTCAATGTCATCCTTTACTACTTCTCTCTCTCAGAGCTCTTGGTGTACCCTTCCAGGAAAGATATTAACGATGGGTTCTTTGACCTAAACTTAATCACCCATGGGGGCCAGCTCAACCTACCCCTCTTCCTTCCTTTTCATTCTGTATTCTAAAAGAATTATATCCCAGTCCCTCAATATACTTTCCATATACCTGACTGTGGCCAGGCAAAATTCAAAGGGCTAGACCATCTTACTGATCTTCTGTGCCAGACTTTATTTTTAGCAGAAGAGTACTGCTCATCTTACGCTTAGACTTGATCTCTATTGACCTAGATCCAGCAACTAAAAAGCCCAGATACTAATGAACTTTGGGAAAAAAATGAGGACAGAAAACATGCATCCCTTGATCACTGAATTTCAGATAATCTCCAATAATTATTCACTTGCTCAGTATTATGTCTGTGTTTGTGTGTGTGTGTGTGTGTGTGTGTGTGTGTGTGTGTGCGTGTGTGTGTGTTTGTGCATCTGTGCGTCTGTGTGTGCTGTTTATAATACAATCAGAATCATCTTTATCTATATTTGCTTCATCTGTCTGCAGTGATTACCTGTACTTCTTGCTGCTACTTTATTATTTATAGTCTAAAATAGCAATCCAGACAAAGCAATCATTAACTATACTCAATGTGAAACACCTGTTACTTTCTAAAAATGTCCATTCATGTTCTGTGCTTACCAAGTCATCCTTGACCCTATTGGGAATTTTCTTGGAACCCAGGCTTCTCATGTGGTTCACATGCTTTTGCTTCTAGCACCTGCCATGCTTGCCTGTGTTCTAATACCACACTGCTGTTTCTTAAGTGAGCATGTGACTACAAAATTTTTATTACCAAGATTCGAATCAAACAGATAATTTGTGAGTAATAATCATGTCCTGTCATGAGATTTCATTTGTAAAACAAATGCCATAGTTCAGCAGCTGTCCTGCCCTTGACCTCTATGATCCATTTAGCCAATGCACCACTTCCATTCTATTCAAACCTATCATATATTAGCAGCTTGAGCCTGCAATCTACATTTACATTTTGACTTGATTTTGCCATCAAATAGAAATGAGATCAGCCTGTATTCATTTACATGTTTATTGCATTTGTTATTGTTATAGTCACTGTAACCAAATACCTGAAATAAAGCAAGTTAAGAGAGGAAGGCTCTATTTGAGCTTATAGTTGATGTCAGTATTAATAGTAGAATTAGAGATAGGGCTAGAGATTATCTCAGATACATATGGTAGGGCTATGAAGTAACTTGCCATATTGCTTCTACAGTCAGGAAGAAGAGGTTGATGCATTCTGGTGCCCAGCTTTTTGGTTGTTGTTTTTGTTGTTGTTGTTGTTTTTGTTTGTTTGTTTGTTTGTTTGTTTGTTTTTGATTTCTCATTGTATTCCAGATAGGGATGGTGAATCCTCCCTCCACTTTGCAAATTCTCAGTACACCTTTTCTTGTAACAACTTCATAGAAATACCCTAAAGTGTATGCAATCAAGCTGACAATTGTAATTAGCTCTAAAACTTACTGAGCTTCAAACTATATCCTTGATATCCTTATAAGATAGAGATGGCCATATTATCATATCAATAACTGGTTATGCTGTGTTTATTACAGACACAGTGTTTTGCCAATCATCTGACTTGAATAAAACCTTGACAAGCCATCTATTCAGGCCAGAACAGCCCAGAAGGAAATTTTTAAAATATAACTTCTTGAGTCCAAAATCTCACACAATGCCATAACCGCCTGCCAATCTTGGTACTGCTTTTCCTTCACCCAAGCAGAGCCCCTGTCAAAACATCATAGCACAAAGCATGGATGTCAAATGCTTTCATCTCTGCCGTATTGATGCCAAACTTTCAGTTTTCAAAAGTGAGACCGAGGGCCAACAAGGAGTCTTGACTGCTGTAGTACCACTCCTCGGCTGCTAGATCTTACAGCTGATGTCACAGGGTTCTAGTAGACTGTGAGATCCTTAGACTATGAACTGTACCCTCAAATAAAAATACCATCCTTGTCATTATGTGTACATTTCTGTCCTATCTGTTCTAAATATCACAGGCCTTTTTGATGTTAGTAGAAGAAGACTGTTGTTAAGAATTTAGCCTTAGTTGAAAAGGATGTGCATGGTCCGACAGCAACTTGATGTGCTGGATGTGGAGATGATGGGGTGGTTTACACTCAGAGAGGGGCTTCTCCTTCTAATGAGAATGAGGGAAGACTTATATGATGTGGTACTGGGAGGAGAATACAGGCTGATATTGGATTATAAAGTGAATAAATAAATAAAGACTAATTAAAATCATTTTTTAAATATTTGACATACCTGAAAAACAGAACTTTCTCACTCATGATGCATTAAATAACCCCACTTTTTGTTTCTCTATTTGCTTTTTACAACCTGGTTCTAAGAATCCTAAATACCCACCTTTTTCATGTCTAAACTTTATAGCCTGTGGGTCTAGATAGAGCAGTTCTTTCTAAGTCCAAAACTGAGACTTTGTGGCAATGTTAGTGTTTCCCAGTTCTCATATAATTACCTAGTTACTATTGTTAGAAATATATTTTTCTAAGACAGAAGTTCCAAAGACATAGAAAAATATTATGAGAACAAGTTACAGACCTGACCTAAGTGTCTAAATTCAAAGTTATATATCCAAATCAGTATACGGCATGGGAAGATCTCTTCCTCTTAAAAACTAGGACAATAATACTTAACCTGAGAGTCACAATCCCTTTGTGGGTTGAATTACCTTTTCATAGAGGCCACATAATATTGTTGGAAAACACAGATATTTACTTTAAAATTTATGACAGTAGAAAAATCACATCTAATGACATAATAATGAAAATAATTTTATGATTGGAGGTCACACCAAAATTAGAAACTGTAGGAAAATTGAGAAACACTGGAATAAAGCAATGGGTGTAGATGGCTACAGCTACAGGAAGAAATGTAAGCTTGCCTCATTCTTGGAATAATACTCCATAAGATCTATTTACATGAATCAAGTGAAAGAAAATCACAGGAAATAGAATAAAGCTTCATAATGTTGAAGTTACAGGTGCACAAAACCATAAATGTAGTTTGAGAATGTCATATATCTAACATCCTCAAAAGACTTAATATTTATGTTGGTTGATGGATAAGTGAATAAAAGAACCTTTCCCTTCCCTTTCTTGTGATAAATAAAACAAACCCTTGGTTAGTTAAAATAACACATATTAGGAATCAATAATCATTTCCTGTCAAGACTTGAGAGAGTGCTAACAGTTCTATATATTTTATTGCCTTAACTGTACAGATATACATCCTACATTATCTGTAATATATGTTAATATTTTAATAATTAACTAAGGATAATATTTTGAGCCTAAAGAATATAGTTGTCTACTGTTTTCTTATACCATTTTGATCCATTTTCTGATGGGGACCTGCCAAATGAGACTACTCTTTTTAAACAAAGGAGACAGAGAGCATACAACATTGGCAAAATTAATAAAGTAGTAACAATGAAGAAAATAAAAAGACCATGCACATAATTTTGAACTGTATGGAAATTTATATCTACTTTTGAATGCTTTGTAATTTTCTCCCTATCTTTGAAAACCCCATTATATTACCTTTCATAAAGAGTTTTTGACATCTGTCTCCAAAGCAACAAAAAGTCATTATTTTCATTTTCTTACTAACTGATATACAAAATTGTTTATAAAATCTTATTAAGTTAAAATGTTCTAATAAATTAATAAATCAAAGAAATACCTCCGAGGCTAAGATTACATATTATAATAAAGAGGCATCTGTTATTTTTGAGTACTGTATGTTAATGTCATGGATGCAATTAGGATTTTAATATTAATTCCCAAAGACTTATGACTTAGAGTTACTATTATTCTATGTGCAATCATATAAACTGTAAACTCAGAGGATTGTGATGAGTAAGTTATATCATAAAAACATTCTGGTTCTCAATTAATTAATTTTATTTGCATCTTCCCTAGTCTTAATGTCTATTTACATACTGTAGTTTTCATAATTTTATATTTCCAGGTTAGAATGCTTGTAGAGGTCTCTTGAAACCTCACTTCTCAATTTTAAAAATGAGTTATTTTCAGGCTGGGTGGTGGTGACACATGCCTTTAATCCCAGCACTTGAGAGGCAGAAGCAGATGGATTTCTGATTTCGAGACCAGCCTGGTCTACAGAATGAGTCCCAGGACAGCCAGGGCTACACAGAGAAACCCTCTCTCAAAAAAAAAAAAAAAAAAAAAAAAAAAAAAAAAAAAAAAAAAAAAAAAAAAAAAAAAAAAAAAAAAAAAAAAAAAGGGGGGGGGTATTTTTCTTTTTTGTTTAAAAGTGTTTTATTTTTAAGTTTTTAGCAAGAATATCAAGATATCCATGGCTGTGTCACAGCTTTGCTTCTCTATACATAAGAGTTAATGTTACATATAACTCATAAGGGATCCATAGTACCTCCTTCATCTTGTAGAGAGATTTGGACTGCATTTTTTGCTTATTATATTTATAATTCTAAGCATAGATGATACATAAAAAATAGTTTTAATTCTGAGCCAGCTTTCTCTGGTTTCTTTAAAATGCAGGATAATGTCATGCCTATTTTTAAATCCATGTAAGGATGATTGACTAATGTATTTCAAGCCTTGTTCAAATGAAGCCTTTTCAAAAGTCACATGGAATCACATTTTTAAAGTTTTATAGACAAAATCTGACCTTTTAAAATCATCTTTATTACACAACTAAATAAAACATGCTAATCATCAAGGTGGGACACTCTCTGGATCATCCATCCTTTCATCTTAGCTCCAAACTTTGTCTCTGCAACTCCTTCCATGGATATTTTATTCCCTATTCTAGGGAGGAATGAAGTATCCACGTGCTGGTCTTCTTTCTTGATTTTCTTGTGTTTTGGAAGTTGTACTGCCCCACCTGTGTGGTCCATCACATAATCAGCCACCAAATGCAGACACTACTGCATACACCAGCAGGATTTTGCTAAAAGGACCCTGATATAGCTGTCTTCTGTGAGGCTTTGACAGTCCCAGACAAATACAGATGTGAATGCTCACAGTCATCTATAGGGTGGAACACAGGGTCCCCAATATAGGAGCTAGAGAGAGTACCCAAGAGCTGTAGGAGTCTGCAACCATATAGATGGAACAACAATATGAATTAATCATAACCCCCAGAGCTCGTGTCTCTAGCTGCATATGTATTAGGAGATGGCCTAGTTGGCCATTATTGGGAAGAGAGGCTCCTTGGTCTAGCAATCTTTATATGCCCCAGTACAGGGGAATGCCAGGGCCAAGAAGTGGGAGTGGGTGGGTAGGGTAGTAGGGTGGGGGGCGGGTATAGGGGACTTATTGGATAGCATTTGAAATATAAATGAAGAAAATATCTAATAAATAACATGCTAATTAGTGAGAGGGAGCAAGGTGAATTAAATAATAAAAGATAACTTGCTACTATCTGAGTTTCTTTTCCTGTTGCTCTGATAAGATTTCTGAAATATCAACTTAAGAAAAAAAAAAAAAAGGTTAATTCTGCACAGAACTCAAGTTACCTTACACCATGGCAAGGAAGTTACAGAAGCTAGAAGAGAGATTATTCAACTCAGAGTCAAGAAGCAAAAGGTAAGGAGTGCATATTAATTTCATGTCTTCATTTATACAATTTAGGAGTACAGTTAGGGAATGATACCATTCATATGTGTGTCTACTCATCTCAATTAAAATAAACAAGATAATCCCAAAAGACATGCCCTGAAGCCCATCTCCTAAGTGATTCTAGACACTGCCAAGTTGTCAACACCATCATCCCAAGAACAAAGGGGTAAAATTTAAGAGAGTAGAAAGGAATTATATGTGGTCAATACTTAATTACTATCTTCCAAAATTAGGCAGCACTACTATATATTGTCTCCTTACAAAGATGAATAATTTTCCTTAAAATAGTATATTAAGCTCCCCTCATCAAAAAATAAATACAAACTTTACAATATAGAAAGTCATAGCATATAATATAGATACAATAAAGGGAGCACATACTGACCAGTGTATTGGTTAATAAAAATTGAATCAATTAAGGTAAAAATACTTGTATTGGATCAATTGCTGAAATGTGTCCAATGATACTGTATCAAACTCTATAATAAACAAACAAAATTGTTAAGAATCTATTTGTGCTTTCACAGTTAAAGAATGTGTTCTTCATCAATTTTATTATAGTTCTAAATAATTGCATATTGAAAGAAAACCAAAGCTTGAAGTGTGGAAAATCTGACACATATTCTCTGAAGCCTAAGATAAGTTAGTTTTCTATTTCTAATTCATCATTGACTAGAGGATTAGACATTTAAATAATTTTAATAACATCCATGCTTCTGTTTTGTTACATGTTTATAATGCATATTGAAGAATTTGAAGGTGATATAAAAATCTCTAATTTCCTTAGTCATTTTTCATATCTGTAGTTTGGTATTCCTGCTGCTACTTACAGAACCAATGATGATTATTGTGTCAATACAGTGGCATCAATGCCAATAAGCATTTTAGAATATTGATCCCTCATAGTTTTTTATAATCTAAAATCACTTTTTACTGTTCATTATCAACCATTGCTAGAAAAACAATTCCAGGTACTAAATTTCAGGCTATTGTCTAAAGGCTGAAGCTATTGCTGTCATTACAATGTTGAATACTTGCAGTGTAGGACTCCATAGCTGTCTAGAAGGGGAAACTGCACAGAAAGCTCACCACTGTTTCAAAGAACAGGGATGATATGAAGACAGACATCCTTTGAGGAATATGTCTTGCTAATAGAAGCACATGGCATCAGAAGACCTGTAGATCTTCCCTGCAACACTCTATGCTGATTCTAGCTGCTTCTTAATTGCTCCATGTCAGAAAAGCAGTCCAGAATGAGCTACTTTTATATAACCAAAGTAAATAAGCAATAATACCTATAATACCTAGCATAATACCAATACCAATTGATGCTACCTGGGTAGATAATTTCCTTATTTGTTCTGGAACACCTAGATGCCTGTGGTCATTTTAGAATCTCTGGGTGAAGTCACTGAAAAGATGGCAACAGGACTCTGATGTTATTTTAATAACAACAAAGTAGCGGCTGTGCTAGCAACAGTGACTTGCAGAAAATCTATTACATGCTACTTTAAAGGTTATACATAGACCCAACACAAACTGCAGAGAGATAGCTCTCCCAGTACATGTCATGACTGTGCCTAAACTTAGAATTATATTTTCAAGAGATCAGTATTGTAAACATAAGTATTGGGACACCGGTGGAGGCCAGGAAACAACGTCCAATTTAACTTGGCTATTTATCAAATCATTTCTTGGGCACACCTGTATTAAAAAAAAAAATACTGTAAAAAAACAACACAAAACCCTCAATCTATTATCGCAAAGACAAATCCGGACCACATTGGAGTTATGGGATGCCACAGACCTCCAGGAGACCAGTTTCCATGAAACTTTTTGTCTCAGGACTGCAGCCAAGCTTTTGGACTTGTCACTCAGACTCCACTGGACTGGGTTTGGTATCTACCCACTGTAAGCAAAACACTAATCATCTACATAAAAATTCCACAAGGAAATGTCACCTTAAAATGTTCTTATGATGGCCCTACATGATAGTCTTTTGTTAGAGGAACAGATTCATTGTATAAGTTCTCTCTCTCTCTCTCTCTCTCTCTCTCTCTCTCTCTCTCTCTCAACCTGCCGTGTGTGTGTGTGTGTGTGTGTGTGTGTGTGTGTGTGTGTGTGTGTGTGTGTATCTACATATGGCATCAAAGCATAGAGGGGGAAGTCAACATAAGCCTCCATTTCTAACCCAGAAGTTATCTCCAGTTGATAACTATTCATAAATAAAAAATTAGTTTTCTCCAACCCAGTTTCCGCAGATACAAACTATTTTTAAAATCAGACTTAATGTCCAGCAGTAGATGGCCAATAAAAAATTAATTGAGAAGATTTTTGAGATTCATGGTCTTTGTCCACTTGTTTTTATTAATCTTATGGGTCTTTTGCATATATATTATGTTTTCTAGTTTTATGTTTTTATAAGGGTTTTTTTTGTGTGTGTGTGAATGTATATGTCTAAGTCTATATGTGTTCCCTGTCCTTTTTCTTCAGCTCTTTTCTTCTGTTTATTTGTTTAAGTTTTCCTAATTTGACTAATTTGTTCTTATGTTATCCTATTTTATTTTACTTTGCTATTACTATTTTAGATGGCTGCTTTATTTTTTTATGGCGGAATGAAAGGGTATATGTTTGGATGGGACATGTAGTGGGATAGAAACCAGAAGAGGTACGGGAGCATATATTATATGAAATAACCTATTTTAAAGTACAAAATATTCTAGTAATTTGGTAGTCTAGAAGAATTGGACAAATCTCTAATCTCTAAACATGTACATTTTACCACATAGATGGATAGATAGAAAGATAGATAGACGATAAATATGAAGATAGATAATGAAATTGCATCCAACAAATATGAAGAAAGAGAGAAGCAATAAAATCATGTGATCATTTCAATAGACATTAAAAAGTAGTTCATAAAATATAATTGTTTCATGATCAAAAATAAATTCAGTATATAAAGAATATATCTCATCATAGTGATAGCAATTCATGGCTCTTGGGTCTGGAGCTTGCCCTATAGCTATGGAGATAGTAGGGAGCAAAAGAATGGGTGCAGCTTATTTTGCTAATGTGGCTCATGATCAAAGGAGTCCTGAAATGTAAGAATAGAGGAGAGAGAAAAGAGAAAAGCTCTGGACTCTAATATAGACAAAGAATGTTTTGGGAGTATGTGACAATGCACAAGAAATGAAGGCAAGTAACAAATAGAACTCCATCGAGCTACAACACTGTGAGACCATCTTATATAATGAGAGGAACTTATTCGATGATGTTTATGATAGGTGATAGATCAATCCATGAGAAAGAGTCTTTAGCTTGTTTTCATTGTGTCCAGATTATAGTGCGTTGTCCTTGGGGATCTGGAGTTGACATTGAATAGCGTAGGGAATAGAGTGACACCTAGGAGCAGAATTTCATGGAAAGCAGCAATAAAAGAGAAGTAGACCAGTGAGTCCAGGACTTGCAAAACAAATCATTAGAAGCAGAAAGAGAATCATTGTAGATTGCTAGTACCTTTTGAAATGCACTAACCAAGAATAGTTCTGGAATCACTCCACTGTATATCCTTCATACTGTCGTTCAGACAACATGCCTTAGTACCCCAAATTATTTTATTTTACTTATTCACAGTTAAAGTTTCATTGTTCCTATTGCTTTGATATTCTTTTTAATCAGCAGCAGGTAATTTTTCAGTATATTTTGGATACTAAAATGAATCTACTCTTCTATTCCAAAAGACAATGTGGAAAGTTTCCATATGTCATGTGCAATAACTTCTGACCTCAAACAAGAGAAAATTACCCTTTTCACTACATAACTAGATTCATGAGAAAACTATTTTTAGTATTTTTTCATGTTTACAATGCTTTAGAACATAGGACTTCTTAATGAGAGCAGATTCAAGAACTCGCCTTGCTCTCAGGGCATCTGTGTCTGCTGGATGTTCTTTATGGCTTTGAAGCACAATGAGTTATGATTATGACAGACAAAGGTAGAAGCTTTCATAGAAGTTGGAAGGGGAAGTGTTGTCTGGCTTAGGTCTGCAGTCAGGGGCTGTACACAATTTAGAAATTGAAAGTGACTTTACTTTCACCATAGTTACTTAGTCTTTTTCTCTAACTTTAAAATCCTAGAACCTAATAATTTAGAATTAATAGAAAATAGGCAAAATGTTATAATGAGGTAAAATATATCACAATTCTCACCACAAAAAGCTTTCATGTTTATTATCCTCCATCTTAGAAAGACAAACAAAATTAAAAATATGCACAACAAAGCCAAAGTTAAGCAAATTTTAGCAACCACATAAAATTTATAAGCAATGCTCAGTTCACAGTATAAAAATCAAGTATATATCACTATGAGTTGTATTATATTCTGTTGAAATGAAAGTGGATGTTTTGATTATTCAACTAAAATATAAGACAGCACTATGCAATACAAAAACCATCTAGAGAAGACTAAAAAGATAAAAATAAATTAATAAAGGTATCCAACGTCTCCAAAAAAACGGCAGTTCTGTGCTTAGGAGTCCCAGAGCAAACAGAGGATTTCAGGAATTAAAATAAAAATGTGAGTTTTCTGAATTACACTAAAGGCTCAAGGTAGTAACAAAACTTAAAGCAAAATAAACATAGTTTATTGGGTAATTTTCATGGTCTTCTCCTGAATAGCACATTCAAACATGGCTTTGCTTGCATGATATACTGCACAGACAAATTTCCAAACTCTTGTCATGAAGTCCTCTTTGTTAATGTTCAATCTAAATCAATTCTATGATTTCTGAAACTTGAGTACTTCCATTATATCAGTTTATAAAACACAAAAAATAATAGTTTTCATTTTTACCTAACAACTTGAAAGAAGCATCAGCATTACAAAAAGAGGAGTCACAAAATTACATTTGGGAAACTAATTTTAATGTGCTTTATTTATAGCAACTCAGCAGGTTTCTATACCTACATTGAAGAAGCTAAAGAACTTTCCACAGTGATGAAATATCTCTCTTTCACTCTTTCTCTCACTCTCTCTCTTCCCCCCTCTCTCTCCCCCACCCTCTCTCTCTGGCTCTCTCTCTATCTCTCTCTCTCTCACACACAGAGAGACAGACACACAGACAGACAGACAAAGGCAGAGACAGAGAAATTGGAAATGATTTTCTCAGCTTAAGTGATTTCTTTTTATTTTATAGATTTTCACACAATATATTCTGATTGTGGTTCTGCTTCTCCCAAATGCTCCCAGATACTCACTACCTCCCACTCAACTAAATCATAAAGAAATTGTATGTCTTGAAAATGAAGCAGTCTTGTGAAGTAACAACAAGGCCTCTGAATTTGGCTAAATTAGACTCTAAACCATCATATAATTAGATATACACATGCACATACAGAGCATCATCCTGTAAATACTACAATCTCTGACATATTTCTCTCAGTCTGTTTTGCTTAATCAGAATATGAAATTTCATAAAACTACAGCTCAACAGAACAAAATTACCATACTCCTAATATTGCAAACACAATTAACTTTGAATTATGTGAATTAACAGTGCCTAACAAATTATCATTCAGCTCTGAAATTAAATTCTTTCATACCATTAGATTTGTTTGTTAAGCTCAAGTAGGCAAAAACAGTATTTAATAAAGTAATAATGGTGCTTTGCTAAGGGTACTGTAGAAAAACATAAAGTATTATCAAAAATGAACCAAGAAAATTCTGTGACTGATTTGTTACTAACCTGGCATTTACATTATAAAGTAGGAGAAAGGTATATTGCTCGTGTAGGTTATTACATTTTTATTACAGGGAGACTTTTTCTACTTACCTCTTCAATTAGGTATTTTACAGGGTTACTTTCATTTGCAGGCATGTAATATAAATGTTTAATTTTTTTCAATCCATAGATAATTTTTCTCTGATAAACATATCATTTACAGAAATAATTTTAAAAATTCAGTTTCAACTGATCTTCATCTTATATAATCCATCTCAATAATTCTCTACATCCATTCCCAAAATACATGTTAAAGCTAATAAGGCAATTTAAAGGTATAGTGATTTAAATGAAAATGGCTCCCATAGGCCAATAGAGACTGGTAATCTTAGGAGATGAGGCCTTGCCTGTGTGTCAATGGGAGGCTGGCTTTGAAATTCCAGAAGCCCAAGAGAGGTCCAATGGCTCTCTTACTGCTGCCTGAGGACCAAGATATAAAATTCTCACCTATAGTTTTATAGTCTCTCTATAGTTTTTATAGTCTCTCTCCAGCACCTTGTCTGCTTGCATGATGATAAATGGAGCAAAACCTCAATTAAATGTTTTCATGTATAAGTGTTGTTTTGGCCCTGACTTTGTAGTACAGCAATAGAAATGCTAAGGGAGATAGCAGATAATGCTACACTAAGACAGCCGACAATGCTACTCAAATGTTTGCACACAATCACAGAAACTGGGATTTGAGTTGAGTACTTACTATACAGTTCTATACATGTAAATTTCAGATTGACTTAGACTGAGTTTTTAATAAATCAAAGAAAGGTGTGAGGAAAGGCATTTATTTATTTATTCATTCATTCATTTTTGGTAAATGGAGGAACTTGTTTGCATTTTCAGTAACACTTTCCCTGTGAAATAAACCTGATTGCTGTAAGGCCAAGGACTAGCAAATGAGGAGATTCAACGAGGCTTCTAATTACTGTGAGTGAAGGGCAGATGACTTTAAATCCAAAACAGTATAAAATAAAGTAAAACTCTAGCAGCTTTGCTTGATCTAAGTTTCTTTTTTATGAAAAAACAAAACAAAACAAACAATCAACAGCAAAATATTTAATTGTTCCAGTGCATGGTATCTGGATCCTGATTCTAATCCAGTTACAAAAATGTAATGAAGGATAACAAGACCCTCATGAGGTGCTCATGTAAAGAATGTTGGTGCTATGACACACATGGGCACATGTACCTTTTTGAAATGTCATGACTCTTGTACCACTAATGGGGATCCAGGATATACATGTTATGTTCTACCCAGAGTGATGAATTTGTTCCTATTCTTAAGCCCTTGCTAGATTTCACTCATACAAAGAGGCACAGTTACTGAATATATACAGTGAGGGCTATATTCATTGATCATAGCAAGATTAACCAAATACAATGGGAAAGAAAGAATATGAGAAGAAAGAACAGAGATATTGGTTCCCAACAAGACAGGGACTGCATCTTAAAATAAATAAAGCTGAAAATTTTTATCATGTAACTTAAATGAAAAAAATATGTATGTATGGTGGTATACATTATTCACTGAGCTTTTTATTTTGTTTGAAAAGGATGACAAAAAGGAACATTTCATCATTATTCATCTATTATGAACCTCAAATACTCTTAAATTATAATCTACTTTGACTGAACACTGGTTGTATAATATCTGGGCCTGATGGGTTTATGTTTCAGAGCTCTCCTCACTGGGATTATTGTGTGAAACTGTACTCTTTCTTCTTTTTTGGTTTTATAACTGTTTTCAATTCAGTACTCCCATGCTTGTACCAATTTAAATTATCTTAAACTCAACATGCAAAAATTAATAACTAAAACCATCTTTTATCTCTGTAACTCATGCATTTTGCCATCTTTGTGAAACTAGAACATACTACTCATCTCACTGTATCTAATTACCCTAGAAAGCCTATCAATGTGATCTCTAAAATACCTAAAAATCCATAGATGTTCTCTTCAATGACTCTTATCATAGACACCAGCATCTACAAAATGTGCCATGTTTAGCAAGCTCCTAACTGATGTCTATCACTGACCCCATTGACTCCAATGTTGTTCATTCTCCACACTTACATGGAAAGTTCTTGCTAAAGAAATTCCCTGACCACAACAGCAAGGTCTCTTCTTTTTCCTGGTAAGTAATACCTAATTTAAAACATCATTCAATATGTTTCTACTAGGAAGAAATATATTTTCTTCTGGCTTCAGAATTATACTTACATGAAACCATTCACAAACTATATTAAACAAAGTCTTTATTAAACATGTTTTTATCTGCCAGGTGTAGCCAATGAGCAACATGGTAGAAACAATATAGCAACTGATAACATCATTTATATTCAGTTGCATGTATGTATTTTCTAATCATGTAGTAATTATTATGAAAGTAAAAATCTATGGTTTTACTTTCTTTAAAATATAATTCTTATTAATTGGTGATGAAGTGTCCCAACAAAATTTATCTATAATCAATTTACATTTAAGAAACTTTATAACCAGATGGCTTAAAAACTTCTTGACTAACATTAAATCTTCTCCCTAACATGTATATTGCTAACATTTTCATTACTTCTAACAGAAATAATGGTTATTAAAATCAAATGTTTATGGGCTATTAGTTTCTAGTACAGATAATTGCCTGTAGGTATTGTAGAATCGAAATCAAAACTACTAAATAATTTAGAGGTAAATTAGCAATTCACTGAGTATGACTTGTCGCAAGCATTCTTCCTATGTGGTATATAAGCTGAAAAATCGTTGTCTATTTGATTTTCAGCCTTTGTTTTTCTTTTCAAGAAGACATTAAAAATATACTCTATGAATAAAATGTATTTCATTACAAAAATGTAATATATTTCAGTGTTTAGAAAATTATTTTTACCTAAAAACTAGCAGCACATTATAGCTGCTGACTTACTAAACATCTCTACATCAGGCTAGTAGAGAGAGACATTCTTGATAGTGAGGTACAATTTTCCAATTTTAAATTATTTCATAAGTCAGTTGTTGACTCTAAACCATAGTTCACCTAAGTTAATTTAGTTAATTTTAATTATAAAATGTATCACTTTATTTCTGCCATTCACTGAGTCTCTAATATTATATATTGTAGACAAATAAACACAAAAACAAATTAGCTTTTCAGTCTTCATCACAAAGGCAGTGAGAAGTTCCTAATTGCAGAGTTGGCAAGAATCAGACATGGGCCCCCAGGTTTCATCTGCAGGAGAACTGGGATGAAGAGGGCATTAAATGCCATTCCAAAAGCAGCACACAGGGTTCGCACATTCTTCGAAACAGACGCTGTATTGTCTAATGCCAAGCCCTGTGTGCTTTCTTAATTTTAGTTCCAAACGAATTATTATGGATCATTGTCTCTAGCTATTTAATTTGTTTTTAAGAGAAATCTTTTCTCATTTTCATACAGCAGAGCAGGGGATGCAGTTTAATTTTGCACCAATTGAACAAGAGCAACATGCCATGGGATTGTACTAATACACCTCACTTCCCATATTGCTCAGATAAAGGACAGTCAGTACCAATCAAGGACAAGGGTAACGCATTTCCTCTCTGTTAGAAACAAGGTCCTGCCTCCTGTTTGCCTATCTAACATCTAAATATCCAGTTCTTTCCTTTCTCACTCAGGTTTTAAAATATTATCATTCAAGGTCTTAGGAGAAAAATGAAGACATGCTCATCATTCTCATTCCAAAAGCGCTACTTTCTCGACTTTAAGTGTGGTTTGGATCTTAAATATCCCCAATAGGCTTATGTCTTAAAGGTTTGGCCACCTATTCAGGGTGTTCTGGAGAGCTCTTTGAACTTTACAGAGGCAACTTTGTAGAAGGCATCTACTCACTCACCCTTCTTTCTGAGACATTGTAAGATAATAAGCTTTGCTCTGCTATACATTAACAAACATAATGTTCTGACTCGCTGCAGCACAAAATCTGTGAGGTGAAGCAATAATAGAGTGAATCTTTCAAATTCAGAAACAAAACAAATATGACGTCCTTTTTAATTGAGTTTGTCCAGTATTTTGTCACAGCAATGGGGCACTGACTACTACTCAAGTTCATCCAACTCTTTCAAACTCCATGGCTTTGATGAGAGTTAGATTGAATCTTGAATTAATTTTCTTTCTACCTATAAATGCAGCACACTTACAGTAGACTGTTTTATTAATGATTGATTTTAAGGATTGATTTGTTTATACAAAAAGTTATTTTACTTTTTTTGCAACCCATGTTTAATTTTTTTGAAATTTCATTTATTCATTTGCCTCCCAACTTTACAGTAGAAGTACAGTTTTCACACAGGCCCTGTTAAGAGCATAAGCACTCAGTGTTTGATGGAGAGATCAAGTCATAATTTCACTTTGTAATAAAGCTTTTAGTGTTTTTAAAGCCACACTACTTCAGGAAAATAACGCTTGACTGCTGACTCAGGATCAGCTAACATCTGTCCTCAAGCCCCCACCCCTGTGCCCTGAGGTCTGTTTCTCCCATATTAGCACTCAAGCAGCCATCCATTATAATAGAATCCCAGGACAGAAAGACAATTATCTCTCTAAATGAGCAGATTTCTAATTATTAAAACAAACAAACAAAAAATAAAAAAAAAACCCTAACCTAGAAAATTTTGTTTTCCTTGTACTTCAAGACACAATAATATTATTTTATCCTTTAACAAAGATTCGAAACAAGATTTTATTTTGTTCTGTGGTTGTAGGATCCAAAGACAATAAAGAGGCACTTCAAGAAACAAACTGAATGAACAGTTGTTGATGTGAATTGACAGAAATCTCTGTTAGAGTAGAGGGAATCATAGACTGGCCAGTCTGAGGAGAAAGACACATGGCAATGAGGTCAGGGAAATGCAGGGAAAGAAACCAGGTCAATAGAAAAGAGGCTGATAACTACAAAACTGTAGTGTCCAGTAAAGAGCCATGACTTTAGAAATCGAGTTCTTAGCCAATCATTGTGTTTGTTGTTTGGTTAGTTTAAGAAAGCAGGCCAGGAGCCGAAAGAAACAACTGATTCAAAATTTCCCCTTACCCCATCTACTATTCTATCTTCCTTAAAACTAACTCTCTTTCCCAATTTCTCTGAATGACATTGGCTTAGGGGTGTCACTAGGCACTGAGCAAAGCTGGGAGAAGAAACGGCTGTTACAAATCATTCCATCCTACTGTTTTACCATGGGCTGCCTCTTTCCCTTTTGCATATATGTTCACCCTTGTAGCACCATCTTCTGAAAGGCCCCCAGCAATGGCTGAACATAGACTAATGCAGTATTATTTCAAAATAAACAATTTTACTAATAAATAATTGATTTAACAAGACATTTAATCTAAATTTACACACACTCATACACATACACACACACACACACACACACACACATATATATATATATATATACACACACATATGTATATATATTAAACTCCAGCTCTTGCCGATCCTCCTGGTTTCCCCTCCCACAGCTCCTCAACTCATTCCTTCTCCTCCCTCTCTAGAAGAGGATGCCCCACCAACAAGGGACTACCCCCCTAACAAGTCTCCTCTCTCCCTTTGGCCTCTCCAGGATTAGCCACATCTCCCACTGAGGCCAGACCAGTCAGTCCTCTGATATATATGTGCCAAGTGGCTCGGATTAGCCAATATATGCTGCCTGGTTGGTGGCTCAAATTCTGGGAGTTTCCAGGGGTCTGGGTTAGTTGAGACTGCGGTCTTCCTATGAAGTTTCTCTACTCTTTAGCTTCTTCAATCCTTCTAATTTATCCTTAGGGGTCCTTGACATCAGTCCAAAGGTTGGGTGGACTTATTTTCCTTTGTTTTAGTTAGCTGCTGGTAGGGCCTCTCTGAGGTCAGCCAAGCTAGGCTCCTATGTGTAAACACATCAGATAGATAGCATCAGTAATAGTGTCAGCCCTTGGTGCTCCCACCCCCATAAGATGGTTTTCAATCGGGCCGGTCACTGGACCACTTTTCCCTTAGCCTCTTCTTTATTTTTGTCCCTGCAAGTCTTTTAAACAGGCAAAAATCTGGATCAGAAAATTTGACTGTGGGTTGGTAAGCCAGTTCCTCCATTTGAGGCCCTATCTACCCACAGGAGGTGGACTTTTCGAGTTCCATCTCCCCCCCACTGTTGGGCTTTTCATCTATTGTCCCTACCATTGAGTCGTGAGAGTCTCTCACCTCCCAGGTATCTTGCACTTTCGAGAGAGTCCCCCTATCTCCTATAGCCCAAGGCTGTATATTTCTATTCATTCTGCTGGGGTTCTGGGCTTCACTCCTGTCCTCGTCCCATACCTGATATAGTTCCCCCTTTCCCTTCCCCATCCCTATCCACATACGGGTCCCTACCTCTCTCTGTCTCCAATGATTATATTCTTTTCCCCTTATAAGTGAGATTGAAGCATCCTTAATTGGGCCTTTCTGCTTGTTAAAACTCTCAGAGACTGTGAATTTTATCACTTTTTGTCTAATAGCCACTACTAGTGAGAACATACTCATACTATGCATGTCCTTTTGGGTCTAGGTTATCTCATCCAGGATGATATTTTCTAGTTCTATCCATTTGCCTGAAAAAATTCAAGATGTCCTCATTCTTAATAGCTGAATAATATCCCATTGTGTAAATGAACCACATTTTGTGTAGCAATTCTTCAGGTGAAAAACATCTCGGCAGTTTCCAGCTTCTGGCTATTAGAAATAAGGCTGCTATGAATGTAGTGGGGCACTTGTCCTTGTGGTATGATGGAGCATCTTTTGGGCATATGCCCAAGAGTGATAATAGCTGTATCTTCAGGTAAATCTACTTTCAATTTTCTGAGGAACAGTCAAATTGATATAGGTACATATATTAGTTTACAATTCTACCACAATGGACGAATGTTCCTCTTTCTCCAAATGCTTGTCATCTAAGGACTTTGAACATTTCTTTATGTGCTTCTTCTATTGTAAATTCTCTATTTATCACTGTATCCAATTTTTAATTGGGCTATTTGTTTTTTGTTTTTTTTTTTTGTTTTTTTTTCTTTAAAGAAGCTTTCATTTATTTTTTTTTTAGTATATGCATTACAGGAAACAAAACACAAGAAAGCAAGAACAAAGTCACCCAGTCACAAGCAATTTCTTGAGTTCTTTATATATTTTTGTGTATTAGTCCTCGATTGGATATAAGGTTACTGAAGATATTTTTCCTAGTCCATAGACTGCCAATTTGTCCTATTGAATGTGTCTTTTGTCTTGAAGGAGCTTTTCAGTTTCATGAAGTCTCATTATCAATTGTTGATCTCAGAGCCTGAGCCATTGGAGTTCTAGTCAGGAAATTTCCCCATGTGCCAAAAAGTTCGAGACTCTTTCTCACTTTCTCTTCTATTCAATTCAGTGTATATGGTTTTATGTTGAAGTCCTTCATCCACTTTGAGTTGAAGTTTATGCAAGGTGATAAACATAGATCTATTTTTATTTTTCTACATACAGACTGCCAGTTAGACCAGAACCATTTATTGAAGACTCTTGGTTTTTTTCCATTGTAAGTTTTTTCTTCTTTATCAAAGATCGAGTGTCCATAACTGTGTGGGTTTATTTCTAGTTCTTTGATTCTAATCCATTGATCAATCTGCCTGTCTCTGTACCAATACCGTGAGGTTTTCAATCACTATCATGTTGTAATAGAGCTGAGGTCGGGGATATGATTTCTCTGGAAGTTCTTTTATTGTTGAGAATTATTTTGGCTATCCTGTTGAGGGTTTTTTCCCTTTATGAAATTGATAATTGTTCTTTTCCATATCTGTGAAGAATTGTTGGGATATTGATGGGGATTGCACTGAAACTGTAGATTGCTTTTGGTAAGATGGCCATTTTCAGTATGTTAATCCTACCAATCAATGACCATGGGAGATCTTTCCATTTTCTGAGACCTCCTTCGATTTCTTTCTTCAGAGACTTTGAAGTTCTTGCCATACAGCTCTTTCACTTGTTTGGTTAGAACTATATGAAGATAATTTATATTTGTGATTATTGACAAAGGTTTTGTTTCCCTATTTTCTCTTTCAGTCCATGTGTCATTTGTATAAAGGAAGGCTACTGATTTGTTAATTTTATATCCAGCCATTTTTCTGAATTTTATTTTATCAGATGTAGAAGTTCTTTGGTAGAATTTTGGGGTCATTTATGTATAGTATCATATCATCTGCAAATAGGAATCTCCTGACTTCTTTGCCAATTTTGATACCCTTGATATCCTTTTGTTGACTTATTGCTCAAGCTAGAACTTCAAGTACTATACTGAATAGATATGAGGAAAGTGAGCCACCTTGTTCTGTACCTGATTTTAGTGACATTACTTCAAGTTTCTCTCCATTTAGTGTAATATTGTCTGTTGGTTTGCTGTACATTGCTTTTATTATGTTTAGGTACGGATTCCTATTCTATCCGATACTTTTAACATGAAGGGGTGTTGTATTTTGTCAAAGGCTTTTTCAACATCTAACAATATGATCATGTGATTTTTTTTCTTTGAGTTTGTTTAAACAGTGGATTGTGTTAATAGATTTTAATGTAATGAACTGCATTCCTGAGATGAAGCCTACTTGATTGTGGTGAATGATAACTTTGAAATGTTCTTGGATTCAGTTTGCATTCAGTTTGCAAGAATTTTATTGAGAATTTTTGCATTAATATTTATAGTCAAAATTGGTCTGAAGTTCTCTTTTTTGTTGGGTCTTAGTGTGGTGTAGGTAGCAAAGTAACTGGCTTCATAGGATGAGTTAGGTATTGTTTCTTCTGTTTCTCTTTTATGGAATAGTTTAGGTGTTAGCTCTTCTTTGAAGGTCTGGTAGAATTCTTTGCTAAAACCATCTGATCCTGGGATTTTGGGTTTGGAGGTTGTGAAGGGTTATTTTGGGGGGTGGGAGGGGACTGCTTCTGTTTCCTTAGGGGTTATGGGACTTTTAATACAGATCTTACACTTTTGTTAGAGGACTTTAGTTCATAGTAAAAGTATCTGTATATGATTTCTCATATTCTCTTGGCCTTGAGTACACACATAAGCTTCACTAGCAACAATTTCATGCCAAAGAAGTACATTTTTTATATCAATAAGGTAACATTTAAACTTTTCCTTTTAACATATAATTATTTTAGAGGTACAAGAAAAACACCTTTTATGAATGAAGACCTACACTTTAGGAATAAATTATTACCCAGCTAGACAAGTCTATTCTTGTGTTATGGAACATGTACTAGGAGTTAACAAACCAAGTTGCATTCTTTAATCTTACCATAATTTTGTCATATGCAGACTTGCCTATAAATTAATTCATTATTAAGTATATTTCAATAGATGCTTATTTATTAGCTTGGATACTAATACAATACTTAGTTAAACTTGAAAATGTGTTTTTGTAAACATAATTTAAAAAGTATTTTATCTCATGAACAAAATGTCAGATTGTAGTACTTCATACATTGGTTCATTTGCAAGTTGCTTCATTCACTGGCAGGTATTGATGACTGTGTGTTGAAGTCAAACATCAATTTCATTGTAGGAAGGTTTTGGCCAAATTGGGTAAATGTTAAGTTGTTTCTATTTATTAGCAATATTGCCTCAATTGTAGTAATTAGCTCCATTAAGCCTTTGTTTCATGAAGTGAAAATTTTATTTAGTACATGGAGATATTATGATAAATTGTACAGTGCTTACAGAAATATTCACAAAAATAGTAACAAATACTGTCACAGAAGAATAAGGGTTGTATTGTGTCCTTAATCATATGTTGCTGAAGTTCTGATCCTCACTACCTTAGGGTATGACTCTAATGAGACAATAGCTGAAGAAGAATGACTGTGAACACATAGGAAGCAGGTGACTATCTTCCAGTCAAGGACAGAACCTTCAGAGGAAGCCAGTTCTGCCTATACTGATAGATTGTATAAGAAATTAGAATGCTTAAGATAGCTTTGTCCGTGGTATTCTGTTATAGTGTTTGTATAGGAGTACTTCAAAATTAGAGCTAATACATTTTAAAAATTAATTTTATTTAACTTTAGCTTTATTTCAGATTATATATTTCCTTCCTTCTTCCTTCCTTCCTTGCTTCCTTCTTTTCTTCCTTTCTCCCTCCCTTCTTCCCTCCCTCCCTCCTCTCTCTCTCTTTCTTTCTTTCTTTCTTTCTTTCTTTCTTTCTTTCTTTCTTTCTTTCTTTCTTTCTCTCTTTCTTTCTTTTTCAGCCAGACTGTTGCCCCTCTCTTCCCAGTTTCCCCCTCACAGTCCTTTCCCCATCATTCTTTCCCATTCTTTTCTGAGAGGGTGGAGACCCACTTGGATGATCTCCTGTTCTGGCATATCAGGTCTCCATAAGGATAGGTGCATACTCTTCCATCAGGGAAAGGCAAGGCAGTCCAGCTAAGAGAACTGAATTGACAAAAAGGCCACAGGTTTAGGGACAGCCCCACCTCCCGTTGTTGGAGACCTACATGAAAACCAAGCTGCAGATGATATATTCTGATCATGTATTCCCCTACTTGAGCTCCTATCAGTTAGTTCCAATCTCCTTATCCACCTATCTTCATTCTCCCTCCCTCTCTCTCTCTCTCTCTCTCTCTCTCTCTCTCTCTCTCTCTAGCAAAATAAACAAATAAAATGCAAAACACAAATTGCTCACCAAAACCAAAACATGGCATATGTTTTCTGTTCACCAACTGTTCCTGGGCATGGGGCCTACCATGAGTGTAGCTGATATCCTCACATACACTCCACTAGTGTAAACTGATATTTCCTTTCCCAGAAAGTATCAATTGCAAATAACTGCTTGGATATGGGTGCTCTTATCTTTCTGGCACTTTTTGTTTTGTTTTGTTTTGTTTTGTTTTTTTGAGACAGGGTTTCTCTGTATAGCCCTGGCTGTCCTGGAACTCACTTTGTAGACCAGGCTTGCCTTGAACTCAGAAATCTGCCTGCCTCTGCCTCCCAAGGAATGGGATTAAAGGCGTGCGCCACCACCTCCGGATATTTTCTGGCACTTCTCATTAGGAACTCCTGAGCTTCAAGGGGAGAATTTTTAAAAAGATACCACATTTTAGTGAGTGTTCCACACTTTCCCACATACTGTACATTGACCAGTTATGAATCTCTGCTAATTCTTATATACTGCAAGAAGAAACATCTCTGATAAGTTTTAAGCAGAGTAATAAGTATATCAATATTTCATTAGGAGTCTTTTCTTGCTATTTTAGAGTTCTTGGTTCTTATAAACCATTTTAAAGTCATTAATTTTGTGTCAAAAATTAGTTTATAGATATGTGTACTGGTTATATTTCCTGAAAAAGACTGTTTCAGGTTACCAACTTAAATATTCTTACCCTGGTTAGGAATTGGTGTGTTTTATTTGTATATCTATATATCAAAGCCTCCAATGAAGTTAAATTGTTGTTAGATAGGTAATCTCATGCGATAGAAGTTTTTGGATATGTCAGGTGATGCAGACTCAGGTGACGTGTCGCTGAATCAGACTCAGGTGATGTTTTGCTAAGACAAAGACTTATGGGAAAGCACATGATGTGTGGAGACTATACATAGAACAGTGAAGCGGTGGTTGCATAGCTAGCCTTGCAATGCTTCCTTGGATTCTGATCTTCATCTTCTCTGATTCTCACTTCACTGAGAGAAGCATTGTCGAGAACTTCCTGACTTGTGCCGATTCAGCAGAGGCCTGACTGTTTCTTCTGGACTATGCCATTATGGCTGATGATTTGTGTTTGGTATCCTGTTACTACTGAAATGGAGTGCTGCTATCCTGACAAACAGAGATTGGAATCTCTCCAAGGAACTACTTCTACAAGGACATCCCCTTGTCCTATTCACCATCTTTTCTCGCTGACCTTTAGATGTGGGCTTGAAGAGGAATATAAGAATCATTATTAGAAAAAAATTTAAAAAGAATCATTATTAGATGCATCTAAAATCTCCTATTTAAAGTAGTTTTTTTTTTTAATCTAAGCCTAAAAATCTCACATGGAAAAAAGTTATATCTCCAAGATCCTTCATATCTTTTGGTCTTCTTTTACAGTTTGTTCTTGGTTTGTAAGTATTCACTTCCTCTCATGGACTGAAGTTTTCAGTTTCTTACCATAAGGGCATCACCCTAAAGTAGAACATGTGAACTAGATTCCCACAGAGGTGACAAAGAGAAGAGAGAACATTCAAAACAGAGGGCAGTCACCCCAGGACACTTATTCTATCAGTCATGCTATATTCTATTCATAAACATTGTATCATTGACTCTATCAAAAAGAATAGAACATAGGACCTGGAACATAGAGATCCTAACACTAAGGCATTACACTCGCAAATTCTCAGGAAAAGGGAGATTTTTTTTTTTCAAAATAGTAAGATCTCATTATAACATAAGCCTTTGCCATTTAGCTAAAGCCATTGAACAAAGCACAAAAACTCTATATAGATAGCTTAGACCAAGGAGACAAACTGTAGAGTTTCAATCACACAAGTTAATTAGTCCTTAAATAAGAACTCTAAGAATTTAGTTCTTAGAAATAATACCTACAGCCAACTTTCTCCATCTCTCACCACTAGGTTTCTGATGCTAAGGAAATCATGGAATAGAATATTCTCTTAACTTTTAACCGTATTTCATGAAAAGTTTAATCACCATTATGTTAATAGCTGGAGGAAATAAAATTAAGGTGATAATGCTTATTCAGTGAACATTAAATCAAGATAATCCTGAAGCAAGAACTTTCTAACCACATCGTAGTACTGATCTCAGCTAAAACAGCTATTAAGTTGTTGATGAATTCTCAGAGTGGGAATAAACTCATCAACATAAATTTTCTATATGATAATTGAATTGCAGAAGTGTTTAGGAACACCAAGAATTTTATTCATGTGTATATAGGTTGTAAGGGTGATTTTTTTTTCACATCAACATATCATTACTTACAAAGAGCATTAGGAAAGGTTCTGAAAACTCAGCAGTCATCAGTTCTTATCTGTGTTTAATTAACTGAAAAATCTAGACAAGTTTGAATCTTTTAAGGTACTGGCATTTTCAATGACCAACTGTTTATAATAAACAAACATGATCAGGAACAGCTTTGCTTTCTTAACCCTTAGCACTTTGAATTATCTACGGAGAAAGCAACACCAGAAAGTATGTCAAGCATGTTCTGTGAAATATACCAAGGCAATCAAGTGCAGAGTATGTCCTTTAAGTATGTTACTAATATATACTTTTAAATGTTACTATCTTTCTAATGCTGAAATTTAGAGAATCTGTTATATGTTCCTTTTCAGCCTCTCATGATTGTTATATTTTATTTTACACCTAGTCCATACCAAAAGTTTAGTCTATATATTCATATTGTTTTTTCTACCCTCAGAGATATTTATGATTTTAAAATTATCCTTTGTGATGCTTAAATAATCATTCATCACTCCTATCACATTAAAATCACCTAAAGATGATACAATTGAACAACATTTGGAAAATTATTAATTGTAAACAGATACTGGAGATGTATTCAAAAATTGAGATGACATAAGTTATTTGTAATCTGTAAGTAAATAGAGAAAAAATGTGATGTGTAATAAATTCATGTTTAAAATAACTCCAATAAAAAATGTAGAGCAAACCTTACAGGTTTGTAACAATAGGTGTTTGCCATAGGATATTGGATAGCTTATAAAAATACAACACTAATGTTTTCAAAAATAAAGCAAATATATGAATTATACATTTAAGTGTCTACATTAAAGCAGAACTATAGTAGTTCCTGCCTTTCTTGAATCTGGGTGACTACAAACACTAAAAATAGAAGACTGTATAATCTTATCCAACACTTGCAGAATCTCATGAATGGATGGGTGGGTGAGTGGAAGGATAGATGGATAGATGGATGGGTGGATGGGTGGATGAATAGATGATAGATAGATAGAAAGATAGATAGATAGATAGATAGATAGATAGATAGATCAATAGATAGCAATGTATACATTAAAAATTGGTGGTTAGTGTTACAATTACTCTGATTGTTTCATTTAAATTAGACTTCATATATGGAAAACAAAAACAGATTGACATACTAAACCAATATATTATGAAGCTCTATTTCCTGTGTTGATCATAAATAACCTTTAAATTTTCCATCACCTAGTGTTTTAAAAGTTCATTTAACAAGGCTTTTTGAATTCTTGGTAGATATAGCAGAATATTGTGACAGTTATATAAATCACAGGTATAATTCCCTAATTGTCTTAACTAAACATATTTTTCCAATTATATTTTCCCTTGAAATATATATATTTATAATACCAAGAGTAATTATTCCATAACTGTACACACACAGACACACACACACACACACAGACACACACATACACACACACACACACACACACACACAAACATACCTGATGTGAAATAAATATATGACTATAGTGACTTAAATGAAAAAAACTATATATCAAAACTTAACAAAACTAAGGTTGTCAAAGAAATAAATCAAATACCTAAATTCTAAATTTAAATATTTCCATTAAAATAGAAATATAGGCAGGTTTTCTTTATGTAAATTTTTCAGTCCATTCATCAGTCCATTATATATAATATATATCAATCTATCAATCTATCTATCTATCTATCTATCTATCTATCTATCTATCTATCTATCTATCTCACTTTAACATGGTTAGATAGTTATTATAGGCAGCAATTTAATTTTGGTACATATATTTGAATCACGTGTGAGTTGTGAGTTTTATGCAAAGAAAATAATTACTTTTTGTTAGTGGTTTTTATCATTTTTTGAACTACCTAAACTGAATTTATATATTTTTTTAAAGTACAAATGTATACTTGCTTCACAGCCTTATGAACCACAGTGTTTACTTGCCCTGTGGAAATATGCCTCAGTTGTGTTTTGCTACAGTAAATTTACAAAATTTCATGAGACTTCATGTAGAAATCATGCATTATGCATTTTAATATATACATAACTAAAACAATATACCTGTAACAAATGAGAGATAGGTAGATTGGTATGTATCTAAATCAGTAAATAATAGAAAGATACATGATATAAACCCCTCCTCTCCAAGCTCAAGGAGGTATGGAAAAAAGCAGCAAGAATATTTGAAGACACAGTGAGCATGGAGGACATCAGGAAAATAGTGTTTTCCAGATACAGCAGGACTGGTACACATATGAATGCACAGAGATTTTGCCAGCATGAACAGAACCTGCACAGTGCCAAGCCAGATGGAATCCCAGCATCAAGAGAAGTAGGCATGTGCCCCTAGCGATAACTCAGATGCTATCTCCAACTGACATCTTGTAGGGTACCACAGTATATATAAATGACACTTAAGTGTAGGCTCTATGTTCAGCAGTAGATAGGCAAGACAAAATGAACTCAGTAGTATTTTTGGAGATTGTGTGTGTGTGTGTGTGTGTGTGTGTGTGTGTGTGTGTTTGTCTGCTTCTCTCTGTTTCTCTTGCTTTTGCTTTCTTTTTCTTCTGTTTTCTTGTGGTTTGTTTTACTCTTGTTTGTTTTGTTTTATATTACTTCCTGTCTGTTTTCTGAATAGAGAGGACATGGAGTTCAGTGTGTCAGGCGGAGAGGATGATTTAGAAGATTAGTGAGAGGAAATGATTAGAATACATTGCATGAAAAATTATTTTCAACAAAAAAAGAAGTAGGTAGTAGTAAGATCAACGGTGAAAATTTCCCATTTTATGTGTCTAATCTTGGAGTCTATGCGAAAATTTCAAATTAGAATAAACTGCTTGTACTTTTTTTTCCCATTTCTTTTTTTTTTTCAACTTTTATTACATATTTTCTTCATTTACATTTCAAGTGTTATCCAGAAAGTTCCCTATACCCTCCCCCCTCCCGGCCTTGCTCCCCCACCCATCCGCTCCCACCCCCTGGCCCCTGTGTTCCCCTGTATTGGGGCATATAAAGTCTGCATAACCAAGGGGCCTCTCTTCGCACTGATGGCCAACTAGGCCATCCTCTTCTATATATTCAGCTAGAGACACGAGCCCAGGGGGTACTAGTTAGTTCATGGTTATTCTTCCACCTATAGGGTTGAAGACCCCTTCAGCTCCTTGGGAACTTTCTCTAGCTCCTTCTTCCTTGGGAACCCTGTGTTCCATCTAATAGCTGACCGTGAGCTTCCACCTCCATGTTTGCCAGGCATTGGTATATTTGCCCCCGAGACAGCTATATCCGGGCCCTTTCAGCACCATCTTGCTGACATATGCTATAGTGTCTATGTTTGGTGACTGATTGTGGGATGGATCCCTGGCAGCCGTAGTCGTTGGGTCCATCCTTTGGATTCAGCTTC
>LR750252.1:536023-720025 GCA_902729485.2 Mus minutoides
CCCTCCATCCTCTCCATTTCTCATGCTTCCCATTTCCTTCTTACCCCATTCCTAGGAAAAAAAAAAAAAAAAAAAAAACACAGTCTCAGGTGGCATCCAAAAAACACATCTGAAGTCAATGCTAAAGAAAGGAAGTTAACCAAAGTGAACTTGTCAGATTTTGTAGCCACAACTTTTAAAGAATGAAATAAATAATTATTTCTTGGGAATTAACTACCTAGAACTTTTCACATTGGATACTGCAGGAGTTGTAATTTTTGTGTGTTGAAACAGTTAAAAACAAATAGATGTTTATGTAAAGGTGATCCAATATTTATTATAAGTACATATATCTCTTCAAAGACAACGGAAAATTTTGTTCAGAATGTTTTGCCTCGCAAGTATATTTTTTTCCTCTTTTTATTAGAAATTTTCTTTATTTATATTTCAGATGTTATCCACTTTCCTAGTTTCCCCTCCAAAAATCCCCTATTACTTCCCCCCTGCCCCTGATCACCAACCCACCCACTCCTGCTTCCTGGCCCTGGCATTCCCCTGTACTGAGGCATAGAACCTTCACAGAGCCAAGGGTCTCTCCTATCATTGATGACTGAATAGTCCACCAGCAGCTAGAACCCAGAAGATGCTGCAACATGTAATAAGGACACATGCTCCACTGTGTTCATAGCAGCCTTATTTATAATAGCAAGAAGCTGGAAAGAACTGAGATGTCCCTCAACAGAGGAATGGATACAGAAAATGTGGTACATTTACACAATGGAGTACTCAGCTATTAAAAACAATGAATTTATGAAATTCAAATGGATGGATCTGGAGGATACCGTTCTGAGTAAGGTAATCCAATCACAAAAGAGCACACATGATATGTATTCACTGACAAGTGGACATTAGCCCAGAAGCTCAGAATACCCAAAATACAATTTGCAAAACACATGAAACTCAAGAAGAAGGAAGACCAAAGTGTGGATACTTCAATCATTTTAGAGGAGGAACAAACTATCAACTGGAGGAAATACAGAGACAAAGTGTGACACAGAGACTGAAGGAATGGCCATCCATAGACTTCCCTACCTGGGGATCCATCCCATAAACAACCGCCGAAACCAGACACTATTGTGGATGCCAACAAGAGCTTGCTGACAGGAGTCTGATATAGCTGTCTCATGAGAGGCTCTGATGGTGCCTGACAAATACAGAAGGGGATGCTCACAACCATCCAATGGATGGAACACAGAGTCCCCAGTGAAGGAGCTAGAGAAAGTACCCAAGGAGCTGAAGGGATTTGCAGCATCATAGGAGGAACAACCATATGAAATGAGTTCCCTGGGAATAAAACACCAGCCAGAAAAAAACACAAGGTGGGACTCATGGCAAGTATATTTTTAAATTAGTATTTCTTACCTTGAAACAATATGATATCACTTATCAACAAGATTCAAATAATTCAGGCCATCTATCTGATGATTGAGGTATCTGTGTAATATCCTCTTCTGAGGCATAAACTGTAGTTGATTCAGAGGTATTTATCATTGTCAAAGAACTACATGAAAATCAGAAAAAAAAAAAACAAGCAACACATGTTTTCTCACATCAACAAGTGATCCTGATCACCACATGTCAACAAAGTTTGTCTTTCCATGTGGCTTTGTGTTGGTTACACCATTTCTTATGTCTGCATAAAATAGCAAGCATACAACAGATAGTTACACATCTATGTTTCTTGTAGCATTCTTCACAACAGAATGGTTACAGAATTATATTATGTGTCTAACCACATATGAAAGAGAATGTGTGTGTGTGTGTGTGTGTGTGTGTGTGTGTGTGTGTGTGTATAATAGAATTAATTCAATTCCAAAGAATGAAATTATATTATTTGAAAAAAATTAAAGCAATTGGGAATTATAGTGATTGTAATGAGTAATCATACTCAAAAAGAAAAATATAATACATTTTGATGTATTCTAAATTTAATATTGATAGTTGGAGGAAGCAGGGGGAGAAGAGGGACTAGAGATAGACATAGTCAACGCATATGATAGATATAATATACTTGTGTGAAAAACATTCAGAAAATCTATCGCTATGTGCAGTGAATTTGACAAAAATGGTTTATATTTTTTTAAAAGCTTAATATGAAATACATATCATTGAGAAATAGATGTCTTTGAAATAGTGAGAAAAAATATTGAAGTATCTATCAGTCAGGGACCTTTTGGAAACTTCAAACTTGTTTAACTTTCATATTTCAAATTTATAAGAGGTAAGTTTGCATTAAAGATAATTTGTCAATGTCTGAGAATGCCTACCCTCATCTAAAAGAATAACTTGTATCTGGGCTAAGAAGATTTGTTCCATATATTTCCTATTTTTGTTTCTTTATACAGTTAATATTTCCATTTCAATCTCTAATGCAAAAAGATAGCAGGAGTAAATTATGAAAATAAAAATATTAATATATTAGGTTTTATACTAGGTTCCGAGTTTCCCATTTAAAGACTCCAGTACAAAGCATACCTGTCTAAATTAATTTTCTATTGCTATGAAGAGATATCATGACCAAGATAACTCTTACAAAAGAAAACATTTAATTGGGGAGTTCCTTACAGTTTTAGAGGGTTAGTCTATGATTTTCATGATGAAAAGCAGACAGACATGGAGCTAAATCAGTAAGTGAGAGCTCTATATCCTGTACCACAAGCAGCATGCAGAGAGGAAGACATTGATACTGAAATGAAATTTTGAGCCCGCCCAGTGACACACTATCTCTAACAAAGACACACCTACTAATCCTTCTAAACCTTTTCAAATAGTTCCACTCCCTGAAGTCTAAGAATTCAAATATATGAGGCTATGAGAGGCTCATTCTCATTTAAACCATCACATTTCTCTCCCTGAGCCCCAAAGGCTTTTAATCTTATCATAATGCAAAATGTAGTCCTCATAGTATTTCATGGTCTCAACACTATTTAATAGTCTGTATTCTAATGTCTCATTAAGACTCAAAGCAATCCCTTAACTATAACCAGTGAAAAGTCAAAATAAAAGAAAGCATATCACATACTTTTAACATACAGTGGTACAGAATATACATTACCATTTCAAAAAGAAAGAGAGGGAACACAGTGAGTAAATACTAGATCAAAGCAAGACCAAAAATCCAGAATGGTAAAATCCAAATTCTGTATCTCTATATCTAATGTCAAAGCACTCCAGATCTCTGTCTCCTTTCAACTTCATTAATGACAGCAAACCTCCCAAACCCTTTTTCTCTCTGGAGATGGTTGCATACCCTGTTACCAGCTTTTCATGGCAGAGAAGCAGTGATTTTTAACAACTTGAACACCTTGGGGTATAAAGTGAGGTCATGATCACTCCAAGGTATGGTTGAGGCAAAAGTATTTCATTGTAGATATGAGGGAGAGTACAGCTAGAGGCATCTGGAAGAGTCCAGGGCAAGGATTGAAAGCAGTGGACTGAACATGGCCAACAAACTGACCCAGGGCATTAGAGGAGAGAAGAGAGGAAAGGAATAAAGGAAGACCAAGAGAGAGCCAAGACTGTTTGTGGCCAAATGGCAGGATTATATAAGAATGTAGAGAAATTGAAGCTCATGAGTTAGGGAAGTTTAGGGTAGGAGTTGGGTCAGAAGATCCAGGATGCCAACATGGACTCTGCAACAGGTACTTATGATACTTACAGAACCTGGAGGCCAGTATGTGCTTTGGTATGCTAATAAGACCACAGCTAACCATTTCTTTTGGAACTGACAAACACAATCTAGACTTCACCTTCACAGCTTCACACGGGGCTTCTCCAGGCCTCCATGCTGGGACTTCTCTGCCAAATTGTTGGCATAAATAGCTTTCCTTAACCATAGAAGATTCCATAACAACTTCCTTATATCCTTCCTAACTAGCAATTCAGAATCACATGACTGTCGATGCCAAGGTCTACTTCTAACTTGGACTGAAACCTGGTCTTCTCTATGTCTTGCATTTGGATTAACTTTGTCTTGTTGATGGTGTCAAGGAAGTCCCTCAGGCTTGCTTTTGTTGTTGTTTTTGCTGTTGTTTGTTTGTTTGTTTGTTTGTTTTTCTCAGATTGCAAGATTAGCTGAGTTAGATCTTTCTCTGAGGTCACCATTCCCTTTATTCCATATAGCATCATGATTTTCTTTAAACTTTTCATCTCCTTGAGCGCAAGACTTATTCCTACATTCCATTTTCTGGTACTTTTGTTTCCTCAAACTGTAAACTTCATATTGCTCTGTTTGGTTCCCTCATTTTCATTATAGATTGGCATAATAGTGTTCATTAATAACTATGTGACATAGTCTATACTGGGATGTCTAGAAATCTCTTCTTCCAAAGCCATTAATCCAAAACACTTCAATTCAATTTTAGGCAGATTTATAGGACAAGGGTAAAAAAAAAAAAAAAAGCCACAGTCTTTGCCAAAATATCACAAGCATGATCTCAAGGTCAGCTGCTAATACTCATCCCCTTGAAAACTCTTGATCCATGTGTGCACAGTCCAAAGCACATAGCACTACTGTTTTCCATGTTCCTACAAGGATATGCTATTATGGCCCACTATTATGGCCCATTTAAACATTCAAATGCTTTTCTAGCCCAAAGTCCCAAAGTCTTCCATATCTCTCCAAGTAATAGCTTGGTCAAGGCTGTCAAACTTGTGTCACTTGTGATACCAAATTCTGTCTTTCTTACTTTTCTATTGCTGTGAAGAGACACTATGACCAAGGCAACTCTTATGAAAGGAATCATTTAATTGGTTACTTGCTTTCAATTGTAGAGGATTAGTTCATGAACATCATGGCAGAAATCAGACAGGTATGGCTCTGGAACCATAGCTGAAACCCTTACATTTCATTTCACAGGCTGTAGACAGAGTAAGAGACAGTAGTCCTAGAATGGACCTCTGAAACCCAAAAAACACTACTCTCAGTGACACGCCATCCGTAACAAGTCCATGCCTCCTAATCCTTCTCAAAGAGTTTCACTCACTGGGTACCAAGCATTCAAACATATGAGCTTATGGGAGACATTTGCATTCAAATCACCACAATACAAAATAGCAATACAGATCTACCTTCATCTGCTGCAGACATTAGTGGCTGAACATATAATTTGGCACACTGTATGCAACGTTATGGCATACAGTGTTTCATACCTTCCAATTTGCTTGAAAAGACTGTTTATCATTTGTATCATATTTTGCTGTTTGTTTATATGTTTTTATTAGATGTTTTCTTTATTTAAATTGCAAATTTTATTCCCTTTCCTCATTTCCCCTCCAAAAATCCTCTTGTCCCATCCCCTTGCTCACTAACCCACCCACTCCTGCTTCCCTGTCCTGGCATTCCCCTACACTGAGGCATCAATCCTTCACAAGACCAAGGGCTTCTCCTCTTATTGCTGTCTCAAAAGTCCATCCTTTGCTACATATGTGGCTAGAGACAAGGTTCCCTCCATGTGTACCCTTTGGTTGGTGGATTAGTCCCTGGGAGCTCTGGGGGTACTGGTTGATTCACACTTTTGTTCCTCCTACAGGGCTGCAAACCCCTTCAATTCCTTGGGTCCTTTCTCTACCTTTTCCATTGGGAACCCTATGCTCAGTCCAATGGATGGCTGTCAGCTTCCTCTGCTGTATTTGTCAGGCACAGGCAGAGCCTATCAGGAGACAGCTATATCAGTCTCCTGTGAGCAAGCACTTTTTGGCATCCACAATAATATCTGGGTTTGAAAACTGTATATGGGATGGACTCCAATGTGGGGCAGTCTCTGGACAGCCTTTCCTTCAGTTTCTGCCCCAAACTTTGTCTCTGTATTTCCTCCAATGTTTATTTTGTTCCCCCTTCTAAGAAGAACTGAAGTATCCACACTTTGGTCTTCCTTTTTCTGAAACTTCATGTGGTCTATGAATTGTATCATGGGTATTCCAAACTTGTGGGCTAATATCCACTTATCAGTGAGTACATGCCATGTGCATTCTTTTGTGTCTGGGTACCTCACCCAGGATGATATTTTCTAGTTCCATCCATTTGCCTAAGAACTTCATGAATGCATTGTTTTTAATAGCTGAGTAAATGTGTAAATGTACCACATTCTCTGTATTCATTCTTCTGTTGAAGGATATCTAGGTTCTTTCCAGCTCCTGGCTATTATAAATAAGGCTGCTATGAACATAGTGGAACTGGTGTCCTTGTTTCTTGTTGGAGCATCTTCTGGGTATATGCCCAGGAGTGGTATAGCTGCGTCCTCATGTAGTAGTATGTAGACTTTTCTGAGAAACCACTAAACTGATTTCTAGAGTAGTTGTACCAGCTTGCAATCCCACCAGCAATGGAGGAGTTTTCCTCTTTCTCCACATTCTCACCAACATCTACTGTCACCTGAACTTTTGTTCTTAGCCATTCTGACTGGTGTGAGGTGGAATCTCAGGGTTATTTTGATTTGCATTTTTCAGATGACTAAATGTTAAACATTTATTTAGGTGCTTCTCAACCAATCAATATTCCTTGGCTGAGAATTTTTTTTTAGCTCTATACTCCATTTTTAATTAGTGTTATTTGATTCTCTGGAGTCTAACTTCTTGAGTTCTTTGTATATATTGGATATTAGCCCTCTATCAGATGTAGGGTTGGTAAAGATGTTTTCCCAATCTGTTGATTGCCATTCCTATTGATAGTGTCCTTTGCCTTACAGAAGTTTTGCGATTTTATGAGGTCCCATTTATCAATTCTTGATCTTAGAGCATAAGGTATTTGGGTTCTGTTCAGGAAATTTTCCCCTTTGTCTATGTGGTCGAGGCTCTTCCCCCACTTTCTCTTCTCTTAGTTTCAGTGTATTTGGTTTTATGTCAAGTTCCTTGATCCATTTGGACTTGAGGTTTGTGCAAAGAAATAAGAATGGTTCAATTTGCATTCTTCTACATGTTGACCAACAATTGAACGAGGACCATTTGTTGAAAATGCTGTCTTTTTTTTCCACGGGATGGTTGTAGCTCCTTTGTCAAAAATCAAGTGACTGTAGGTGTTTGGCTTCATTTCTGGGTCTTCAATTCCATTTTATTGATCTACCTGCCTGTCACTGTACCATGCAGGTTTTATCACAGTTGCTCTGCAATAAAGCTTGCAGTCAAGGATAGTGATTCCCCCAGAAGTTCTTTTATGGTTGACAATAGTTTTTGCTATCCTGGGGTTTTTTGTTATTCCTGATGAATTTGGAAATTGATCTTTCTAAGTCTATGAAGAATTGATTTGGATTTTTGGTGGAGATTGCATTTAATCTGTAGATTGCTTTTGGAAATATGGCCATTTTCACTATATTAATCCTACATATCCATGAGCATGGGAGATCGTTCCATCTTCTGAGATCTTCTTTCATTTCTTTCTTCAGAGACTTGAAATTCTTACCATATACATCTTTCACTTGCTTAGAGTCACACCAATATATTTTATATTATTTGTGACTACTGTGAAAGGTGTTTTTTTCTCTAATTTCTTTCTCAGCCTGTTTATCCTTTGAGTAGAGGAAGGTTACTGATTTGTTTGAGTTAATTTTATATCCAGCCATTTTGCTGAAGTTCTTTAAAAGGTTTAGGAGTTCTCTGGTGGAATTTTTTGGATCACTTAAGTATACTATCATATCATCTGCAAATAATGATATTTTGATTTCTTCCTTTCCAATTTGTATCCCTTTGACCTCCTTTTGTTGTTTAATTGCTCTATGACTTTGAGTACTATATTGAACAGGTAGGAAGAGAATGGACAGCCTTGTCCAGTCCCCTGATTTTAGTGAGATTGCTTCAAGTTACTCTCTATTTAGTTTCATGTTGGCTATTGGTTTACTGTATAGTGTTTTAATATATTTAGGTATGGGCCTTGAATTCCTGAACATTCCAAGATTTTTATCATGAAGGGATGTTGGATTTTTGTCAAACACATTCTCAGCATTGAGATGATCATGTGATTTTTTTTTTCTTCAAGTTTGTTTATATACTGGATTGCACTGATGGATTTCGATATTTTGAACCATCTCTGCATCTCTGAGAAGAATCCTACTTGATCATGATGGAGGATCATTCTGATGTGTTCTTGGATTCAGTTTGCAAGACTTTTTTTTTTTAATTTTTTTCTCTTTATTAGATATTATCTTCATTTACATTTCAAGTGTTATCAAGAAATTTCCCCATACCCTCCCCCATCCCCGCCCTGCTCCCCTACCAACACCCTCCCACATAAGGGCCCTGGCGTTCCCCTGTACTGGGGCATATAAAGTCTGTATGACCAAGGGGCCTCTCCTCCCAATGATGGCCAACTAGGCTATCTTCTTCCATATATGCAGCTAGAGACATGAGCGCAGGGGGAACTAGTTAGTTCATGTTATTCTTCCACCTATAGGGTTGAAGACCCCTTCAGCTCCTTGGGAACTTTCTCTAGCTCCTTCCTTGGGAGTCCTGTGTTCCAACTAATAGCTGACTGTGANAGTACTCCATTGTGTAAATGTACCAAATTTTTTGTATCCATTCCTCTGTTGAGGGACATCTGGGTTCTTTCCAGCTTCTGGCTATTATGAATAAGGCTGCTATGAACATAGTGGAACATGTGTCCTTATTACCAGATGGAACCTCTTCTGGATATATGCCAAGTAGAGGTATTGCTGGATATTCCGGTAGTACTATGTCTAATTTTCTGAGGAACCGCCAGACTGATTTCCAGAGTGGTTGAACAAGCTTGCAGTCCCACCAACAGTGGAGGAGTGTTCCCCTTTCTCCACATCCATGACAGCTTCTGCTGTCACCTGAATTTTTGATCTTAGCCATTCTTACTGGTGTGAGGTGGAATCTCAGGGTTGTTTTGATTTGCATTTCCCTGATGATTAAGGATGTTGAAAATTTTTTCAGGTGCTTCTCAGCCATTCGGTATTCCTCAGTTGAAAATTCTTTTGTTTAACTCTGTGCCCCACTTTTTAATGGGGATATTTGATTTTCTGGTGTCCACCTTCTTGAGTTCTTTATATATATTGGATATCAGTTCCCTATCAGATTTAGGATTGGTAAAGATCCTTTCCCAATCAGTTGGTGGCCCTTTTGACTTGTTGACAGTGTCTTTTGCCTTACAGAAGCTTTGCAACTTTATGAGGTCCCATTTGTCAATTCTTGATCTTAAAGCACAAGCCATTGCTGTTCTATTCAGGAATTTTTCCACAGTGCCCATATCTTCGAGGCTTTTCCCACTTTCTCCTCTATAAGTTTCAGTGTCTCTGGTTTTATGTGGAGATCCTTCAACCACTTAGACTTGACCTTCATACAAGGAGATAAGAATGGATCAATTCCCAGTCTTCTTACATGATAACCGCCAGTGGTGCCAGCACCATTTGTTGAAAATGCTGTCCTTTCTCCACTGGATAGTTTTAGCTCCCTTGTCAAAGATCAGGTGACCATATGTGTGTGTGGATTCATTTCTGGGTCTTCGATCCTATTCCATTGATCTACCTGTCTGTTGCTGTACCAGTACCATGCAGTTTTTATAACGATTGCTCTGTAGTACAGCTTGAGGTCAGGCATGGTGATTCCACCAGAGCTTCTTTTATTGTTGAGAAGAGTTTTTACTACTCTAGGTTTTTTGTTATTCCAGATGAACTTGCTAATTGTCTTTTCTAGATCCTTGAAGAATTGAGTTGGAATTTTGATGGGGATTGCACTGAGTCTGTAGATAGCTTTTGGCAAGATAGCCATTTTTACTATATTGATTCTGCCAATCCAAGAGCATGGGAGATCCTTCCATCTTCTAAGATCTTCCTCAATTTCTTTCTTCAGAGACTTGAAGTTCTTGTCTTATAAATCTTTCACTTCCTTCGTAAGAGTCACACCAAGATATTTTATATTGTTAGTGACTATTGTGAAGGGTGATGTTTCCCTGATCTCTTTCTCAGCCAGTTCATCCTTTGTATAGAGAAAGGCCATCGATTTGTTTGAGTTGATTCTATATCCAGCTACAGTTTGTAAGACTTTTATTGAGTAGTTTTGCATGGCTATTCATAAGGGAAATTGGTCTGAAATTCTCTTTGTTTGTTGGGTCTTTGTGTGGCTTAAGTATCAGAGTAATTGTGGCTTCATAGAATGAATTGGCTAGTGTTCCTTCTGTTTCTATTTTATGGAATAGTTGAATAGTGCTGGTATTAGGTTTCTTTCTTTATATCTTCCTTGACCAAGGTATCATTGAGTAAAGTGTTGTTCAGCTTTCATATGTATGTGGACTTTCTATTGTTTATGTTGTTATTGAAGAATAGCCTCAGTCTATGGTGATCTGATAGGATGCATGGTATTATTTCAATCTCCTTTTATCTGTTAAGGCCTGTCTTTTGACCGATTACATCGTTAGTTTTGGAGAAGGTACAATAAGATGCTGAGAAGAAGGTATATCCATTTATTTTAGGATAAAATATTCTATAGATATCTGTACAATCCATTTGTTTCATAACTTCTGTTAGTTTCACTGTGTCTCTATTTAGTTTCTGTTCCCATTATCTGTCCATTCCTGAGAGTAGGGTATTGAAGTCTCCTATTATTTTTGTGTGAGGTGCAATGTGTGCTTTGAGCTTTAGCAAAGTTTCTTTTATGAATGTGGATGCACTGGTATTTGGAGCATACATGTTCATAATTGAGAGTTCATCTTGGTAGATTTTACCTTTGATGATTATGAAGTGTCCCTCCTTATCTTTTTTGATAACTTTATGTTGATTTTTCTGTATTTGAATGGCTAATCCAGCTTGTTTCTTGGGACCATTTGCTTGGAAAATTGTTTTTCAGACTTTTACTCTCATAGTAGTGTCTGTCTTTGTCACTGGGGTGGGTTTCCTGAATGCTGCAAAATGTTGGGTCCTATTGAAGTAACCACTGTGTGTGTTGATCTATGTCTTTTCATTGGGGAATTATAGTAACATATATTAAGGAAAAGTAATTGTTGCTTCCCATTATTTTTGTTGTTAGAGTTGGAATTCTGTTCATGTGAATATCTTCTTTTAGGTTTGATGAAAGATTACTTTCTTGCTTTTTCTAGGGTATAGTACCCCTCCTTGTGTTGGAGTTTTCCCTTTATTCTCCTTTGGAGGGCTGGATTTGGGAAAGATATTGTGTAAATTTGATTTTGTCAAGGGAATAACTTGGTTTCTCCATCTATGGTAATTGACATTTTTTGCTGGTTATGGTATCCTGGGCTGGCATTTGTGTTCTCTTAGGATCTATATGATATCTGCCCACATTCTTCTGGCTTACCTAGTCTCTGGCAAGAAGTCTGATATAATTCTGATAGGTTTACCTTTATATGTTACCTGACCTTTTTACCTTACTGCTTTTAATATTCTTTCTTTGTTTTGTGCATTTGGTGTTTTGATTATTATATTACTGGAGGAATTTTTTTTCTGGTCCAAACTATTTGCAGTTTTGTAGGCTTCTTGTATGTTCACAGGCATCTCTTTCTTTAGGTTAGGAAAGTTTTCTTCTACAATTTTGTTGAAGATATTTACTGGCCCCTTAGTTGGGAATTTTCACTCTCTTATATACCTATTATCCTTAGGTTTGGTCTTCTCATTGTTTCCTGGATTTCCTGGATGTTTTGGGTTAGGATATTTTTGCATTTTGCATTTTCTTTGACAGGTGTGTCTGTGTTTTCTATGGTATCATCTGCAGCTGAGATTCTCTCTTCTATCTCTTGTATTCTGTTGACGATGCTTGCACCTATGGCTCCTGATTTCTTTTCTAGGTTTTTTTCTCCAGAGTTGTCTCCCTTTGTGATTTCTTTATTGTTTCTACTTTCATTTTTAGATCCTGGGTGGTTTTGTTCAACTTCTTCACCTGTTTGGTTGTGTTTTCCTGTAATTCTTTAAGGGACTTTTGTGTTCCTCTTTAAGGTCTTCTACCTGTTTACCTGTGTTCTCCTGTAATTCTTTAACAGATTTTTGTGTTTCCTCTAAGGACTTCTACCTGTTTACCTGTGTTCTCCTGTATTTCTTTAATGGAGTTATTTATGTCCTTTTTAAACCCCTCTACCAGCATCATGAGATATGATTTTCAGTGTGTTGGGGTATCTAAGACTTGTCGTGGTACCAGTACTGGGTTCTCATGATGCCAAGTAGGCTAGGTTTCTGCTAATAAGATTCTTGCATTTGCTTTTTGCCTTCTGGTGTTAGGTGTTCTTGCTGTCTCTGGCTGGAGCTTGTTCCTCCTGTGGGTCTGTAAGCCTGTGTCAGCACTCCTGGGAGACATGTTCTTTCATGGCAAGACCAATGCACAGAGGGCTACGGAACAGCCCTCCTGGGTGCAGATGGAGGCAGGAAGGGCCCTGTCCTATCTGCTCTGCTACTTCTGTTGCCTGAGTGCTCCTGTCTGGTCCTGCCTTAGACATTCACCAGAGAGAAAATGGTGATCTCACCTGAGTCCCAGGGTCAGAGCACTCCCTGGAGACAAACTTACCCCTGGCAGGAAAGGTGCAGAGGGCTGAGGCTTGTTTATATATTTTACCACCTACATAGATTCAAGAAAAAAGTATTAAGATTTCTTTGTGTGTTCAATTAAGACAAACTATACAATGTCATAGATGACAATGGGAGAATATCTCACTAAGCTCTGTTATTTGTAAGATGAAAGCACAGGAAGAAAAGCAAGAGAGCTATGCCTGCACTTGATTTCCACATGTTCTCCCTTAAAGATTATGTATTTCTATTCTATAGTTGAATCTCTGTCCCCAAATCGCCTGGTACAACTATATGATTATCTTCTAAACAGCACATTTCAATATTTTGATAATGACTTCATGTAGTTTGACAGCATAAAATGTAAAATATTTACTTCTGGAACTGTTAAATTCAAATACTAATCTAGCATTCAGATTGTCTCAGTTCTCTCCTATCTCATTGACACTGTCAGCTGATATGTGCTCATTGTTTGCTAAGTATCTCAGTCTGAGTGCAAGCAATGTGGAAAAATAACTTGAACTTAGTACCATTCTTTTCTAACTTTAAGATAGTTACTTTAATGGAAAATAATATTGATGTTGAGAGGCAAAAATATATAAAAATTTAAAGGGTCTATTCTTACCTATTTAATTTTCATTAAGCATTAATTCTATAATTGATATAGGCCATAGATTTAAAATTCTACTCCTTTATAAAAGATTAATGGTGCTTTTTGTGGTACTCATAAAGTAAAAAAGATTTTATGTTTTTAAATGGTTATGTGTGTACCTGAATAACCTCTCTGATTTTGCTCCTTGGTCAAAAAAGTTTAAAATATTCATTATGTGTCCTATTAAGAAATTTACTGGCCTCTGACCTAAAGAAAAGATTGCTGGGTCTTAAATAGCAGTGTTTACTGGGGTCATGAATTACTCCCTCTGAAAATATAAGCAGTGGAGATAAGTGTTGGAAGGACTTATAGGACATACTTAGATATCTTCTATATACCCTTAACCCTGTTTTCTGTTTTTACTTAATCTCATCATCTTTTGTTGTGATGGATTGTTTAAAAATGTCTCTCTTAAGATCAGATATTTGATACTTGTTCCAAAATGGGTGGTGTTGTGTGTATAGGTTTAGGAGATGTGGCCTTTCCTGGAGAAAATGTGTTACTGGGAATGAGCTATGATCATTTAAAGACTCACGTCATTTCCTTTTGGCTTTCTCTGCTTCCTGTTTGTGGTTCAAGACATGAGACCTCAGTTTCAGGCTCCTGATACCATGCCTTTTCTCTGCCACATGCATCCATAAGCTCAAATAACCTCTCCCTTCTGTAAGTCACCATAGTCATAATTTTTATCACAGCAACAGAGAAGTAACCAGTACAGTTGGTGTCACTGTACTCTGTTTTCTAGATTTCTTTCATATTTCCTTATTCTTTCCAGTCAGAAACATCCTATTTCTCAAGGATGATAAATGTAACATTATTTAACATATCTGTGGACAAGTGGAGACTGAGATATTATAATCTCTCCACTTCAGAGACTCTACCAAACTTGTTAGAGACGTAGAAATAATGAAGTTGTGACTACATAATAACTGTACTAAAATAAGCCAGTAATATCAATATGCACAGTAAAAAAGAGACATATAGTGGAATTTTCCCATTAACTCACCACTGGGTTGACATATAGGTTTAAAATGTGTTAATAATAATAATTATTGTTATCATTATTATTAGTAATAATAATAATAATGAGTTAACCACTCAAAAATGTTGTGAGAGAACAATGTTAAGGTTTATTCAAAACTTTATGTACTTCTTTTGAACTACTTAGAAGTAAATATCTTGCAGAGTTCCACCTATGGATTTATTGCTGATGCTTGTGGACACTGACTGTGAGAGATGTTTCCTTAGATTTTAGCATGCCACCTTCTATAAAATAACCTTTTTTCTTTCCATAAAAATGTTTATCGTCATGTTTCTATTGTGTGAATTTACTTATGCACTATTTTAAAAATATTTAGGTAAATGTCTTCTGAAATGTCAGAAATACAGTAAGCATTGTGTGTCTCTGAAATTTCACAGTACAATGGGTTCATAGTAATGTTCCAGGAGAATTGAGCACCACATGAGCCTTTCATTCTGAGATCAGAATAAGTAACATGTTCCATGTTGTCCTTGTCTGCCTTAATATACTTTTCAAAATAAATAAAATAAAATAAGCCTAAACCCTAAAATATGATTTTTCTCTAATAGCAAACAGAAAGATGATGTCTGAAAATAAATTCGAGCCCTTATGTTGGAAAAGGAACTCCAGGAAATAATGAGTAAGCTCTTCAGACATTTCCAACACTCAACTTGTGTGGGTTTTATTTCTAAATCAGTAAACATAGCTTCTGAACATTTTTAAAAAGCACATTCATCCGAGTGTAGTGTGTGGTACAATTCAACACAGTCTCACTGGGTCATATTACTAATGCACTGACATTTCTTTGTGGCTACTTCTTTCTGCCATGGTTAGCTAGAGACTATAATGAAGCTCTCAGAAAGGAAATAAAAGCTTATTTTTACTGACTACAAAAATACAAGTAAATAAAGTGTTTTTTATATCAAAATTATATTGGATAAGAAAGAATTATTTTAGTTTTAAGATGAACACAGTTGGGAATGTGGCAGACTTTCTATTAGCCCAGAATTGGCAAGGATATGAGGGAGGATTTCACTATTTTCTAAGGAATGCAGTGCATATCTCAGAGGAACAGAATAACAACCTACCATTCTCCCATTTATGTACATACATATGCTAACACAGTATCACATGCACACTCACACATAATTAAATCATTCTCAAATGTTTATATAGCATCTAAATGTCTAATAAACATATTAAGTTATATGTACATACATATTATATACAAAATAATTAATCATAATTAGAAATTGAAGATATATTCCTTATATTCATTATTTCTTAAGAGATGAGTTCTTAGTTGTAAAATTATTTTATTACTATATTGTAGGAAGCCGCACCTGGGCCTCCCCAGCGAACGCCTCCGAGAAGCCCCGGGCTCTGAGAGGCCCCGCCTCTGAGAAGCCCCGGGCTCCGAGAGGCTCCGCCTCCAGGGATCCCCGAGCCCCGACCGAGGCGGCAAAAGCCGCCACGCGAGCCCCGACTGAGACAGGCGGCGAAAGCCACCGCGCGAGCCCCGACCGCGGTGAAGCCGCCCGAGCCCTGACCAGCGAAGCCGCCTGAGCCCTGACCGGGAAGGCTGTCCAGCTCCGGGAAGGCCTGCAGCTCCGGGAGCCTGTGGCTCCACCCCATTACAAGATGGCGTGGGGCTGGCAGGCTGCCAGGGAGGAGAGCCTAGTGCGCATGCGCAGCTCTCTCCTCAGGCCCCCCTCAGGCAGTAGCCCCTTCCAAAGGGAAATATGCTAATGAGGCACTGCTTGTAGTACCAATGCAGGGAAAATATGCTAATGGCTGTGGCTTGTGGCACCAATGAATGGGCCACATGCAAATGAGGTATGGCTTGGTGCACCAATCAGCAACCACTATGACACCCCTCCCCCTTCCCTGGGAGTGTATAAAAGCAGCAGCTCTGCTGCTGCCCAGAGTCCTGGGAATCAACTATCAACGCGCTCCAGAATAAAGCTGACTGAGAAGATCTCGGTGGTGGCGTGACTTTCTTGCTGGTCGACGGAGGAAGCAGGAAGGCGCGCCGCAAGTGGTGCCGAGAACCCCGGGAACCGAAGATGATCTGAACTGAAGAAGATCTTCGTGGGATCTGAAGAAGATCTTCGTGGGATCTGAAGAAGATCTTCGTGGGAACTCTTCAGGAACTGAAGATTATCTTCGTGGGATCAGAACTCATCAACTAGGAGTGGCGGTACTGGTAAGCATCCCGGAATATTTTGGAGAGGATGCTTCCCTATATGGATCCATTTTGGATTGGGGTGGCCATTTTAGTCTTAACGGCCCTCCAAACACTGTTAGAAGCAGTAAAGCAGAGTGGCAAAGATAAGACAGCAAAAGGGAGGCTAGAACCTATTCTTAAATATTAAGGGGGAACAAGAAAAGGGGATTTACCCCTCTCTCAAGGAATTGCAGCTTTCCAACCTCGACTTCTCTTCAGAAGAAGAGGTGGATGAGGAGGCTGTTAAAAATGAGAGGGAGCAATAGCACCTAGATGATAAAGGGTATCAGCTCAAAAGTAAAGCAACAAAAGGTCAGAAGAGGATAAACCTCAGTAAAATTCCCAGGTAAATGGGACAAGAGAAAGTTCTCGGATAAGAGACAATAAGGTTCTCGAGTAAGAGACAATAAGGTTCCCTGTAAGGGACGAGGCAGAGTAAGTATAAAGTTCCCAGGTAAATGGGACAAGAAAAAGTTCTCGGGTAAGAGACAATAAAGAAAAGGAGTGATCTTTAGCCCTTTATAAAGGTCTCAGATAAGAGACAATAAGGTTCTTGGGTAAGAGACAATAAGGTTCTCGAGTAAGAGAAAATAAGGTTCCCAGTAAGGGACAAGGCAGAGTAAGTATAAAGTTCCCAGGTAAATGGGACAAGAGAAAGTTCTCGGGTAAGAGACAATAAAGAAAAGGAGTGCAGTTAGAAAAGGAGTAAGTAACCATGGGCACTTCTCATTCGCACCCAATTTTTTTTGGCTCTTCAGGAGCTTCTTATAGCAAAAATTTTAAAAATGAAACAATCCATCCTTGAAAGGTTTTTGAAGGAGTGTGATACCATGGCCTCTTGGTTTGCAGTATCGGGAAGTCTTACTGTTCTCTGCTGGGATAAACTTGGCAGAGACCTAGATTTTGCCTGGAATCAGGGCACATTGAAAGCAGGTATGAAACTAGTGTGGATTCTATGGTTTTTCTTAGGATTTTTGGAACCAGTAAATCTTTGCAATTGCCATCCACAGTCATGGAAAAGGAATATTTTGTTTAATATATCTTTGAAGGGTAGCTTTTGTTTTCCTATAAAAAGAGCCTATGTGGGATTCATAAGATGGTTTCTTTGGTATCAGGATGGAGTCCTGTGGCTTATTCCAAATATGGGCATTCCACAAGTAAAGAAGCATCTCCTCAACCTAGGTGGACGGCTTGATGTAGAGCTCAAAGAGAGTGGCTGTTTACCTGGACAGGATGTTAAGATTAATATCTGTAGCTTTTTGAGATTATTTAGGAGCCAAAGTAGGAGCAAAACAGATAGTGCCACAAAAGGTAGAGTTTAGGAAGGATAATTTGAGGATTTTAAATGATTTCCAAAGATTATTAGGTGACATTAATTGGGTTCGATGTTACCTGAAGATTCCAAATTATGAATTAAAACCATTATAGCAATGGCATTTCAGCAGCTGACAGGCACGCTGCCATAATTCCTATACATTCACAATATGTTAAATGGGAAGATGTGTTATCTGGGTCATGGCTAGGTCCAGACCCGGTCCTTTCACAGTCCCGGGAAGTGGTTTGTATTTTTTCCTAGGGACAAAGAACCAATTTGGATACCAAGACACTGATACGAAGAGTGCCCCCTCCCGTGGAAGACGCAGCAGGGAGTTGTCAGAGTATCTTCAAAGGAATTGGACTGCAGAGGCAGAACAACTGTTCCAGAAGCTCCTTATCCAGCTTTCCATCCTGAATGGCACCAGAGTCGACCCTGTCACCTTGAGAGACCTCACCTCTTGGCTGTCCAATGCCTTTTCCTTTTCTAAAGAATGGCTAGGATGCTACTTTGGGGTGTCCTGATGTTTGTGGGTTGTGTACTTTGCCTCTGGTTGTTATGTCGTACTTTGCCTCTGTTGTATGAGATGCACTCAGGCCCAGCAGAAAGCTGTTGTTATTCAAGCTCTGATGGCCATAGATGAAGGCATTTTGCCTGAATTCTGGTTGGCCCCTCTTAAAAGTCTGTAATGATTTTCTAGCAGACTGGTTTGCTAATACTTCCCCGGTTTAGGGACAGACCTAATGACTCCCACTATACCACCTCAAAGGATAACGGAGTAAGGAAACTTAATTTTGCTGACAGAGTGTCACAATACAGTGCAGGGGATGTTCCATACAGGATAGATTCCTCAAAAGCATGTCAAATTTCGTGGAGGTTTCGTGTCATCTTGACCTATCCTCCCCCTGATAAAAAGATACGGAGACGGGTACAATGTCTCACAATTGATAAACAATTTGACCTCTGTTACAGCCAAGACTGCCAGCAACATGCTGGTGGTATCTCCTCCTACTCCAGATCTCTGCAGAGACAGACTGGTGGTCGTGTCTGATGGTAGCCCGATTTCCTATCAGTCACTTGTCAAAGGCTGCTCCCTCAGGCCGTGGTGTTCGCTGACCAGATTTGCAGGACTTCATATTTAATTAATAAAGAAGGGGGAGATGTAGGAAGCCGCACCTGGGCCTCCCCAGCGAACGAGAAGCCCCGGGCTCTGAGAGGCCCCGCCTCCGAGAAGCCCCGGGCTCCGAGAGGCTCCGCCTCCAGGGATCCCCGAGCCCCGACCGAGGCGGCAAAAGCCGCCACGCGAGCCGAAAGCCGCCGCGTGAGCCCCGACCGCGGTAAAGCCGCCCGAGCCCTGACTGGTGAAGCCGCCCGAGCTCTGGGAAGGCCGTCCGGCTCCGGGAAGGACTGCGGCTCCGGGAGCCTGCGGCTCCGGGAGCCTGCGGCTCCGCCCCATTATAAGATAGCCAGCAGGCTGCCAGGGAGGAGAGCCTAGTGCGCGTGCGCAGCTCTCTCCTCAGGCCCACCTCAGGCAGTAGCCCCTCCCAAAGGAAAATATGCTAATGAGGCACTGCTTGTAGTACCAATGCAGGGAAAATATGCTAATGGCTGTGGCTTGTGGCACCAATGAATGGGCCACATGCAAATGAGGTATGGCTTGGTGCACCAATCAGCAACCACTATGACACCCCTCCCCCTTCCCTGGGAGTGTATAAAAGCAGCAGCTCTGCTACTGCCCAGAGTCCTGGGAATCAACTATCAACGCGCTCCAGAATAAAGCTGACTGAGAAGATCCCGGTGGTGGCGTGACTTTCTTGCTGGTCGACGGAGGAAGCAGGGAGGTGCGCCGCACTATATTAAAAATATCATCTTACTAAGATAGCACTGCCTTCATCAATTCAAGAATATCTCAACATAATAAAAATAATAAGAGGAAATGTTCCAGTTTCATTTCTGTAGCTACAACAAATAATCCTGGACAAAAGCAATGTTTTATACTCTCTAATAGTATTGGAGCTGTCTGTGGCCTTGGGGAAAGCCTATTGCAGCCCACATAGCAGCTTATTCGGCTTATATAAGCAGATTAGTTGAGAGAAAGTCAAGATAGGAACTCAAGCAGTTAGACACACTACATCTATAGTCAAGAGGAAAGAGAAACAAATGGATGTTTGCTTGTTTGCTTGCTTGACACTTATGCTCAGTTTTCCTTCTTTGCTTTTACACAGTTCAGGACCTAGACCATAAATGGTACAACACAGTGGACTGTGTCTTCCTACATCAATTAACAGTTGAGATAACACCCCACAGATATGTCCACACACCAACCTAATCTGGACAGTTTCTCACTTAGAATCTCTTCTCAGACAAGTCTAGTTTTATCAAGCTGATAGTTAAAGCTAATCAGCCTAGCAATAAGCAACAATTTTTGTGTCAGGAAAACATGACTCATGTTTGAGAGATAGATCTTTTACTTCTTGCAGGTAACACTTACATCCCACCTGTGAACGCTGCATGCTGCATTAGGATTTCCCAAAGGCCACTTACAGTTCTCATACTCTTAGAGTACGTGCTTTTATGTGAGAAATAATGACAAATGGCTGCTAACCTCAAGTCATCTGTTCAAGTATTGCAGTAAACATCTATTATGTACCCGAATACTCTATGGTGTTTTAAGAATGACTTAGAAGATTTTCATGTGCAACCATGTAGACTGTGAGTTACTGTTTTGGCAAGTGATTTGTAAAATATGATCTCCAGTCAGCAATATCAACAGCAGCTGGAAATTGAAAAGTATCCTCTGCCTAACTGAAAGCTTGGGTCTGAGGTTCAACATCATGTGCTTTCAAAAACCATCTATGTATTCCTGACACATTAAAGATGGAAGGTTTCTGAGCTGTGTGGAAGATTCTTGAGAACAATTTCAAACATTTAAGAGCCAACCGTAGAACCCGATAAATGTAGAACATGGTAAAAATGAGTGGAGGAGGAAAGGATGGAACCCAAAATGTGCGTTTCTAGCAAGTACCTAGGCCAAGCAGGTGTCCACACAGGAAGTTCTCACTAGACCTTGTCTGGGGTCTACCAGCTCGCTGTTGTTCTTCTTTGCAGCATCATTAGCAATTGACTACTAAAGATAATAGCCTAGAATCATAATAAACATATCTAGAAAGAATTGCCCAGCTAATAATAAGTAAGAAAACATGATCATATTTCTGTAGCACAAACAACTGTGGAAATCAAATAGCAAAAAAAGTATTGTGAGTCTAGTTAGGGATAGCCTTGGGCAAGCCTCATGACTTCTTATTCTCTACTTTTATTCTGAATGATTTAAAGTCTTTTGTGCTCAAAGCTCTGATGTTCTATAAAGAGAATGTTTAACGCTCCCACCACAATTTATTATTGAAACTATATGCTTCAAAGTAATAAGATGTTAGGGAATGGGTGGTAGTCTTTGTCTTTGATTCTGATTCTTAGAGCAATGTTTGGGAGATTATCATTCATAAATATTTATAAAGGTCATCATGTATATACTTTATGATTGTGGTAACTGTCCTTTTGGAAGAGGTCTTTGAAATGGAAGAACTTGCTTGTTCTTCCTCCCTTATGAGCAGATGTATCTAAGAGGAAATGGGCCATCAACAGAACACTACTGTATTGGCACCTTGGTCTTGGACTTCCCATCATCTATAACTATGCGAAATAAGTTTTGTTGTTGTTAAACTACCTTCCTATGATGTTTATTACAACAGCCTAATACATAGATATTTGCATATTATAAGCTTTGTTTTACTATGTGATGAGCATTCACTGTATTTTCATACCCTATTTAGAATACTCTGGCCACTGCCAGGGTTGAAACTTGTAAATATTCAAGACCTGACAATGTTCTCAAAGTACTTAGATCATAGTAGGTTCTTCCAGTCACTTATTGAAAGCATAAAAGCAAGCTGTATACAGTTTTTGCAGAAGATAATTCTGTATTCAAACCAACTAGATGTCTATTTTTCCCTTTTTCAGTCATGAGAAGTGCACACACACGCACACACACACACACACACTCACTCACTCACTCACTGAAAGCTCTTGCTTCCCATAGTCACCAGCAGCAGCACGGGCCTGCACACAGTGCCTGTTCTGCTGTATCTCTAATGCAATGACCTCCTTATGCTTGAACAAACCACATGGAGTGAGCATAAAATGCCAGCAGATTTAAAAGTACTAAAAGGACACTGCTCTGAGGAGAGCAGCATCTTCATTTTGAACTGCAATTTACAGATCTTACAGATTGTCACTTTGTCCCTTCCCCTGTTATTAAACTTGAAAAGAAAAATAGGCAAAAATTTTGAAAGGGCAACAGCAAATGACCAAAGAAAATGAAATTTAATATTTTACAGAGTTCGGCATCTTTTTTTGTGACATTTGTTTGCAATGCTTGTCATTTATTTTTAAAACCTGAGAGGCAAGAGAAACACTTGCACTAAAAGTCATAACTAAAGACAAAGGATATTCTTGCGATGAGAGGATCAGCCTATCAGGAAATCATAAAATCTGGCAGTTACCTCACTAAATAAAAGTGTGAATATTTTTATTAGACCAGGAAAGACAGAAAGACTAAATAGATTTGGTTTGCACTGGCCGCACTACCCAGGATACAACTGAGAATCTAAACTTGAGAGCAATGAAGAGGATACAGTCTAGAGTAATCTAATCATGAACATCACTCTGAAAACTTGAGCTAGATACAAGCATGGGCTATTCTGGATCTCAGAAAACAACTCCAGGCTTGAAACAAGCACAGTATGTAGCTACTTAATTACAGACCCACAGGAAACTGCCTGGGTAGGGTAGATGAAAAAGCCAAAGCCATCTTAGGATGAACCTTTAATAAGTCTAAAATGTAATGATGAGTAAAACAGCTGTGGTTTCGTCATTCTGACCAGACTTTATCCTAATCTAAAAGTATGTTGTCAGCAAAAGGGGAAATAACAAATGAAAAGAGTTAAATACATGAGTGCCAATATTTCAAGTGGCAAGAAACAGCAGAAAAAAAAAGGCCTAGTACAGTCACTAATTTAAATAAATGATGGAGAATTTTCAAATATGCAATCAAAGCATATACTCAGGTCTGATTTTCAGCCTACCCAAAGATGTTTAAAAACTAAAGAGATGGCTAATTGGATGAAGCACTTGCCATGCAAATGTGAGAGCCATAGTCTGGATCCCCAGAACATATGTAAAGCTAGGTATAGTATCATTCCCCTGTAATGCAAATATCCCTATGGAGAGATGGGAAGAGGAGAGAATCCCTGGAAGCTTGCAGGCCAGATGGCCTGCCATATGCAGCACAAAGGAGAAACCCATCTCAAACAAGGCAGAAAAGAAGAACTGACAAGTGAGGTTGTCCTTTGACCTCTACATGTATGGAGTGTCATGTATACCTCACTCGTGCATATACACTATACACACACATCACATACATACATCAAAATTGATGTTTCATTTATCAAAATGTATTTTCTGTATCTACTAGAAAGTTTAGTCTTCTCCAAAGTTTAAAATGAAATTTGGTTGTTATTGAGAGTTACCATTGACTTTATTACCTTATTATGATGGAAGGAGGCCTGTACCTGAGATACAAAGCCCAGATTTCTGAGATGCTAGCAGGTGAGAAGCTCCACAGCAGACCTACAAAAGTCTCTTTGGTATTCAGAGAGAGGAGAGGGTTGGTAATGGAGGGAGACGGTGATCTCTATTCCTTGCCCGCAGTGAATGTGCTGGTGTGCCTCTCTCTGCTGAAGCCCCTTCCAGATGACACTCAGGCAGGATTGGCTCCACAGGGAAAAGCTGCTAGGTGTTTGTGAATTTCTAACCAAGAGATCCAGGCTGAATACGGAGGGGGGGGGGGGGGGTGAGGAAGCACAAAACTAACTTTAGTGAAGCATTTCTAGGAAAGAAATACTGCTTCTAGGCATTTGTTTCAAAGCCCATTCCATATGGTATTAAATAATAATAATTTTTTAAAAGTCCCAGAAATGTATCATCACTCTGAAATAGTGGATAGCTTTAATGCTGGATTTTGCTCCTGATATATATATATATATACTCCTGTTATACTCATGTTACATGGGCAAAGCAGGCATATATATATGAAGATTTCTTTTCTGTTTAAATATATTGGCTGCTAAAGTGCTTATGACAAAATAGCAAGGCACATGCGCACACCAAAGTCAATGAAACACCAACCTAATGATGTAATCATAGTCCCTCAGGTCTCTCAAAAAGATTTTCAAATCTTCATCATCGTAACCATTTTATATTTACATTTTAAATTGTTCTGAGGATGTCTTAGACTAATAGAATAGATGAAAACATTATTGAAAATACATGTCCCACCATTTTCAATGTTTTAGTAATCTGTACAATAGTTTTCTAATTCATATTTCCTTCTAAGCATCTGATTTTCTATGGACATTTGCATTCTGTTGTGTTTTATTTTTTTATTCTAACTGTCTAAATTAGTATATTTAAGTATCTCAACAAATCTAAAATATAAGGATAGAAAATTTCTAAGCTGATGTCAATGTGCCAACGTAATGGTATTTGTGCTGGGTTGTTAGAACTCAGCAGTAGATCCTCTCTGGTTTCAGTCCTTCAGTGAAGAGGGTTCTAGGGGTCTGACAATGCTGGCATCATGATATACTCCTGTTACAAGGGCAAAGCAGGAAGGCAGAGCAGAGTTCTCAGCACACATAAGGAAAGATTTATAGACATGGCAAGAGAGTATTCTGCCTGTTCCCTTCTTTAAATAATTATGACTTTCCATGAATCTCTTTCTAAATCAACTACAGAATGACAAATATCTGGGCAAAGAAAAGGCCACAAAAATATCACTTACAGTAAGCACTATTGAGGTTTTAGAAGCACAGTATTGAATTCTCTGTGTACTTTCTGCATATGATTCATTATGTGGGATGCACCCCACCTCTCCACACACCATATATTTCTCCCATTATCATACAGAGAGGAGTTTAGAGCCTCCTTCTTTCTCTCAAGTTCATTCTTTTCTCAATAAGAGGGGTCAGGAATAAAATATTTCAGTGATTTTTTTTTTAATTGAACAAGTTGAGGAGCTAAAATAAAAGTATCTGCCTAATTGAATCCATAATATGAGGACCCATAGTTGTAAAGAAAATGACTTACAGATTTAACCATGAAGGTTTACATTAAAGAAAATCTTGACATTTCCTTGACTCATTACCATAGCCGGGAGTTTGTTCTATATTGGGATATTTAACATTAAGCTTGCATTCTTTCTGAATAGTTTACCTTAATGCAGGATTGCTATATATCTACTTCACTCTTCATTCTACAACTCTTTAGCATCACATGATTTTATAGATCTTTACCTTTACTCTAAGGCATCTATTATATGCTCTAATTATCTACTGGATGTCTGTCTCTGTTTGGATGCCCACAGATGGGCTCCAAATCCCCCATGTCCATAGTACAATTAATCACCATTGCTTCACTGTTAATCCCTGCACATCTTCTAGGTCAAGGTGATTAAAACTGTTAGAGGACCAGCAATGGTCAGGGCTGATCAGAACTGGTTCATGAAGTCAGTACTGAATCTCATAATAAGCACTTGGAAACGTTCACAGCTATTTAACAATGCTACAAACCTCTGACTGCATGGATCTGCTTCTACCCTCAGATCTTGTTTGCATTTTAAAGGATACAGAAAGAAGAAGTTAAAGCTAATACTTCATCACAAGTAATATGAGAACAGTAACTGTGGAGCGCAGAAAACAGCACCACCACTTTAGCAGATCTCCAAACCAGAAAGAAGAGTCTAGAGGAGCCAGTCAGGAATCAGAATATGCTTTCAGAGAAAAAAAAATGGATGCTTGCTAACTTTTGTCTTTATTGGCCTACTTCCTATTAGGATTAAAACACGTGGATTGTCTCTCATCTTTCCACTCCTGATCTTAGACTCGTGGGGCTCTCCAGCCATTGCTCTTTCCTTGCTGTTGTTGCCGGAGGTTGCTTTTTAAAATCCTTTTCCATAAAATATATTTTGATAAGGATTTCCCTTTCCCCTCACTCCTGCCAATCTAATTGTTTCTCTTTATAGTAACGTCATAAATAAAACTTTGAGCAAGGCTATAGAGAAGGCTCAGTACTTAACAATATTGGCTGGCCACAGAGGATGTGGGCTCAGTTCTTGGCACCCACATGGTGGCTCACAACCTTCTGTAATTCCAGTTCCAAAGGACCTGATGCTCCCTATCCTGGAAAGCAGTATCATATATGATGTGTGCATATATAAACAAAACTCCCAATATGTATAAAATTTTAAAAGAAATTAAATGTTTAAATAAACAACCTGGTCCATGCCATGGTCCCTTTGAAGCTCCCATTCAGCTGTGTTAACCCATTAAAGTGTGATTCTTCTCCATCTGCTGAAAACCTTAACAAATAACCAATCGTGTCTTTATTTCTAAGGTTAATATTGAACAGTATTTGAAACAATTAACTAGCTACTTCATCAGCCCAATGGGCCTATTTAAAATCTGTAAAGTAAAATGTGAAGTTATCTCTCAATATAAAGATTCAAAATTGTCCTTGCAGAGATTATGAGAAGCCACTCATACAGCAAATAGAAAGGTGGCCATGCAGTATTGAGCTATTAGAAGCACCCAATGCCCACTGCTCTGCTCTCTCCAGAGATTGCCACTGTGTTGCAGTAGGAGAAATTGGGGATCAGATTGATCTCCCTTTTCTCCTTTCAAAGGCCTTTTACTGGTAAAAGGTTCTCTGTGAAAAATATGTTGAAGGGGAAGCAAGGAGGACCAAATTCCAGGCAGTGTTAATATTTAAAGACTTGGCCGAAAAGATGTTTACTGGGAGCATGGAGGGAAAACAATAGCAGCCAGATGAAAAGGATACAGTTGGAAAGTACAAGCTGAAAACTCCTACACAGAGCTGGAAGAGTTTTAAATGGTGGATGTCAATAGCAGGAACTGTAAGCAAATTAGGCTGTGCAAGGCAGGAAAGCACATGATTGGGTGTAAAAGCTAAGAAGCCACTGGGGACTTTATCAAGAGCAGTTTCAGCGGCACCCTGGGAAGTCCTTGCAGCTGCAGCTTCTGCTGAATTGGACACAAACACCGTTTCAGCAGCACTGAGACCTGTACCCACAGTATTCCCAAAGCCATAAAATATATGACCACAATTAGTGGGCAGGAGCAAATCTCCCTGGGAAAATCTTTCTCTGCACATTACCAACCCAAAGGCTCTGACCTAAGAGTGTTATCTGTCATCATCTATTTTACTGCAGAAACCACTCAGGCCCCCATGGAAGAGAGTCCATCAAGACTTCAGTAAGGCTAGCTTTCCCTTGGAGAACTTGACATCTAGAGCTGTATCCCTGACTGTGCATTATTACTATTTATTCTTGTTTTCTTCTCCCACATTCATTCTTTCTGCCTAAAAGCAAAGAAAAAAGGATATGGCCCTGAATCTAAATCAGCATGGGAAAGACTAATCCTATGCTCTTCCTGTCCTCTCTCCAAGAGCCTTCCTCAGGAAACACCTATTCTATTTTGACGTGTGTATCATGCAGATCTCAGTGTTTCTATGCAGCAAATAGGGAATACAAACGTCTTACTACCAAATGTTAGGGGTAGAAGCTGCACATTTGGGACACTATTTGCCTGGCAATCCTGAGACCCTGGGTTCAGCTCCAATCTCCTTGCCCATATAGAGCTGAGTCTAGGAACTATTGCAACTTCAAGCACAGTCTATTAAAGCAGACTTCATGCTTACTGAGGAAACATTGCATGAAGTCATTCTAAACATCCCTGTATTACAGATGAGAGACAGCCTTGCATCAGAGTGGCCCCTGCTTTGTTCTGACTTAGTACTGTCCATTTTATGACTACTAGACTTCTTTTAATGTCTGTCAATCAAAGACGTAATAATATCAGCTACCTACCTCACAGATAGGTAGGCCATGGGATGACTTTGTTCTATCTGATGAAATGTGACCAGAGGCAAGTTTTTCAGAAATGGATAAGTGGCCATGGTAGAGCTTTCATATAGAAAGAGTCACCAGGGTCAGGCAGCCTGGCTAGCTGAGAGAGCAGCTGGAAAGCACTCAACTGTCAGCACCTTCAGACCTGAAAGCAGGTCTCTTATGGGTAGAACATAAGATTTGTGATGACATAGCTCAGTCAATAAGGTGCTTATTGCCCAAGCAGGAGGAACTGAGTTCAATTCTTCTGCATCTCAGCATCCACATTTTAAAAAAGCCATATGTGGCAATGTATGCCTATAATCCCAATATTAAAGAGGCAGAAACAGGACAATACTACCTTAGTCAAATCAGTAAGCTTTAGGTTCAGTGAGAGATCCTTTCTCAAAAACTAAGGTGAACAGAGATTGAACCTGGATTTCTGTTATACACACATATCCATACATACAATGCATCCATCATACATGCTCACATTGGTATACATATTTAAATATATGCACGACATAACCTTGACCCCCTTTAATAGTAAAAGCATCATATTATTTTAACACATAAAAGAACAATTTTTCAAAATTTCTTCTTCTTACAGATTAAACTCATCTGTGAGTACATGTATCATGTCCACTATTACCAAACTACTGTGTGACACAGAAAACCCTTGAATGCAGGTTCCCTGAAATTCGTTCCTTGACTTAGTCACTGTAACAAAGATTTCAGTCCAATAGTGCCCAAATAGCAGCATAGGCCACTGATGATATAACATACCACTACCAACATTTTAAAAACTATGTATATACATTCATAAAGTAAATATGTTTTACTAAGTAATTATCATTGAAAATTTATGTAGGTGGCTAACACTAGACTCAGGAGAGCTTTGCTGCGTCTCTGTAATGTCTTTAGTGTAACTTGTTGGAATTTGGCACAAGTTGTCTTCATTGAGATAACCACAACTGATAAAAATGCAGAGCTGTGGAAGCTAGTTCCAAAGGATACCTTCTATAAAACACTCCCTAGAAATTTCACAGGACTGCCCCATTGTGAGCTGAACAAGTACACCAGTAAGCAAGCCAAAGTGAATAGGGAAAAGATCACCAGGCCTTAAGCTTACACAAAGAACGATAGGCAGCTGAGGAGAGCTGAGAGCAGAAGAGAATGTCTTCCCCAGGAGGAGCACAACAATTGATTATCCAGTGCCAAACAACCAGCCCTGAAAACATACATACAAGTAAGATCATATGGACTAAATGGGTTATATTTAGAATATATATATATATATATATATATATATATATATATATAATATGTGTGTGTGTTGTGTGTATACATACATTCATACAATAACAATTACAGAAAAAAAAGACCATGAATTTGAAGGAGAAATATGGAAAGGTTATAGAGAGGAGAGGAAAGGGAAAGTGTTATAATCATATTATAATCTCAAAAATGAAATAAGAGAAAAAGATTTTTAGATTCATGTTATACCTAAAATATCTTCAATATAAAACAATAGTAACAAATCTGATCCTACCAGATCCCTTGTGCTGCATTCACTGAGTCCACACTGCTTCTTGGGTAGTGAGAGTAATCAGGCATAGTGTGCTGTGGTTTCATTTGAGTAAAGAAAGAAGAATGGTTCCTTCTACAAGGACAATCAGAAAGCACTCAAAAGACAAAATGTCCAGTGTGCAAATGTGCAACGGAAAGGGGCTTTGCCTGACTAATAATGACGGTTAGGGCTTACAGAGCAAGTTATTTCTTCAGGGTCTACATGTTTGTCAGACATGTGAGAGGGTGTTTTTTGTGAGAAGAACAAATTGATAGTCTTCAGGGATTCTTTATTATTACTGAGTAAGGGTTGGGGATGAAGCAAAACTTAGACAAGAGAATTGCTGTCCATTACATAAGACTGAAGTTGTCTCCTGGATTTCTCTGGAGACAGGTGTTATGAAAACAATGTCATTCTCACTCCTGTTTTCCCATGTGGTTCTGCAAGCCATTAGGATGCACCGTCTCCCCCTTATGTGACTCTGTATCTGTGAATAAACTTTTCTTTTCATGGGCCTTTAATCTTAGGTAAAGTACTAATGTCATATGTTCCAATGAGCCTCTCTTATAAACCTGAACTCCAGTCTGAAAGAGAGGCCCCAAATTCCAATTCTCTCTGATAGAGATCTCTTTAATTTTTAATAGTCAAATGTTAATATGATTTCTTCTGGAAGGATTCATTGAAAAATAACATTGTTCTGAAAAGGACTTTGTGTATCATTAGAAAAGTATGTCCAACAAACATCTTCTAATATATTTGCAGGACCACAAAAGCATCAAAACTCTATGATCCTACCATCAGTGACCTCACACCACCAAAGTAATAGCTTCTATCTCCTGCTTAGCTTTAACTTTACCTTCAATGTTGTACTGGTGAAGATATTTTTTTTATTTTCTTTATTAGATATTTTCTTAATTTACATTTCAAATGCTATCCGGAAAGTTCCCTCTCCCTCCCCCTGCCCTGGTCCCTGCCCACCCACTCCCTCTTCTTGGCCTGGTGCTGCCCTGTATTGGGGCATATAAAGTTTGCAAGACCAAGGGGCCTCTCTTCCCGATGATGGCCGACTAGGCCATCTTCTGCTACATATGCAGCTAGAGACATGAACTCTGGGGTTTCTGGTTAGTTCATATTGTTGTTCCTCTTCTAGAATTGCAGACCCCTTCAGCTCCTGGGGTACTTTCTCTAGCTTCTCCATTGGGGTCCCTGTGTTCCATCATATAGATGACTGTGAGCATCCACTTCTATGTTTGCCAGGCACTGGCATAACCTCATATGAGACAGTTATATCAGGGTCCCTTCAGCAAACTCTTGCTGGCATATGCAATAGTGTCTGGGTTTGGTGACTGAAGACTTTTTTAGGAAATGTTATGCCCTGTTGAAACCAAAGAAGACCACAAGTACCATATAGTGACTTATATCCATCTTAAGAAAGGCCTGTTTGACCGCTATGAGAATCACCTCAATATTAAAGTATAACAGTAACTTGGAAAGCCACACTGATTACGATGGCAACTGGTGTCATGGTAAGTGCTCAATACTCAACAACAATCATAGCTTCCCCTCAGTGTCCATAAAACTTTAGAAATTTGTCCATTGTGCATTAGTATATAATTATTAGTCATTTAGTATGAAGTTTAAGAACTTTGGATTATATGCATCTATCTCCAGCACTGACATCAAAGTAATGTTTAAACGTAGGTTGAGAAGGTAAATAAACATTATTACAAACAAATATTACATTGAGTAATGACGCAGTAGCAAGAAAAGATTCTACAGGTGCAAACACATTAGCTACACACATGTTAAGAAAGCTAGTGTTGAAGGAGATTTCAATTTGTTGATCACAAGTTGCACATTCATGGATCCTTCAAGAGGCCCTAATGCATTCTCTCACCTTTCCAAGGAAAAACTGTTGTCATCATATCCAGACTGGAGAAATGGTTTGATTGGTTAGTAATTCTTTACAACCATTAGAACCTGACTTTGATCCTCAGAACCCATAATAAAATAATCATCATGGTTTTAATCTCAGGGCTGTGAAGGTGAAATTACCTTGTTTACCAGCTAGTGTGGTCTACCAGCTAAGTTCTAGGACAGTGGAAGACCACACTGAGTGAGAGAGAGAGAGAGAGAGAGAGAGAGAGAGAGAGAGAAATGGAGAGAGAGAGAAATGGAGAGAGAGAGAAATGGAGAGAGAGAGAAATGGAGAGAAAGAGGGAAAGAAGAAAGAAAGAAAGAAAGAAAGAAAGAAAGAAAGAAAGAAAGAAAGAAAGAAAGAAAGAAAGAAAGAGAGAAAGAGAGAAAGAAAAGAAGGAAAGGAAGGAGGGAGAGTAGAAGGAAGGGAGGGAGGGGGAAGGAAGGAAGGGAGGAAGGAAGGAAGGAAGGAAAAGTGAGAGGAGAAATTTCTGGAGTTTTCTTCTCCCACCAGATGCACACATGCACATGCATCCCCACAAACATGCACCTGCACAAACATGAACATACAAAAAACAAATAAACATGCAAACAACTTACATTCTTGGCTTGGGAAATGAGACTTGAAAACTACATACTGTATAACAATCAGAAATAGAGCAGGATCCAGAAAGATAGTAGTTGTAAGACTCCATCCTCACAAAGCAGAAATTAGCAACATAGGACAGTGCTGTGTCATTTGCCCAGCATGCAAAGGCCCTGGAGTTTGTCTATAGCACTGGATGAGGAAGGCAGAGGAGGGGAAACGCCCTCTTTGATTCCCCTAGTCAGCTTATTCTCACCACATTTTCAAAAGGTGGCAATATACCCAGCACAGAAAGAAAGAAGATGAGTGGAAGGATAAGAACTTGACTCAATCCTGGGAAAAGAAAGAATAAAACAGAGAAGCATGTAAAATTCAGGAAACATAGATCATGTCTGATAGAATTCTCTACATTTTGATGGCTAATCAAAGGTTAAACGAGAATCCTGAGTGTAGCTGCCCCCAACCCTTTCTCAAGATAGCCAGCATACTTTAAGCGAGACTCCTAGCTCTCCAGCTTCCTCACCCTGAAGTGGTCAACCAAACAGACATTTATTCAAGTGGACAGTTACTAGGGCATTTGTAATACGGCTCCAAAATGCTGAGATGAAAGTATGTCTCTACAGACAGAACTGTGCTGATTTATTTAGCCTCTTCATACTTCCTGTAACTTGTTCTTCCAAAACTCAGCTCCCTGGCTGACCTTGCTAAACTTGTATTATATTTTAGATAAGCCCATCTATTAATAATTTACTCATTTCTCATTTACATTATGTTATGTTTGTTTTCCAAAGGAAGTAAGAGTATTGATTTTAATTCTTATATCATGAAGCAAATTACTTTTGACCTCTATATGTACAGAAGATATGCACTTAAGCTGCAACTCTTGAGAGTCATAAAATGCTTTGCTGAATCATGTATATTAAAGCAAATAACTTGCCATCGTGGGTCCATGAGTATATGCTTCCATGGGGAAAAAAATGAAGCTGTTTAATTTTAGGCCAAAAAATTAACTGGAGCATGTAAGAGTTAAGAGTAGTTTCTAGGATAATATAAGCGATTAATATAAGATCTAAATATTAAGTATATTAATATTTATATTTTAAATATAATTACAATGTCCTAAGAGAACATTTATTCAGAATTATCCTCTAATTAAAAGAACTCTGTTTTCCTCAGGAATGGAGGAAATTATTCCTAGGCTCTACTTGACTGTCTCAGAACATTCACTTTTTCTATTTTCTACACATTCTATTACATGGGACATTAGACTTGTAATGATTGTAATGATATACAAAGCAACATATGTCTGTGATATTTTCAAAAATTCCTTAGGCTGATTGTGTTCCTATCACATTATATGATTTATCTTTAAGACTATATGTACATAAAATCCCATAAATGTATTAATGATCTTTTCTTTCTAAATTATAAATTCTGAGACATTGATTATCCCTCCTAAGATGTTTAAGTTAGATGTGTTAAGTACTAGGAGATAAGGAAGGAAGGAAGGAAGGAAGGAAGGAAGGAAGGAAGGAAGGAAAGGAGGGAGGGAGGGAGGGAGGGAGGGAGGGAGGGAGAGAGAGAGAGAGAGGGAGGAAAAAAGGGAGTTAGGAGAGGGCTCTGTGTTCTAGAATCTCTAAAATTTAAAAAGGAATTTATAGCAAGATTGATTAGCAGTGAAGAAATGAGAAATGTAGAGCCTCTTCATTCTTTGTGGCTGACACTGCCAAAACATTCAAAGTGGTAATATTCCAAAGTGTATTGCTGTCAACACACAAGGATGCAGCACTCTGTTTCTTGAACTATAATCACCAGTCTTCTTCCATCTGATTCCCTGTTGGGGTATACCCTGGTTCTACTTTGTTCAGCTGCCCCTGATAGCCCATAAATGTTTGCTACAATGTCTGTCTAGAATTACATCATCTTTACTACTTTTTGCATTTTTCAGTTTCTGAAACAAGGTTCCCTTGTTGCCCTGGCTGGCCTGATACTGTGTGGTTCCAGCATGACCTCACAGTTACAGCAAGGCTCCTGCCTCAACCTCCCAAATATTTACTATGCCATGTTTTTAGCTCAAACAATGTTATCTTTGCACATGCATCTCCTTACAAGCTAAAAAGAAATAAAAATACAAAATTATCTTGCACAATTGTAACTCTTTGTACTTTTCGCTTTTATGCAACAACAGGATGTTAAAATATTTGGTAAATAATTAATCAACTGCAATAACTAGAAATTATCTACATAATTCATCTGAATATAAAGATGAAAACTATAATTCAATAAACAAATAGTATAACATAATCTACCTCTTAAAATATTTTTAAATTATCACACAAAACTGAAAGAGAAAAATTACCTAGTCTATGTCAAATTATGCTTTAGAAAGTAGGCAGCCAAAAACTATTGAAGCCCCTTGGACAGTCTTCAATTGGTCTTAGACAGATATAGCATCCTATTGCTACAATCTTTAAAACTACAGGCAGCTTTTAAGTGTAAACAATCATTAGGTGATCAGGATATGTGATTTTATTATGTGATACGCTCATTGTTCATTTATGCACCTTTGTCCAAATAGTAAAGCAAAATTGATGACATTTTTTATTTAGACCTGAATAAGGTTATAACAGATAGTCTTGAAATAGTTGTAGCCTTAAAATAGAATAAAAGTAAAATAGTATTATAATTTGGATGTTAAAAAACATCATTTCATTTATATCTAAGGAAAATTGATACTAAGTCAAAATAAGGCATAACTCCTATTGTTAAGAGGCAATGAACTGCTTTTCTCATAGTAAAATGATTGTCAAAATGGCTTCTCTTATTATTAATACTAATTTCTTTATTTCCTAGAGATGGAACTATATAGAAAATGTCATAATCTATCAAGCAGGATAAGAAAAATATATTAAGTGTGGACTGTGAAGGAAAATCTTTTATGTGCTTGTGATCTAGCTACATTTTGATTTATTGATAATAGATATAATGTCACTCTAAATGGTTATCTGGTGATAATAATTACATTGTTGGGCCACATTTTGTCAATTATATTTTATATATAAGAATCTTGCTACCCAGCCAATAATACAATAATAGAATTGTCTCTTCTAAAACAAGTCATCTTATTAAATGGCCTCAGATTTAGAAATCAAGGTAAAAATCGCTTGCAAAATTATGATTTTATATGTAACTAGAATTTTCACGATATGATAAAATGAATCCAAGGAACAATATTCAGGGGTTTGGTTTTTTTGTTGTTTGTTTTTCTTTTTGCTTCAAATCCAGTAAGCATTCTGAGAAAAATACTAATCTTATCCTTAAATTTCCAAATGACTTCAGTAATCTCTAATATCTTATTTCATGCAATGTGTGTGTTTACTGTTCCATTATCTCTTGCTTCAGGATCAAAGTTGATGTCCAGCAGCCTCTCCTGTGATCACATCAAACTCTCACCATGGGTCTCCACCAGCCTTTATGTAATTAGCTTCCATTCCTGCATCTCAAACAGAAACCATCTAAAATGTAATGATAACTGGAGTCTGAGTAAAAAGAGCTCATTTGTTACCATTCATTATGCCAGTTCAGCCATGATAAATTAACAGAGATAGAGTATTCTCCATATTTCTAGTACACCCCATCCCAAGCCCATGGTCTGAATGCTAACTGTGGAAATCCTGTAGGAAATCACACATAATGAGAAGATCTTTACAGTACCCTGAGTATGAAGCCAGAACAGCCAGGCTCTGACTCATCTCCGTGTCAGGCTTGTTTGGTGAATGTATAATTTTTTTATGTGAATCATTGAAATTTAAGCATGCTGAACTAAATATTTGAACAGTACATAAAACCTTTATTTTTAAAAAATTCAAAGTGTGTGTTTGAAGTTTTTTTAAAAAATAAAGTACTTTAACTAAACATAAAATAATTGCATGAAGTTATCTTAAGCAACCTTAACGTCTCTCTTTCTGGAAGGTTGACATTTGTGGCAAAACAGGAATGTTTTGCTCTCTATGAAAAGCAAATTATTTTAGTACAAACTTGCCTCCTAAGGATGAGGGGATGCGAAAGCTCAGCATTTAATAGATAAGCTAAAAATCCAGGTCAGCAGTGGCAGAGGATTTGGGCTCCATAAACATCAAAGAACAAATCTCTGCGTTATCAGGGTAGATCCTGCCTTTCTTTTCAGACCATTTAAAACTGAAGAAAGAAATGGGAAAAGTAAGTGATGGCGAGTTTTCATAGTTAGAGATATTATTATAAGTGTTTGTCAGATGTTATTACCATCTTAAATGGGTGGATTAGAGATGAGAAGTATAATATTAAGCCCCCTTCTCAGTTACCCTTGTAACAGAAAATGACGGACATCCTGGTTGTTGCTGTATACAGGGCAGCTAGCACCTCCAGGCTAACACAGTCTTCACATAGAATACAGATGGTTCAAAACTCTGAAACATGGTAAAAAAAAATCCATATATGTTTACTTGTACACTGGGGATTATTGCCAAGAACATCTCAGTACTAACAGCCAATAGTTACTTTAGTAGATTTTTCCTGGTTTCTTGCCTACAAATGAACAGAATAAATACTCTTCACTTAAAATTTTAAATTATAACCAATCATTCAAAAGAGCTCAATTTAATAACTAGAACAAGTGTGAAATATAAAAGGCCATACTACAGTATTTGTCAAAACAAAATTTTTTTAAAAAATGCTCTGGATGTTAACTTTGGCAACATAACAGCGTGTGGAATGTGGAAATGACTTAATTTCTATCTTTGCAGTAGTGAGAGAAAGAAGGAGGGCAGCCTGCTGGCAAATGCAGGGTTATGGTCCTCTCAGCCACTGATACAGGAGCTTATTCTATAAGTAGAATGGTTTAAAATCATGCAAACCTTTTTTCCCTAACAGCTGCCCAATTCCCTCCAGCAGAGTTAGACTGAGGAGACTCTTTAGCACTAAAGTGACCTTTTCGATGAATAGGTTGGCCAGGTGCAAACCACCAGATGTGAATTTCCATAGTCTCTAATCCTCAGTAGGCCATTTATCTTTTCTATAGGATAAGGCTCAATTCTCACAAGGAGGGTGTACAAAGAGTCAGCATTTTATTGTTAGGGTAGGTGAGCTTGACCAAATTTTATATTCTCCAATAAAAATGCTCTTAAAATCAGTGCATTTTTGTCACCACCTCATGACTGTAATACAAACCAGACTGCTCAGTGTTGGGAGGTTGTGGGGAGATGACTATAAAGCCAATTATTAAAACTTTAATGCCTTTTGCAACCACTCTAGAAAGAATGATTAACTGTGGGTGCACAATCATGTTGAATGACTTATGCAAAGAGTTAAAAGGCTTGAAAAGATGGTGAACAGAGGTCAATTGAGTTGTGGTTTTCTAGCAACTTCAAAACACTCTCCCAGCCCAATAGTTGGTACTTGCTCCACAACCACGCCTCATTCCCTATCTCCTGCTTGGTGATTTCTCTAGACAATTCCATGTGCTACGCTTCTTTTTAGGCCAACAGCTCCAGGGTCTATAACCTCTTTTATCTACCCTGTAGTACTGGTCTCTCTCTGAGTCAGTAAACTACTGAGGTAACTAATATTTGATGCCATTTCAAAGACTTCTGAAGATAAATATTATTCAGTTTAACAAGTCTTTCCCCGGTTTTACTTTCTTTGATCTAATTCAGTGGGACCTAAACCTAATGTTTAGAATCATATGGGGGAAAGCTTAAAATTAGATTCCTAAGCTTTAGCCGGATTTTTATTCTGCAATTCTACAGGGACTCAGGAATTCCAAAGTGACTTAACTACTTTGAGAACAATTTGACCAGCTAAAGGACTACAATAGGATTTGAGTCCATGATCACTGATGAGATATGTTATCTCCAAAAGAAAGCGTTATGACCTTATTATTTTTTATTTTATTACTTTGTGTATATGGATATTTTGTATGTGTACTACATGTGTGCAATGTCCTCAGAGACCAAAAGAAGGTATATGATTTTCTGAGACTGAGTAAGAGCTGGCTGTGAGTCACTGCGTGAGTTCTGGAGAAGGACATAGGTCTTCTGGAAAAGCAGCCAGCTCTCTTAACCACTGAGCCATTGTTCCAGCCCACTTTGTGAGCTTTGACACTTGACAATGGCGTTCAGAACTGTCACAAAAGTATGTATGGCCCCTCTGAGATTCCCTCTTCTCCCTTACAAGACAAGAACTACTTCTACTTGTCATTTGAATGCAATGAGGGTTTTTTGTTTTGTTTTGTTTTTGTTTTTGTTTTGTTTTGTTTTTCTGAAGACATTCATTACAGAAAAGGAAATCAGAAGGCTGGAGATAAAATGATTAGCAGTTCCAGGTAGTGGTGGCACATGCCTTTAATTCCTCCACTCAGGAGGCAAAGGCAGGCAGAACTTTATGAGTTTGAGGCCTACCTGATCTACAGAGTGATTTCCAGGACAGTCAAATCCTGTCTCGGAAAAACAAACAACAAAAAGAATAACAGTAAAACAATGGCTATGCTATAGTATGTGATGTTTTCTTGACAAATGAAGACATCACACTTTGTTGAGCTCTGAAGTGGTGTTATGCTGGGTGGAACCCAGAATTGAGAATGTTTAGACCAAATTTTAGTCAGAACGCAGAGAATGTTTTCCCTCAAGCAATGTGAGAATTCTTCCATTCAATTCATTTATTCAATACATTTGTTAGTTGCCAACCAGTTCTGACACAATGGCTATAACCAAATGATGTAACAGATGATACTCCCACTCTGAAATTTCATTATTTTATTTATTTATTAATGAAAATATTTATTTACTTTACATCCTGATTGCAGCTTTCCCTTCCTCCTCTCCTCTCAGTTCTTCCCACTCACCTTCCCTCCCATCTATAGCTCCTTCCCTTCTCCTCAGAAAAGCCTTCTCTTGTTGAGGCTAGATAGGCAACGCAGTTATGAGAAAAGGATCCAAAGGCAGGAAAGGCAGTCAGAGACAAACCCTGATCCTGCTATAGGAGTGCCATATGAAGACCTAGATACACAACTGTTACATTTGTGCACAGGGCCTAGGTCTGTCCCATACATGCTCTCTGGTTGGTGGTTTAGTCTCTATAATATAATGATTCTATAGTTTTTCTTGTGATGACCCCTCTGACTCCTTTAAAACTTCCTTCCCTTCTTCCAAAGGATTCGCCAAATTCCATTAATATTTGGTTGTGAGTTTTCCCTCAGTTTCTAGGTGAAGCCTCTCTCTGATGACGGTTATGCTAGACTCCTACCTACAAGTATAGCAGAATATCATTAAGAGTGTCAGGGTCAGCTCCCTCTATGGCATGGCTCTCAAGCATGGCCAGTCATTGGTTGGCCATTTCCTCAATTTCTGCTCCATCCTTTACTCCTGCATATCTTCTATGGAGGACAAATTGTGAATCTAAGGTTTTGTGACTGGGTTGGTGTCCAATCCCTCCATTGGAACTCTTGCCTAGATACAAGAGATGGACATCTCAGACTCCATACATCCCCACTGCTAGAAGTCTTATCTAGGGTCAGTCACCTTCAGAGATTCCTGGAAGTTCCATTGTCCTGTGTTTCTAGCTTTTAAGAGCCTACTCAGAATTTCTATTTCAGCAAGAGCAAGGCTGATAACAGATGCAAATAAATGAACAGAATGCTAACAAGCAAGAAAAACTAGATTATGATAATAAATACCGTACTAGATATTTCATGGGCAATGTGATAAAAAGTATCTGGATAGATGCTACAGAGCAGCTCCCAGGCAGAAATACAAAGCACAAAAAAGGATGTAGTTATGAGAAGAATTTCCTTCCTGTAAAAGGAACAGCTATGATAAAGGTTATAGGACAATAAATTTGGCATGTCCAGGAACAAAAATAAAGCTACTGTGCTGAGGTGGCTAAAACAAGAAGGCAAAAAACAGGGCAAAGCTATAGAAAGTAGTTAGAGCAAAGATAACACTATAACAGAGTCTGGACTCTAGCTTTCCTCCTAAACAAGACAAGATGCCTATGGAAGGTTTCCAGTAGAGCAATATGATTTCAAGATGCTCAATTCACAAGGTTTAATGTGAGCTCTTTGATATAATGTAGAATTGGTTTTGTGAGAAGAGGAGTAAAAGAAAGCCAGCTATCTGGGAAACTACCATAGTAGCCCAGACAAGAGGACAAATGAAGAGGCTGATGCTGATGCTGATGCTGATGCTGATGCTGATGCTGATGCTGATGCTGATGGGAAGGGTGGAGCTACACTTAAAGGAAATGTTTATATTGTGTGGTTATATGGAACACATGGTGTGCTGAGGGCAACTGAAGAGAAATCAAAGCTTACGAACTTGATTCTGGCTGCCTAGGACCATGTTACAAAAGGCCAATGTAGTCTGTGGAAAGATCTTACAGTGATGTTTCAACCACCATGAGACTCTAACAGTAACAAATTTAGTTATCTTCAGAGGTACAGGAACATCATCCAAAACTTAGATGATATCATCACTGGACATCAGCCATATTTTATAATAAGAGAGTTTGAAAAGCATTTTGCAATATGCATACACCAACTTTAAAAAAATCAAATGATTCAATACTTTAAAAGCATTAGATATTTTATTAATTGTACAGGTAAATTAGAAATCTATGTTTGGGTTTGATAATCTTCATGCAGTGAGTCAAACTTAAACAAACTCCCTGTGTTTGTCACAATGACAGCATAATGTGGCAGGTTCTGTGATAAATGTGCATCTTTCACTAATCCTACAAGAAAATATGAAGAACCATGTCTATCTTCCCGAGGGTATTGGAGGGACTTTTCCAGGTATTTAATCTTTACAACAAGGAACAGGTTCTGAATACACAAAGGGCTGGTCTTCACTCTAGATCAGGGTAATATATTCTGCTAGGAGGCTCACACCTCGAAAGGGAAAGAATGATATGATATGATCCCTGTCATGGTCTGTATATTCTTGGACTAGGGAGTGCCACCATTTGGAGGTGTGGCCTTGCTAGAATAGGTGTGACCTGGTTGGAGTAGGTGTGTCATTGTCGGTGTGGGCTTAAGACTCTCACCCTAGTTGCCTGGAAGTCAGACTTTCTACAAGCAGCCTTTGGATGAAGATGTAGAACTCTCAGCTCTGCCTGCGATGCTGCCATGCTCCCACCTTGATGATAATGGACTGAACCTCTGAACCTGTAAGCTAGCCCCAATTAAATGTTGTTTTTATAAGACTTGCCTTGGTCATGGTATCTGTTCACAGCAGTAAAACCCTAAGACAAGCCCCCTTGTTAATAGTGATGGCCTCCTTTACAGTTACTTTGGTGGAATGAACTAACAGCTTCATACTCGCTTGGTAGGATGCAGCCCATGCATAACTAAGCATAAATGAGACTAAAGCCTTAGGTGTTTGAAAGCCATAATATAAAACAGATAATTGGACAGTTTACTTTATGAGGCCACTGTTTTCAGTTGTATTATGCAATAAAATCTATCCATTCACACTTAACTAATTTCATGTAAAATTAACCAACTAAACTACATGTAATCAAAAATGCTAGGTTTTCTTCAAATCAATCTTTACAAAATTATTTGAGTAAGCAAAGTATTTTTAAATTGGTTTGTTTGGCTTGATAAGGAGTCATTTACTATTCTGGCAACTATGTTTGTTTTGTTACAGCGTAGCTCACACCAGTAGTTGTGTAAAACAACCTGAATCATTTGTGTTGTATGTTTTGTAAACTGTATTGCTTCTTGAGGCCCCCCCACCCCCAAAGCTCTTCTCTATTTTAGCTTACAATATTAACTTTCCTTGAAATTATAAAATCTCAGTTTCTTCTCATATATTTTCTGGGGCACATTTCTTACTATTTTCTTGCCCATGTTCTAAATGACTAAGGTCCTAGAGACTTCACATTTATGGTACTAGCTATAAAACCAATAATCAATACCTACTTGCAAAATTATATTCTTATTAATTTTGCTTAGAGAAATAAAAACCAAATTCCAGATGTACAGGCCTAGATTCATGGAGCAATCCTTCCCCAGTTGACAGGGGAATGCCACATGAGCCCACTACCATAAAAAATGTTAAAACAGGCATTTTAGCAGCCAGCGGATATTTGCCACTTATCTGTAAGAGCAAATCTCTGTGTTGAACAACGGGAAATAATAAATAGCAGAATTTGATTGAGCTCTTATTTTTCATACTTCATGAAATGATAACATGTCAGAGAACTCACTAAAATTTGACATATGACAAATAATGTTAATTTTTTTTAAAGGAAGAAGCAACAGGGGCTGGAGAGATGGCTCAGCAGTTAAAAGCATTGACTGCTCTTCCAGAGGTCCTGAGTTCAAATCCCAGGAACCACATGGTGGCTCACAACCATTTGTAATGAGATCTGATACCCTCTTCTGGTGTATCTGAAGACAGCTACAGTGTGTTTTTATATAATAAATAAGTCTTTAAAAAATATTTTAAAAGGCAACAGGCCTTGGGAGCTAATAGTTAATGAGAACCTACTATGAGTCAACCTCTCTGTGAATAAGTTTACATGACCTCTCACAATAACCTGTGAGATATGCCCTGTGATTTTGCCTAAGCACAGGTGAAGTGGACACTCCAGGTGGCTGAGTATGTGCAGGTTACACAGTGAAAGAAGATGCTGCTTCCACAGATGAGCTCTTTTTCCCAAGAAGTTGAGTTGGTCTTTTATGTCTTTTCACATCCCAGAAGCATCAGGATCTGGATGTTATTTGCAAAAATTGGGTTGTGGAACACGTTATTGGAAAGCTATTGTCTTTAATAGTAGCAGCAAACAAGGCGCAGACAAGACTTTTCACTCTATCTCAATAGCCCTTTCTTTGACTAGTAGCAGAGGCAACAACTAAACAGTATTGCCCATTTACTGTTTCAACACCCATGTTTCCTGATGTTTTTATTTTCTGGTGGGTGTGGGTGTGGGTGTGGGTATGGATATGTGTCCTTGCATGAATTGCATGTATGGAGGTGTTTGAGTGCATGTGCCCCTGTGTCTGGCAGGATATGATGTTTGGTATCTTCTTCCACTTATCTCTGTCTTATTCTTTTAAGTCATGCTCTCTCATTGACTAAAAGCTTGTCGAGATAGGTTGGCCATTAAGTGAGTTTCTGGAATCCATCTCTCTTCATGCCCCAGTGCTGGGATTACAGGTATTGAATAGCCATATCCAAAATTTTACAGGTGCTGAGGATTTGAACTCATGTCCTCCTGATTATAGAGCAAACACTCCTACCTCTTACCTACTACGCCATCTCCCTACACCCTTAGTTTGATGTTATTTACAAACATTGAGTCTACTAGAGGCATATTACATCTATTATGAAGATTTTCCTACACAACTATCTCACATTCTCTTCAGCCCCTTTCCCACTCACCACCTTGCTGTTTTCTCTCCTCCTGATATTTCCTTCTTTTTCTTCATCTATCTAGAAGAGGAAGAAAAGCAGGAAATATAAAGAGGAAATGGGAGAAGAAATCATGGTAGAGAAATCATGCTCCAGCAGAGCATCTCATACTTGTGTTGGGAGTCACATCACTTCTTAGACATTTGCTTCTGTTTCCCAACATTTCATGTCCTTAGATAATCTTCTTTAGAGACATAAATATGTATGGGGTGATTTTGTGCATAAGTGTGAATGTGTATATGTATGTGCAGTTGTGGGCATGTGTGGGCATGCACTTGTATGTACATTGTGTGTGTGTGTGTGTGTGTGTGTGTGTGTGTGTGTGTGTGTGTGTGTGTGTGTAAGAACTTTCCTCTTACCTCTTACTGTGTGACTGACAATGTGACCTTGGACAAGCAACAGCCTCCTTTGCTTTCACCTTTGCCATGAGACAGAAAGAGAACAACACCAGGTTCAAGGTGCTGAAAAGATGAAATCACACCTCAAGGAAGACTCACTCCAGAAGTGGCTGATTATCATGAGGCACCCTGGCAGTGATATATTTCCATGCCTTTCTCAGTTCTTCAGTTCTTACTCCCTATTTTATGTTTCTCATCTGTCACTTTAGCAATGCCTCATTTATTTGATGTATCAGAGAATAAGGTGTTCCACTAGAAATTAATGGGTTTTCCACAAAACCAAACCAGGGAAATTAATTCTTTAGCTTTCATCATTTTAAATGGAATATTTTCAAAACAAGAATTACTCATATCCTGCCTCCTTAAATATGGTTTATTAAACACAGTTATTTCTCATGATGAGTCAGGTGCTTGCATCCTTGCTATAAACATTGTATGTTCATCCTGTGCTGCTGCTAGAATTACCTCAGTTATTTTATTCTAATGCCTCATTTCTGGTTATCGTGCCATAGAATCCATGCTTTATAGTCTTTCTCTCCAAGTAACTCCAAGTTCCTTGATGGCATGGTCCATAAGTACTATATGAATATGTTCCTTCCCTAGTTCCCATAACACCAGTAGGGTGAATAATAAGCACTATCTGAAGATGCAAATCTTAGTGGTAATTGTAACCTAGCCATGTCTTGGGAAAGAAAAGGAAACACACAAGACATCAAATACTTGTGGGATCTAAAAGGGGCTGGGGAAAGACGGGGGAGGGAGGATAGCCCATGTCTAGACAGAGGTCCTCCTAAGCTCTGGGCAGGCGGACATGGGAGGGCTGCCAGACGCTTTCTTTCTTTTTTTAAAAATTTTTCCAATTTTTATTAGATATTTTCTTCATTTATATTTCAAATGCTCTCCCGAAAGTTCCCTATACCCTCCCCCATCCCTCGCCCTGCTCCCCTACCCACCCACTCCCACATCTTGGCCTTGGCGTTCCCCTGTACTGGGGCATATAAAGTTTGCATGACCAAGGTGCCTCTCTTCCCAATGATGGCCAACTAGGCCATCTTCTGCTACATACGCAGCTAGAGACACAAGCTTTGGGGGTACTGGTTAGTGCTTTCTACTCAGCCCCGGGTGGGCATCTAAACCCCTGACCCCACTTGACAGGGGCCTGGGGGGGTGGACAAGGGGCAGCTCCTGAAACCAAGGGACTCTGGGGCAACACTCTGTGCCCCAGAGTTATGGGAGAGAGGGCTTAGGAAAGCTTCCCACAAGGCTAGAGTCTGTGCAGTGGGCTTTGATGAACAGAGATGATCCATGGTTTTAGAGTTTTATTATAGAAAGGCAGGGGAAAAGAGAAAAGGTGAAGAGAGAGAACAGCCATGGCCAAGAGGAAAGAAGGGGGAAAAGGAGAGAGAGAAGAAAGGCTAGAGAGTAAGAGGTAGAGAAGGAGAAGAGAGGAGAGAGGAGAGTAAGTGTAAGGGTAGTAAGAGCAAGAGAGCAAGAGAGTAATGTGGGGCCAAGCAGCCCCTCTTAATAGTCTTTACTGTTGCTAGGTAACTGGGGAGGAGTCTAGCCTGAAGGTCAGAAACTTGGGACATTGCCTACTACTAACCAGGCTTCTCTTGGGGCCCGAGGGGGCAGTAAGTTTGATAGGATCCCGGGTTCCAGGAGACATGAGATAACTCCTTTCATCCCATGTAGGTGAATTATCACCACTGGGTCCCAGGGTTCAACACCTAGCCTCAACTGGAAACCAGGCTGTCAGTGCATAGCCCAAGGTCCCACAAATACCTTTGTTACAAATTAGATGAGTGCAGGGAGGCAAATGAACAAGGATACATGATGTAAAAAAAAAAAAAAAAAAAAAAAAAAAAAAAAAAAAAAAAAAAAAAAAAAAAAAAAAAAAAAAAAAAAAACAATGTAGGAGAATTATTACCACCCCCTGGAGGACCAACCCTGGCCCTGCACTTCTTACTCTTGGTGCTTTGCATACAACCCACTAAAATACTATGGTCTCTACTACAGCCTCTGAAGTGGAAACTTCTGGTTTCTTTGGCAAATTACTTATGCCAAATAATGTTTTCCTGAGGTACACAGGTAAAAGCAAGTTTTGCTAAAGCAGACAGATGAAAGAGTGTTTTTCTGCAGCAGACACAGGTGAGAGGATGTTTTGGCATAGCAAACATAGCAAAAAAAAAAAAAAAAGATGCACAATGTTCAGAGGAATAAATATGACCCCACAGACAGTGGGAGCTTGAGCATTGCTTTGCTTTGCTCTGCCTTGCTATTCTTTGCTAAGGGCACACTTGTATTAGTTTACCTTACATTGAATTGCTGAGCTCAGCTTGTGGTGACACCATAAAGAGAAACTTGCCAAAGAACTTCCCATGAGGTTGCTATGGCTTCTTCTTGCATCTGTGGCCTCAGGCCACTTGGCTTGGCAAATCTTGCAGTTTCTTCTGGATTAAACTGCCCTTGCTGGTTCATGTGTGGTAACTGCCGGGTGAATTGGATTGCAGCTGCTGGCTCATGTGTGGTGTCTGCTGAAAGGACTGGACTGCAGCTACTGATTGTGTTTGCTACTGGACTGAACTGCTTATATCCTGACAACAAAGATTGGACTTGCCTCCAAGGAACTATTTCTAAACAGGTCTACTTCCACCCTCTCTGTTCTAGTAACTGTTCTATTCTACTACCTCTGGTGGGTGGTAGGCTAGAAGGGGGGTTGGATGTCTATTAAAGTAAGTTGAGGGGGCTGGTGTAATGGCTCAGCGGGTAAGAGCACCTGACTTCTCTTCTGAAGGTGATAAGTTCAAATCCCAGCAACCACATGGTGGCTCACAACCATCTGTAACGAGATCTGGCTCCCTCTTCTGGAGTGTCTGAGGACAGTTACAGTGTACTTACATATAATAAAATAAAATAAATCTTAAAAAAAATTTTTTTTAAAAAGTAAGTTGAGAAAAATTTATGCCTACTCATCTCCACATATATCATTTCCTTCTCCTGCCCTGCTTTCTTTCTGTCTTTTTTCTTTCATATCTGACTGGAACCCTGTCATGTCATCTGGATTCTTTGCTTCTACGAAGGTCAGGTCAACATTTATTCTCAACAAATAAACCAAGAGTAGAGATGTGGATCATGTGCCAATCCTCCATCACTGGAGATCTAGCTCTCCCTTTGTTTTCTGTTCCACTATCCTGAGCATGTTGCCTTGTACCTAAGGTGGTTGTAGAGCTACTAACCAAAATAAGCATATCTCATCCAGCAGAAAAAAGAAAGGAGTACATGAAGAATGTATTCCATATGTAATCTTTTACCATCACCATCTCTCACCTATCTTGATAGACAAGAATCTACATTGGTCAAGATATAAATTACCCTCAATCTTTGTATGAGTTAGGAGAGAAACTAACTATTGCAACTGGTACCATTTTACTTCCATGGTCTCTCATAAATTCTGGAGTACCTGGACAATAATTCTTTTATTCTTTTCAGTGAAATGTGCAGCTAACATCAGATATTATTCTACAGATGAAGGTGTACCCCAGTTACCCGAAACTTTGAGGGTGCTGTCCTGCCATCATTATTAATAGCCCCCTTTTCTAGTGTCTTATTGCCCATGATAAATTGCATGATCATCTTTGTTTTCTCAGCAAAGAAAGAAAAAATGGGAGATTAAGTAGATTTACTCTGTTGTAGGCCCTTGCAGCATCTCCTGAGAAACCTCCTTATCCACAGTACCATTATCGCGAAGCTGTGCTACTGTGGCTGTGTCATTTTCCAGATTGATGAATTAAAGGGATTTATAACTTATTATATATTTACTTAAGTATTTGTGCAATGACTCTATGTGACAAGCACTGTACATTTAGAACAGTGAGCATTTGGGGAAAAAAGTAAAATCAGTATCAGTAATCTTAGTTTGGAACTTTTTCCCTATCACAGTGGAAAAGTAAAAGCAATTTTTCTAACAGTGTGGATTCTTGCTCTATTATCCTCTTCTCACTCCACCTCCAGACTTCTCTGGGTATATTTCTATCTTTCTTATGCCAGAAAAAATATTTGTGCATTATTTTCTAAAATATTTACTATTACTTTAAATATTTTTTGCTTTATTTATTTTATTTTATGTGTATGAGTGTTTTGCCTGTATGTATGAATGTGTACCATATTTGTGCCTGGTGCCTCTGAAAGTCAGAAAAAAGCTTCATGTCCTCTGGAACTGAATTGTAAATAGTTGTAAACTAGAGTGTGAATCCTGGGAATTGAACTTGGATCTTCTAGACTAGCAACAAGTACTTTTAACTCCTGAGTCATCTCTTCAGTCCCATTACATTTTTATCTTAAATTACACTATTTTCCCCTTTCTCTTTCTTCTCTCCAGCCCTGCACATACCCTCTCCTTCCAACTCCTCCCATATCTCCCCAACTCTTAAGCTGATAGCCTCTTTATTATTATTATTGCTGCTGTTGTTGTATGCACAAATATAAAAATACAACCTGTTAAAACCATATTTGTTGTATGAGTATACATGCCTTCAGACTGACCACTTTGTATTGGATAGATAACTGGGGACCTGTGTCTGTGAGAGTCTAACTCTCCCTCTCTTGACAGTCCTCAGTTGCCTATAGTTCATTGCCTATGGGTGGGAATAGCAGAATTGTGTGTGTGTATGTGTGTGTGTGTGTGTGTGTGTGTGTGTGTGTGTGTGTGTGTGTGCTACCACTCAAATGTTGGTGGTAACCAGTATATGATGTCTAATTGGACTAAGGCCTACTCAACAAGGGGAAAATTTAGCTTGATGCTAAAAAACTAACCATCTTCCTGGGAGTCAAATGTCTTAGAAGAGAATATATCTTGCTAGACCAGTGTAATTTAACTACATTCTAAATCATATCCTTGTTCTATTATATATATAATTCATGTCCTCGGGAACTGAATTGTAAATAATTGTAAACTAGAGTGTGACTCCTGGGAATTGAACTTGGATCTTCTAGACTAGCAACAAGTACTTTTAACTCCTGAGTCATCTCTTCAGTCCCATACATAAATGTAGCTACAACCCCTCATCAAAGAAGCTTCTCCTTGTATCAAATGGATAGAAATATAGAAAATCACAACTGAACACAAGCAGAGACCACTGAACCATGAGGAATGTACATCAGAGCTCATACACCTATGGTTTAGGGGACATCATGCAATAGGGAGTGGAAAGCCTTTAAGAACTAGAACACCAGAAAGTCAGCTATAAAACAGTCTATTCTAAAAATGGCTGTATAAACAAGACTAAAAATGGTAATATCAATATCACTATTTCTTTAATGTCCAATAGTCAAATAATACTTGAAAAGGCAGAGTTATTAGAATGACCCAATGTGGTACAGCTTAGCAGCTGAAGTGCTTGTAAAAGAGCTGCAATGGAAATTCTCACTAACTCTTCTAACCAAATTTTTCTGGAGATTAGTACTCATTCATATCTAATGCAGTAACCCTGAAACCACCTCTTCCAGCACAGAAATGCAGAGAATTTAGGAGTTTCCCGGTCCATAGCTCCTCCTTCTCTTCCACTTGCTGATGTTCAGGTATGACCTCTGTTAGAACCTCTGAGAAGATGACACTAAGCAACCTTCTCTATGCTTTACAGTGCATGATGCACGGGAGGTCCTAAAGGATTTATTGACTATTTCACCAACATCAGCTTCTCCCAGTCTAGAATCCTAGTGACAGTGGCCCATGCTAAACCCACCCCATGTTGCTCTGCAGGTATTTCAGCAGTCAACACATCCCTGTAGCTGGTTTTTAAGTTCCTAGTAGGCAAGGTAGTTTAAATCACAGTGACTTGCAAATTTATGGCTCCCTCAACAAATCAATGTTGATTCACTACTGAAAAATTAATTGTCCCAACTATATAACTCCTTTACCTTTTATTAAGTAACTATTACCTTTGTTTGCCTACTTTCAAAAAGCTTTGAAGCAGTGATTCTCATATATGCATTATATTAAATTCATCTAGAGATGTATAGCTCATTTTCAGTCCCAGCTTACACCATGCATGTTTTTATTTAATTGATTTGGGGTGCAGTGATCAGGTCATTGTAACGTTAAAACTTCCTAAATGCATCTGTGTTGGAGGCCATTTGAGATAATGAATCATTACCTCGCTACTCAAAGTATGACATCATCACCCATAGGAACATTCAGCCTATGAGGGCTAATTGTCTATGTTGGTCAGCTTATAGTTGATTCCTATGGGCTTTAAGTTTAGAACAGTAACAACTAATCGAAATACAATGCAAATAACATGTCTAATTCGAACTCAGCCCACAGTTCTCTGGCAAAGATTTCTAAAAGGTAAAAATAACTTACTCATATAATTTGTTTAGCTCCTTGTATCCAGAATAGTATTTCAATAGTCAATATAAAATGATTAATGAAATGTTTTACAGTATTTTTTAAATTCTTTTTTAATTTGCCCTTAAAAACTTCTCAGCCTCCTTAGCCACATTCTACTATTTCATAAGCATTTGTGGCTGGGTCTACCACTGCACAGACAACGAAGATAGAAATCTTACTAACTCCTCTGTACTAATACAAACTGTAGATTTTCACAGAAATGTGCTATAGTCAAAAGGAATCTATGCATTTCAAACATCTGAAAGAGACAATTGTCAGTTTGGTGTTGGTGCCAAAAAGAAATTATAACGAACAGGGAGATGGCTCAGTCTGTAAAAGTACTTGCCATTGAGCCTGAAGACCTAAATTCTAATCTTAGAAGACACATGTGGAAACAGATAATCAATTTGGCTAAGTTGTCCTCTACACACAAGTCAATGATATGCATCTGCTCTTACTCTTCCACACAAATAATAAATAAATGCAAAAGCAATTTAAACAGAAAGAATTTAAAGGTATTTGTGATATGTAACCTGGTTTAAATGTTATGTAACACATCTTTTAAAAACATTACCCCATAAATGGGCATAATTTGATGTTGTATACAATTAAAAATAAATTTAATTCTAAAACAGGGACTTATCAACAGTTAATCTGCAATTCATTTCCTGGGGCTCAAGACATAGCTCAGTGGTTAATAACAAGTGGAGTGGTTGCTATCCCAAACATCGTTGCCTGTAAGTGGGTTATGTTCTTCTAGCTGGAGTGCTTTGTCTGGCCTCAGTAGGAGAGGAAGTACCTAGCCTCATAGAGATTTGAAGTGCCTGGGTGGGGGATACGCAGTGGGTCCTCACCTAGTCAGAGGGGAAGGGTAGAGGGATATGGGGTAAGGATTATGGGAGGGAGTGACTTGGAGGGGGCAGTTAGTGGGATATAAAGTGAATAAGTAAAAACTAAATTAAAAAATTGTACTCAGTATCTTGTCTTATAGTCAGAAGACAACTAAGTGAAAATTTCCAATTTTTATTATCATGTGTTAATTTTACATAATAATGAGATTAATTATGACATTGTAATGCATCTATGAAATATAATTTGTTCATACTGGAAAAAAATGAAAGAATATATTCTTCTTGCAAAGGACCCAAGTTCAATTCATAACACTCACATAAAGGTCACAAATTCTTTTAACTCCAGATGCAGGAGATGCCTCAAAGTTATGCAGATACACACACACACACCAATGAAGTTCACTCTGTGCTTTATACTGCTAGTATCATTCTTTCCCATGTCTAGAAAGCTCTCCCTTCACTTCATCCTGTTTTAGCTTTTGTACGACTTACTTTTTAGTTGCTGTGATAAAATACTTGCTCAGAAACTTGTAGGAGGAAGGGTTTAATTGAGCTTAAGGTTTCAACAAAGTTCCACAGAGGCTGGAGCAGAAGCTGGCGCCTTAAAACCACCAAATCCAAACAGGAAGCAGAGAGAATAAGCTAGAAATGTCACCAACCTTTTAAACTTCAAAGCTCACCCCCAGGTACTTCTTCCAACAAGTTCACATCTCCTAAGGGTCTGCAAGCAGCAACAGGAACCAGGGACCAAGCATTTAAACACCAGAGACTATTGAGATGGGGAGTATTGAGTGGGCATTCTCATTCAAACCACTATAGATTTGGGAGGTTTTGGTTTTGTGGTTTTGTTTTTCTGTGAATCAAATCCTATTTTATACCTGTCTAGAAAAATAATATCTTTGTATTTTTTCATTCCAGATTACATGGCTGAACTGAGGTCTCCATTTTATGGGCTATACTCTCTCTCTCATTCATTGGATAAGATGGTGAAGATGCTGTTAGATACTGGCTATACATGGAAGTAAGCAGAATGAAAAAAAAAGTGCTCATTATGACAGACTTTTTGAAGGTTCTAGCCAAGGACCACAGCTACTTACATACCTTTGGCCAGGGGATGGATTTTTTAAATTATTATTATTATTGAGTAATAGTCTCATTTGCAAACTATGCAACTTCCAGAAAGTATAGGAAGGGTCCTAACCAGCCATAGCAACCGAGTTAATCTTAGCAACCCACAAGGTAACAGATAAGTTTACCCTCTTGTCTAACATCTACCCTTCTTAATAAAAATACAACTATAGGTTGTACTGAAAGCTACATTCTCTGGTAAGGAGGTGCAACCTTCCCAGGAATTCTGATTCAATCTACCTGGCCATTTAGGAATTCTTCTTGGTGATAATTGTCCACCACTATCATGCCATGTTGAGAGTAAATGACAAATGTTTCATCTTAAATATCATTTATAGAGAGACCATCAACACTCTCTTGATTGCTCCAGAACTTAACTGATACCTAAAAGAATTTTTTTAAAAATTTTATTATTAGCCTAGAATTAATACAACCCATAATATCAGGGATGATGAATCCAAGGAAAATAACTGTAAGATTTATACAGCTTTCTGTATGACAAACAAAACTCCATTCACATGGGATAGGCTGGGGATCATGAAAATCTTGCCAAGCTCATTTCTTGCTTGTTCCTCTTCTCTCTCCACATGATGGCATAGCCAGCCAAAAACCTGACACTTCTCAGACATGGTGATGCTTTGTGTAGATTTACACTGTCTAGTGCTGTAGCCACTAGCCACATGGGGCTGTTTGAACATTCTGCTCCAAATTGAAATGTGTTGTACATGTAAAATACATACCATATTTCAAGTCTTGGTACATGTGTACAATTTCTATGGCTCCTATAAAAAATATAGAATATATTTAGTAATGTAAAATAGCTATATATTATGTCATAGTTCTACTGTTCAGAAATATTAGAGTTTCTTGTTCTTAGAGTCTCAGGCCAACATAAAACTTTCCACAGCTTCACCCTTTTCTGAAAGCTCTTCAGGTTGCTGGACTGAGTTACTTGAGTGGTAGAAAAAGGAATCTTTTTTTTTTTCCTTCTCAGCTCCTAAGGTACTGCACTTCTGTCACATTGTCACCTTTATCTTCAAACCAGAAAATACATATTGTATCTCAAGCTCGTGATAAGCTATCATCTAGTTTCTCCTTCTGCTAGATCTGCTGTTTCCAGTCCAAGAAAATCCTTATATGTTATGATGTTAAGAATCTGTGTAAACCAGTGTAGTTGTGGGTTAAAATGATGTCTTCAACCAGCCGCCACAGGGTTAGGGCTCTTCATGGAGGTGGACACAGGAAGTTTGACTGCAGGCACCTCACACAGCTGCAGAGAGGGTTGTGAGAAGCTGCAGGATCCCACTCCAGGGATGGAAAGCTCAGTCTGGAGTCCCTGGGATCTGCCGGAGTTCAGCTTGGACTCTCAGGTACCACAGATTCCACTGGATGCTGTGGAAGAGCCGGCTATGGGAAGGTAGTTTCTCACTCTTGAACACCTCAGACTCTACTGGATGTTGCAGAAGAGCTGAGAACAGAATGTGGGCCCGTAGGGCTGGCTCTGGCCCGGGCCAAAGGGAAAGTGGGAGGGAGAGCTCTGGCTTGTTCTTTCGGGGGAAGAGAGTCCTAGGCCTGCTCGGGGGGCAGTGTGGCTCAGTGGAAGCTGTGGCTGGGAATGCAGAGAGGCCTCCTGAGTGAGTTTAGATGCGGCTCTTTAGAAGAAGGCCTGCTGAATTGCTCCAGCATGGAGGATCCAGACAGTCCCTGGTCTTACGGTGTTTATTGTCATGGTGGAAAGCTATGATGAATGGAACACAACCCCTCCCCCCTTTTCTGAGGATGGGCCTGGGGTTAGGAAAGGGGAGCTAAGAGGGTAGTAGAGGCAGAGAGAAAAGTAGAGAGAGAGAATAGAGAAGTAGAGGCCAGCCATGGCCATGTGGAGAGAGGGGGGAATGCAATGCGGAGAGAGGGGGAGCAAGAGGGCAAGAGAGAAATGCAAGCATAAGAGAGGCAAGAGAATAATAATGAGGAGGCAAACAGCCCCTTTTATAGCGGGCCAGGCCTACCTGGCTGTTGCCAGGTAACTGTGAGGCTGGAGTCCAGATAGAATACTAGGGGCTTGGGGTGCTGCCCTACATGAATGGTGGCCACAGAATTATGGAGCTGAGAACTCAGTGTCAGGAGCCTAGTGTCTGGGAGTGTTGCAAAATTCCTTCTGCCCCTTGCAGAGTTATCTGCTGGGTCTCTGGTCTCTAGCTCAGTCAGAAAACAGACTCCCTTTCATGGTCCCACATGTAAATGGTTCATGCCTATAATCCCAGCTTGTGAGGGATGGGGCAGTAAAGTCTTAGTAAGTTTGAGAGCCTTCAGGATTATATGGAACCCTGCCTCCAAAACAAAGATACCAGCAAACAACTCATAAAACCTCAGGGATTCAGCTCAGTGGTAAGGCACATATCCAACAAGTGTGAGGCTCTGGGTTCAATACCACATAGTCAGGGAACAACTGTAACAGTTATCAAATACCTTTAAAAGTTTTTGTTGTCCAGCATGGTAGTTCATACTTCTAATCCCAGCATTAAAGAAGAAGAGGAAGAAGGATCACACTGAGTTGTGGGACAGTATTGGCTAAATAGTGACTTTGAAGACAATCTGTACAAATTCCGTACCCTGTTTTCAAATCTTGTTTTTTAATGGCTGGTGTAGAGCCTAGTGATAGAGAACTTTCTTAGTATATACAAACTCTAAGTTCGATCACAAGCATGGAAAATAATAAACACATGTTATGTACATGCATTAACCTCTATGAAGACCTTTCATCATTAAACAAAACTGTAGCTCTAGAAAAAAAACCCTATGGAGAACTGTTGCTCTGCAAAGTAATTTGTAAAATTCATTGTATATCTGGATTTATTTTACTGTCATGCTATTTAAAGATAGCAGAACATAGAACTTAGCTCATAATAACAGTGATAGAAATAATCATGTAGACACATAATCATAAAACTACATAACACATGAGAATTAGGTAGGGTATAGATGATAAATCTGTATAACATAAGTATGGTTTGGTTTTAGATTCATGTACAGGTTATATAAAAACTCATAGACACCCATGGACTCATACTATATGTGCATGCATATGTACACACACACATACACATGCACATGTCTGTGTGTATTTGTGTGTCCTGTTTGTATTTTCTTTGCTTCTCTTTATATTATGATATGCCTCTGAATAGAAGCTTTTCCAGGAGGCAGATAACAGTAGCATAAAGTTAACATGAAGAGTTATTTATATAGAAAATAAGATACAGAATGGTGTTCAATGGCATGCTAACGGTAAACCATTGGTCTGTGCCCAAGTTGGAGTGTAATTTTGAAATATAGAAAATATGGCAGATTAATTGTATGTTTAACAGTCACCAAATGTTCACATGCCTCTGTCTGTTTATCATAATTCAAGCACATTCTTGGAATGTATGGATGTTCCTAAACTAGAATGATTTTGAAGTATTTACATCATCATGTAAAGAGGATTTGTTTTAGGAGCCAGGGGATGTTCACAGGTTAAGATTTTATTGTAACTATCTGAGTTGTATTACACAAAAATACTATTTTGTTATTGAAGGAAGGAACTCATGTCATCCCACTACAGACTATAACCTTAACTTCATCTGAAAAAATTATTTTACAACATAAGCAATGTACTTATAAGCTCTAAGAGTTAACATGTGCATGCCTTTAGAAGCTATTTTGCTATAATACTGTGAAACTATGAAAGTTTTCTTAATTTTTTTCTTTTTTTAAATTTTTATTTTTTCATTGGATATTTTCTTTATTTACATTTCAAATGTTATCCCCTTTCCTCATTTCCCCTCTGAAAACCCCCTATCCCATCATCCCTTCCCCTGTTCACTAACTTACATACTCCCACTTCCCGGTCCTGGCATTTCCCTACACTGGTGCATCAAGCCTTCACAAGATCAAGTGCTTCTCCTCTCGCTGGTGTCCAACAATCCTCTCGCTGATGTCCAACAAGGCCATCCTCTGCTACATATGCAGTTGGAGCCATGGGTTCCTCCATGTTTACTCTTTGGTTGGTGGGAGCTCTGAGAGTACTGGTTGGTTCATATTGTTGTTCCTCCCATGGGGCTGCAAACCCCTTCACCTACTTGAATCCTTTCTCTAGCTCCTCCGCTGGGGACCCTGTGCTCAGTCCAATGGATTACTGTGAGCACCACTTCTATATTTGTCAGGCACTGACAGAGGCCCTCAGGAGACCTCTCTCTCTCTCTCTCTCTCTCTCTCTCTCTCTCTCTCTCTCTCTCACATCTTCCCCCTCCTGTCTGATCTTAAGTAGTCTGTCTTTCCTGAGCTTTTCTCCTATGAGTTAAGTGTATCTCTCTCTGGCTCATTCTGTCATATCTTTCTCTGTCTTGTCACCTTGTCTGCCCCTCAGTTAGGCATCACTTCAAATAAGGCTGCTTCCTTCTACAAACTACATACCTTCATTGCTAGCGATATACTAAGGGTATGTCTGTATTCCAGCCAGATCATACTGTTATAAAGGGCATGTCTATATTCTGGCCTGATCCTATCTTTGGATGTGGTCCCTTGCCAGAGCAGCCATCATGACAGATAAAAACTCCTCTACAGAAGCAGAGAGAAAGATAACTGGGAATGTTGTGGATTTTTGAAACCTCAAAACCCCACCCAGTGACACACCTCCTCCAACAAGATCACACCCACTCCAAGTAGGCCTCTCATCCTAATCCTTTCCAAACTCCTCCGTTCCACTAACTGGGAAGAAAGCATTCAAATATATGAGCTATGTAGATCATTATCTCTTTCAAACAACCACACACAGCAAAACATAGTACAAAAAAAAATCTCTTCTTTCATATAAAAAACATTCCACTAGATTCAGCATGAAGAAGCAGACATAGAGTCTGTCTTCTAAGAGAAGACCTGGGACCAGCACATCTCCCAAGGTTGCTATAGGTCTCCCTCCATGTAACTTAAGCATCTATTTTGTACACGTTTTAATTTTCAGTGATTAGCACATAGAAGGGTCTTCTAGTGAGTGCCTGCATAGTCAACTGATTCCAGGTGCTGGTTATAGCTCATTGAAAGAAATACAAATCAATTTTGGAAGGTAAAACACTCACCCCTTCCCAATTTCTTAAAACAATACACATTTACAAATCATGGGGACGGCAGTGTCTATTAGAAGTTGTGAACTGAATATTGCTTAATGGTTGTATTTTTGAGTCAAGAGAGCATGATTGTTCAAGAGAAAAAAATCATTAGCAGATGAACATTCTAATTAACCACATGTTTTCATTGATGTGCTTCATTTGGCTTTTGTGATTGATCTTTTTCAAAAAGCATCAAATCTGTGACTGTTTTCAAAATTAAATTTTAAAAATATTTTCTGGAAAGGTCACTTTGGGTGGAGATTAGCTTTTGTGAGCTGTGTGTTTTGTGCCCCTTTACATTGTCCTCCACCACCAAATGAGCGAATGGTGCTGGCTGGAACCATGCTTCAGATGGTTGAATCTACCAGGCTTTATTTAGCCTCAAGGCTAACCCTTTGGCAATAAGGCTAAATCTGTGACACTTTCCAAGTTCATCAGCTACTCAGGCTAAGGATTCTCTGAGGGAAAGTTAGACTTTTTGAGAATGCATAGCCTTCTTACAGACTCCCTCCTGCTAGACATCACCCCGAGAGAGTAATGAAATAGATACATTTTACCCATCCTCTTTCTCTGTAATCTTCCTCTTCCAAAGAATGTGGGTATCAATAAGTAGATTATACAAATAAACATTTAAAGGGTAGTTTGCTAATTAAAGGGATTGATAGGCAGAATAATGCATTCTTCAAAATCTATTATCATGCCTTTCTGAACTTTATTGCTTTTCAGCACTTTTCCTACTCAAGAAAAACAATATAGCAACATTTGTTCAGGGAAAAAAAAGCAAACTGTTTTTCTTCCTTTCTTATTACTTTTATTGTTTGAGATTTCTTTTAGACTATAATGTAGCATTGTGATTTTGAGATGGAAAAGAAATCCCTTGTCTTTCAAACATAAGAATGTGATTGGGTGCTATTGTTGCCAATGATGAGCTAAAGAGGTTAATGGATCACAGAGCTGGCAAACAGCCATCTCTCCTACTGCTCCTTACATTACACAATATACATGTGGATGTAGCTGCTGAGCTTATGATTTTTGTTTGAGTAGATGGTAAATAAGTTTATGAAAATTTAACTTATCTCTTCTGGAACTCAACAGTTTTTTTTTTTTCTTTCAGGCTACTGACTGATAACTTAAAAATGTACTTTGAGATCTGAGCTCATGACCATTGAACATAATGATAAAGATGGGTCCCTGAAAGAAAGTGGGGCTGCTTTAAAATGAGAACCCAGAAACACTGTGTCTTGTGGATTGCTGCCTATCTTGCATTTCTAGAAAGACAGAATTAACACAGTGTGATTGCGATAACAAAAAGGATTGATATGGCATGATTCTTTTTATTCTAGTGCACTGAGCAATAATATTGTGATGTCTTCCTAAAGGCCTTGTACTTTTATGCAATGAAAAGTATTGAAGAAGCAGACTACCTCTACAGAAACAACCAGAGAAAGAAGGAATGGAAGGATAAACAACCATGTTTGATTATTTGTTCAGGCTACCCCCATAAGAGGGGGTAGTAACAATTTTCTTGTAATTGTGGTTAGTCAGGAATGCTTTTTGAGAATAGAAATTAGGAGGGAAGCCCCATAAATAAGCTTCCAGGTGGGCCCTCTTCCACCAGCAAAGAAGCTGAATCCAGCAAATCGACTCAGTTCCCTGGCCTGCCATTTTGCTGGAAGCAGAGGCTAGGACAGAGGAACTAAATTCTAAAGGTGAGTGTGCCTCTAGGTTTTGGAACTCCAGACCCTCAGGAAGGCTGAGCCCAGAGCTCCTCTTTCCGACTTGGCAGTGATCGCCCCCTGTGACTCTGAAGGCACACAGCAGCCCAAAGCACCACGGCTGACGCCACCAGCCCTTTCTATTCTCTAGCACTCTCACCTGGCACGCTGAAGTCAATGTGGTCTCTCTGGAAACCTGTGTGACCCCTCTCAAGCTCTGGGTCTAGCTCCCAAACCATCACAGCAAAGAGATGTTTCACTTCCTCAGGCACCAGGTCCCTTCGATCTCTAAGTATCAAATCAATTTTCTGCCAGCTCAGTAACCCATTCAAGGTTCTCAAACCTGTGATCTTTCTCAGGAGCCCTGACCACCCACCTTGAGGCTACAGCGTGCTAGCCAAAGCTCTCTGCTCCCGGGTGGGACGTGTTGTGGCCCAGCCTCATGTCCTCCGCCTCTCAGTATATCCTCTTCCCTCTTCAACCCCTAAGGCCTGGCCCTGCCCCTGCCTATTGGAGCTATGGTGCCTGCTCCCACCTCTGTTCCAAAGACACCTGCGCTCCATTCCCCACCCTTTTCCTCCCCCCCCCCCTTTCCTCTAGGTCCCTCTGCTGCCTTTAGGAGCGCAGGAGCGGCCACGGGGGGAGGAGCAGAAGGAGGAGGGGAGCGCGAGGAGGAGAAGGGGCGGGGTGGGTGGGATGAGAGCCGGGAGGGTGTGGACTGGCAGCCACTCTGCAGCTGGCCGCCAGGGACCTGGTCCCTCCCGCGAGCAGAAGTGATGGAGGGGAAGATATCTTCTTAGACATACGCGCGCGCGCACATCCCGCTGGGCACGTCTCCGGGAGGCTGCAGCCGGCTCCAGCGCGCCAGGGACCGGGCGGCGGCTGTGACAGCGCGAGAGGCGGGGAGTCCGCGGTCCGCACAGCTTGGCACAGGCCACCGGAGTACGCAGGGAGGGAAGAGCTCAGCCTCACTGACTGTTGCTCTTTTGGAGGCATCTCCAAGGACCGAGCTTTCTGAGATTGTCACCGCGGACGCCCGAGGCTTTGCCCCCTCGCCTGCGGAGTCCCGGTTGGCGTCGGTGCCCGCGCCGGGCGAGGAGAATGCGAACCACCTCCCGCAGAGCTCCTGCGGTCCCCTTCACAGCGCGAACTAAGGCTCCCGCAGCTGCCCCAGGCGTGCTCGCGCCGCGGGAGCGCGCCCTGCCGCACCTGGTTCCAGTCTCCTAGGGAAGTGCGGGAAAGGAGCCCTAAACTCCACTACTTCTCTTCCCCACCTTTGGCTTGCAGCTCCCCGCCCAGGACACCGTAGCCGCCTCTGTCGCCGCCCGAGTGGAAGTCCGGGTACTGTGCTGCTTGTTTGCTCTGCTTGCCGGCTTGCTCCTAGCTGAGCATCCCAAACTACTGGACAACTGCCACTGCGATCGCGGGAACCACTTGGTGACCCTGGGCGAATTGTCTGGGCCACCACTTTCCAAGCCCAGGCTGTCACCACTAGGGACGAAGGTGAGTGAGCACCGCGCGCTGCTCGCCTCGCGCGGGAGAGAGGGTAGGGCTCGAAGCTAGGACTTTCTGAATTTAGGAGAAAGTGATAAGTGGAGTCACCTAGAGGAGGCATCCTTTTGCCCCACTCACTTTGTTGGGCGCGGCTTTTCTAGGCGCCTCCTGAGGAAGACTTTGAGCCCCTTGCTGGGGTAGGGGTTAAATTAAGAGGACAAGAGAAACAGAGGGAGCAATTGCTTGTGCAAATTTAGCGGTCTGCCTCCAAGACTGCCGGTCTGTCCCCCCGCCCTACTGTCTGCCTGTCTGTCTTGCTCAGAGACCTATTTCCAGCGCTCCCCTAGAATCAGATGCAGAACGCGCAGTCACTGATGATCGCTCACAGTTTGGGATTCTGCTTGGCCACTTCTCCGCTAGTTGTGTACTATTATTTGAAGTTATAAGGTGGCTTTAAGGGGAGTGGGCTGCACTGAAGTCCACGCAAAAAGCAGACAGGGTGGGCAGAAGTAATTCCATTACCGCGGAAGTGGGTGCCTACTCTTTGGAGAAGACCCAACCGCTCCACTCCTGATGTCGATTCCCATTTTCTCAAGCTTCAGTTTGCTTAAACCCTTTCCACTAACACCCAAAACAACAACAACAACAACAACAACAACAACAACAACACATACACACACACACACACACACACACACACACACACACACAGGCACGCGCGATGGGTGAAATCGAGGGAGTGATCAAATTATTATTTCTAAGTCTGCAGCCACTGTGACCCACTAAAGCATACTGCCTCCTGGACTTAGCACACTGCCTAGTGAGGAAGGATTCTCCCCCACCATCCCCGCCCCGCTGCCTGGTTTTGATGACTTTAGGTGTTTATGGTTCCAGGTGCACACCAAGGGAACCTCTAGCGCGCTACTGCTCCTGAGTCATTCCAGCTAGGTGGGCATAGGTCTCCAGAATCCCTCCTTTAGTGCTTCCACCCAAGAATGTGAGTTCTGGGGTGTTCTTTCCTCCCTAAGTGTTCTCTCTCTCTCTCTCTTTCTCTCTCTCTCTCTCTCTCTCTCTCTCTCTCTCTCTCTCTCTCTCTCTCTCTCGGAAAATGCTAGTCTCTTCGGGGGATATTTAATGTTTGTAAAGTGCTTTACATCATATTACTATTACTTTATGGATATATTTAATTGCCCTGTGACTCTCTTCTGATTGATGTAAGCTGAGCCTGATAAATGGCGTGCAGGGTCTTGAGCTGGAACAAAAAGGGCAGGCATCCTCTCTTCCTTTGCACGCTTCCTCTGATTTGTTGACAGCCTTAAAAGTAGGTGCTTCTAAATGGTGTTGTTCAATGTTCATTCGCTAAATACTTCCCAGCTTTAGAGGAGCGTTTTCCTGCTACTGCTCAATTCAAAACGTATCTGTCTACTTTTCAAAGAAGCTATTGGAGATGGTGAAAAGCAATTACCAAATTTGGTATCAAATATAACTATTTTTAAAAAATGTTTTATTGCTATTAATTAGAGCATTTAAAAATTACCTCTGTCCTTCCTCCTCATGCTTTTCCCCCTCTTTGTTCTTAGCAGGAGCAATAAGAGCACCTTTCCTTACCTTTTCAACTATACTTGTTCACAACGAGTACTGTTTGCTATGACTGCATCAGCATCAGAGTGGCTTCAGTGAGAAAATAGTTATTTGCTAGTGAATTGCCATAAAACACAGGCAATGAGACAAGAAACAATGATCAGAAGGTAACTATTGTTTGACTGTAACTGTCTTCACTGCCCTGTATTAAACTGGGGTAAGCATAATAGCTCTGGTCTCTCCTCCAAGTTACCCAGACTTATTTAAACATGTTCTGTCCTCAGTTAATAAAATAGAGATAGGCTTCATTACTTATGTAAAGTATTTTCAAGTATATATGTTTAACCAACTTGTGAGGGAAATTACAGGCAGAGTACTCAGTCACTAGTCCCAGCAGGTACTGGGTCCTGGTTTCTAGACTAAACCAGACCTTAAGCTTGATGGTTGAAGTCACTCCATTTGCAGAGTCTTTACAGGCTCAGTGTTTTGATAGCATGCTGGCTTCACTCTCCTTACCATCTCGCAGGCCTGCACAGATGTTTCTGAATGAATAACTTTCCTCCTCACTGAATTTGCACTCATTCAAAAAGTATTTCTTGAGCACATGAGCACACACAATAAGCATAGCTGAGCTGGGCCGTTATTTAAAACAAGGAAGGATTATTGCTAGAGGGAGAATGTTTGCTCCTATATGGTGTAAATGGAACTGGGGAACAGTGAACAGTGCCTTTCCTGAGGAAGCAGCATCTTCCCCAAAGTAGGTGACCAACCAACAAAGAGCTGTTGACAAAAGTCACAGGAGATGTTACTGTGTCTTTGTTTCCACCCCAACCCCGTCATCATTTTTAAGCCATGTGTCATTTAGCTGACTCAACTCCAGATAGCTGATGTCTCTAACTTCCTGGCTGCTTTCTTAGAGTAGGTGTCTGAGTTCTTAGGAGTAAGGCATGAATCTGCACTGGGTCACATTTCTAGCTCTGTCTTTCTGTATACTTCTGTGGAGTAGTGCCAGATCTCAATACATCATTAGTATTCACTTATAAATGAATGCAAATCTTCCTGTTGCCTCAAAAAAGCAAACCGAGTTCATAGAACAGTGTTTTGCTTCCTCATTTCCTCCTCCCTATACTTTTCTAATCTTAGAAACAGTAACACCTCTTAATAATGCAATTATATGCAAATGAGGAAGTTAACAAAAAATGATTGTTTATCTTTTTTCTTAGAGAAAAAGTGAAATTCCTTATGGAGATTTTAAATGGGAGGAATTTTCTTTGACTCTCTGGGCATATCTTGGCAGGATGAATTTTTTTTATGGTAGTGACCTTTATTTATAACTAAAATAACTCTTTGTAGTAAAAGACACTGTTCATTGATGGAGACAGTAAGAGTACTTACTACAATTGATTGTAGCATATTTAAGGATATAATGTGAGCTTAACACTAAAGTGTGTAACAGAAATTATTTGAGTACTTACCTATTTTATTTGTTGTATTGCATAATTTTAGATTTCTGTGCAATATTTTATTATAAAACTTCAAGACTGTAATTTGGTAGTTATTGTTTGGTAATGGATTATAATCTGTTTTAGGGAAAATATATACTATGGAGACAGAAAAATAAGAAAAAGGAATAATTGTTCACAGGTTCATATTTTTTCAAGTCCTTTCCCAAGTATAGAAGCAAGTCAAAGCTATGACCTGTTAAGTTTTCATTATGAGATAGAAAGCTGGAATACTGCTATTTAGAATAGCAGAATTTTTAAATTTTCTAGCAACTTACTATGAATTCTTTAAAGCATGCTAAATCATATTTTTTCCTGAAATTTGATTAGTTGTTAGCAAGTTTTCCTTTCTGTATAATGTTTGTTTCTAAGAATATAGATATTACTCTATTCTACAGGTGAATTTCAATTAAAGCAATATATCAATGACTACATTTTAAGTCACTGGCTAAACACAGTTTAAGATAGTTAACATTTATCAATTGTTAAAAAATATAGCATTTGGAATTCCCTCCAATTACAGGTAAAGAATTAATCTTTCCAAATCATATATACAATTTTTGTTATCTGCCTTATTAGTTATTAAAATTCTGTACAATAGGCTATTTTCCATTATTTTGTAAAGTTTCATGAAAGAAAGCTGTCTGTATTAAGAAGTGTTTGAAGGGCTGTTTTTACCAAATTTTATATGTAAATTATGCAAATATGTTTCTATATACACATATTCACATATATATAATATATGTATACAAAGCACTTATTTCTACATTAATCTTTATGTATAGCTATATGTTGTAATAACTTTGACTGATAGACACATTTTTGTGACATATTTGATTTGTAAAGTCTCATTTTAGAGTGATACTTACAAGTGTTTCAGAAATTTGGTATAAGAATTTTGTATTGATAAGCCTTATGAGCAATTGGATTAAGAAATATAATAACCACAAGTGTGTTCCTAACACTTCATAAAATACTGAAGTAATAATAACTCACTTATTTCTACAACATCTTTGTCATGTTCCTTCTTGTAGAGAGAAAATACATATTGCTATTATGCCCATTTTGGAGATGAGGAAATTTGGGGCTTCATCTTATGAAAAGACAGCAAAAGCTCTAGACGTACCAAATGGCGAAGCAGATACTTGATCCCACGCAGCCTTCTATGCTAGTCCACTGCTTTAGAATAGTTTTTTTTCTTTCTTTCATTTTTACTTACATTTTATGCTGGTTAGTGTTTTGTTTGTTTTTTTTTTTTTTTTTTTTTTTTTTTATTAACTTAACACAAAATAGAGTAACCTAGGAAGAGGGAGCCTCAACTGAAAAAGTGCCTCCATCTACAAGGCCTGTGAACACGTCTGTGGCTATGGTTTTCATTAAGGATTGATGTGGAAGGGCCCAGCCCATAATGGGTGGTGCCAATCCTGGTCAGGTGCTTGAAGCAAGCTAGTAAGTAGCTTTACTCCCCTGTCTCTGCTTCAGGTCCTGCTTCCAGGAATCCTACCTTGGGCTCCTACTGCTCCTACCCTCCAGAATTCATTGTAATGTGAGAGTTTAAACCTAATACACTCTTTCTTCTCCATTATCATATCAATAGACAGCAAACAGCAAAGACTCCAGTGAGTGGCAAGTCAACTGTAACTGAAGCCTGAAACAGGGTCAGGCTTCTGAGATTCACAAGGATTTGTAAAGTAGAGTAAATCCTGGAGGAATTTACAGGGAAGGAATTGTAATGAAAATAGTTGCCTAGCCTGAACCTAGGCAAGACTGAAGGGCAGTACTGCACCTTGATATAGGTTTTAATGGACTTGATACTTTCCCAAGGTTCAGCTACTTTTTTAATTAGCCAACTTTAAGAACTGATGCCATGCGCAAGCAGGTATAACAGCATAGAAGATCTGATACGAATGTTTTATGTGTCCTTTATCCTTATGTGAACTTCTTGCATGGAAGTCAGTGTTATGTGTTACTACTATAAGGTGCATGGCAAAGAAATCTGAGTTTTATAAAAGGTATGAGATGTAACATAACTTTATCCACCTCATCTGCTTACAGTAAGCAATCTGTTATTGCTTGTGGCATGAATTGAAGCAGACTACTCCGTAAGTTGTTTGTCCAGAGGCAAAACAAAAACAAGAACCTTGCAAACATCCTCATAATTACATTGTGTATCTTATAATCATAATGGCATGCATTGTCTAAGAGACATTTTCTGTTTCATCTGTGAATCATCATCTCTGAATCCATGTGGAATAATAATCTTCATGAAATGGCATAGTAAAACAAAGCAAGAGAGTGTAAGGAGTGTTTAAAAATTTTTGATTCAAACACTGCATCTAGAAATAGGAAAAGTACCTGTAATTGTGCCCTTTATTTTTAAAAGGACATAAAAGCCATAATTAACATTAAATAACAGAATCTTTAAAGTGCTAATGAGGAAGCACAATGCCATATCATAAATATTAGTGATCATGCTATTTGAGTATAGTTTGGGGAACTATTTGCAAAATATTAAAATGTCACTGTGATGATTTCTGCCATAGTTAGCTAACTCAAGTCCCTAAAGAAACTCACAGTAATCAAACATGTCTAAAAATGGGTATTTATCATAGTACAAGTATGGCATTGGTTAGGGCTGGGTGAGGTTGACTCTATTTTCAGGACTGCTTATGAGTGACACCTTGGAGCAAGGTAATTAACAATTTTAATTCTTTCCAACTTTAAATGTTATGTAATGGTAGAAACATCATTTATAAAATTTCTCATAATAACTTGCACAAAATACACAGAGTATCAGGTATGACTCAGTGTTTGATCTTACCGACAGCATTATCATCTTTTATATCATTGTGACAGCATCAGAATGATCTAATGAAACAGCCATGTGATGACCAATGTGCATAAGACTGAATCATAGGGTTCTGGGCTGTGAAGAACAGATTCTTTGTATCCTTTTACTGCTGAGGGAGCATAAGGAACGATGTTTTAAAAGTTAAGTTTGATTTCTGGACTTAAAGGCCTATGCCTAGCATAGAATGTTGATTAGCCAGAAGTGTAATTCAATGACTGAACATTTACCTAGACTGCCTAAGGCCCTGCCCTGGTTTCCACTGTAAGAACCATCATAATATAAGGAAGGTATATGGAACTAGAGAGAAGACTCAAAGGCTCATGGGAGAGCTAATTCACATTCTTATAGCCCAGCTATAGCTCCTTTGGCTTTCCCTTATTTTGGTTTGGTTTCTTTTTGTGTCTCAATATGGAAGCCTAGCATTTCTGGACAGTAACTTACTATGCAAGACACAGGTGACCTCAAATGTGGATCAGTCCCCCTGTATTTGCCTCCCAAGTGCTGTGGTTACAGAAGCGTGCTGCAATGCACAGCTTAAAGTCCTACTGGGCTCTTCTGAGAGAGATTTGCGAAATATGTCCTTGAAAGAACAAGTTTCCATTAAAGCCATCAGAATATTTGCTAGTCTCTTTACATTCAATATCAGCTAAAAGCTGTGAAATACACAGATTTTTTTTTTTGGACTCTAATTTACACAGTATAGACTGTATTCATTTTATAAAGAGAAAAGCTTATCTTGACTGTGGTCAGTAAAGAACTTACCTCTTTTAAAAATTTAATTTAATTCTTAGACCTCGTTTTGGTAACTCTTTAATTTAGAAACTCACTCTGCCATTCCCATTCTAAGCTCAAAATTTTTACATACCATGCCCATCTTTGCAATTTACATTTAATGGACGAATAAATGATCCTACCTCACATTTAGTCAATATTCTCAAAGTCTACCTTCATTCCCTCGTGCCACACACTTACCACACTCCTTCCTCTTAAAAAAACAAATTTCATTTCTTGGTTTGTCATTTCACATTACTTTAACATGTGTATATAGTAGCTACATAAGCAATGAACTAAACCATATTAGTCTTAGCAAACTTCCATATCTATTTTTAAGTAGGTTCTAAAAGGTTTATCAGTGTCTTGCTGATCAAACTTCATGGGATACAGTAGTGGAAATTGTCCCTTCCTGCAAGTAGGATTTCTTCACTTGGCCAGAGATAGCTGCCAAGATCTCAGATTGCTAACTGCATCTATTTTTGAGCTAAAGAAACCAAAACAAAATAAGAAGGCACCAGAAGGAGTCTTCTACTCAAGAATGAAGTGACAGGCCTCTGTGAGTACTAGTCCTCTGTGAGTGACAGGTCTCTGTGAGTGACAGGTCTCTGTGAGTGACAGGCCTCTGTGAGTACTAGTCCTCTGTGAGTGACAGGTCTCTGTGAGTGACAGGCCTCTGTAAGAGACAATGCTCTGTGAGAGGCAGGTCTATGTGAATGACAAGTCTCTGTGAGTGACAGGCCTCTGTGAGTACTAGTCCTCTGCGAATGACAAGTCTCTGTGAGTGACAGGCCTCTGTGAGTACTAGTCCTCTGTGAATGACAAGTCTCTGTGAGTGACAGGCCTCTGTAAGAGACAATGCTCTGTGAGAGGCAGGTCTATGTGAATAACAAGTCTCTGTGAGTGACAGGCCTTTGTGAGTGCCAGTCCTCTGTGAATGACAGGCCTCTGATTGACAGGCCTTTGTGAGTGATAGGCCTCTGTGGGTGATAGACCTTTGTGAGTGACAAACCTCTGTGAGTGCCAGTCCTCTGTGAGTTACAGGCCTCTGTGAGTGACAGGCCTTTTTGAGTGCCAGGTCTCAGTGAGTGGATGAGTAGAGACACTCTAACAGCATCTAGTTTTAAAGCTTTGAAATTCTTCAAAGTAATGGACTCCCATTTCTGTACACCAGCAAAGGCCTTGAGAAACTTTATTAATGTACTTCTTCTCAAGTAATTTGTTATTTTGTTCTTCTGTGTTGGCAAAGTCATCTACCTAGACATTTAAGAACAGTGAGCAACAGAATAGTTACAAGGATCATAATGGGAAGTGGACTTATCCTGGCACTGCTCCTTCTGCTCCACATTGGTGTGGCCCTGAGACACAGCATCTGACCTCCTGAGCACGAACAAGTATCACTAACACTAGCTCCTACTTACTTCAGGCGCTGCTGCAGGATAGACTCAGTGGGTCCTCCACATGCAGGGAACCAGGGCTTCGGTGTTCAGGTGGGCAGGGACAAATAGACATAAACATGAGAAAGTGTTGATCTGAATGTAATTTCTCAAAGTGAGCATCAGACTTATATTAAGATCATCCAAGGTATATTGAGGTTACCCGATGCAAAATGACTTTTACATAAAACAGAAATGCATACATAAAAGCTAACAGGAACCAGCTGGGATAAAAATCAATGTTAACCACTAGGATCGGGAAAACAGCCCTACCTACGTTCAGCTTATACTTAGAAGCCAGGGGCAAGGGCTTCCTGCTCTTGCTATAGTTCTAATTCTAGTCTGTTGTATAATCCACCTTCCCTTTAGGCCATTGTAAATTCCTTTGTATGGGAGTAGCTCAGCTATAGTTCTAAGTATTTATTCTAGTTCCTTCTTAGACCACAACCTTCCTTCTTCTTAGGCCATTGTAAATTCCTGTGTATGGGAGTAACTCAGCTGTTGTTCTAAGTATTTACTCTGTGGACTAGCCCTAAGATTGTTTAGCTCTATTGCAGTACATTGTAATGCCTGATTTCTTTCACTGTCTCTCTGTCAACACTGGAGGCTTTTCATCTGAATGAGTAGAATTCTTAGTAAAACCAAATCTCAAGGTTGGCGCAATGATTTCCTAGGATAGTGGAACACTGGTGGAGGCTAATCTAACTTAGCTCTATGTCAAAAATCATTCCTTAGAGGCACTTACAATAAAACCATATTGAAGGAAAGCACACAGATCCATCACGGACTAACACAAAGACAAGTGTGCAGCATTCATGCTTCAGGATGCCAAGTCTCCAAGAAACTAAGTTTCTGTGAAACATTTTGCCTTAGAACTGTGTCCAAGCTTTTGGGCCTAGTCACATAGTTAACACTGGAGTGGGTGTGACAAGGCCATTGAGATCTTTCACCTGAATCATAATAACCTGTCCAAAAGCTTTGAGTCTTCCCTCCTCTTCAGTGCTCTGCAAAGCTTCTAACTGTAAACCTGACCACACAATCCACCTCAACCCACACACCCCACTGCTTAATTCCTGCATATCCCAGGCCACATTTAAACGTACTCAATGTCCTTATTAGCTCAGTCTTACTTTTCCAGTGATAAGTTTGAGAGTCATCTCCTGCCAGTCCTTGAAGATCTCACAGTAATTGTGTGTTTGTTTCCAAGGGCTGTGACCCTTCATATGTCCATTCTTTTGTACACATAAATATAGATATTCATTGTTCTTCTTACTTGTATCTTCATCACCACTGCCCTTTATTTTTACTACCTGTGTCTTTCTCTGAAGCTTGTTCCCAAGCCAGAATGGGCTAGATTTCTGATTATCTGCTATAGTATTAATCACACAACTGTTTGAGGGTTTTTTTATATTTCCCTATCATATACTCATATGCATCCACTTTCCCCTCATGGAACCCTAAACCTGTATCTCTAGTGTATCTTGAATAAAGGAAGCACTAACTATATTTTTATTGAAAACAAAAACAAAAACAAAAAACATCATCCCTTCTTCTGTTTAACATTGTTATTCCTTTTTCTTACTTGGCAAATTATTCGACTGATTTTAGTGCTCGAGAAGTACTCTTGATGTTGATGTCACAGGCACTTAACTCTCTTAGGAAATTGTATAGGCTTGATAATAAAACCGATTGGTAAAGAAACAAATATCTGTTTATATACTAAATGATGAGAAGAGGAAAATTGAAGGCTGTATGAAAAGATAAACAAGCAAGCAGGGAAGCAAGGGAAGCAGGGAAATCCCTCCACCTTCTTTCTCCCCATAAATCTGTTTGTTTGTTTGTTCATTTGTCCTGGTAATTTTAAGTGTCTGTAGTAATCATACACCTATCAAGGTTTTTCTGTATAGCTCCAGCTGTCCTGGAACTCACTATGTAGAATACAGTGGCCTCAAACTCACTGAGATCTGCCTGCCTCTGCTGCCTGAATGTTGGGATTAAAAGCGTGTGTCACCACGTCTGGCTTAATTTTAAGAGTGAATTTTGAAGTCTGTTTCTTTAACAGTGTTCTATAAAGAATTGGACTATTTTTTTTCCTTTTTTTAATGAGATATTTTTTTTTCATTTACATTTCAAATGCTATCCCCAACGTCCCATATACCCTTCCTGCCTGCCCCCCCCCCACTTCCCAACCCACACACTCCTGCTTCCTGGCCCTGGCATTCCCCTGTAATGGGGCATATGATCTTCACAAGACCAAGGGCCTCTCCTCCCATTGATGGCCGACTAGGCCATCCTCTGCTACATATGCAACTAGAGACATAGATCTTGGGGTATACTGGTTAGTTCATATTGTTGTTCCTCCTATAGGGTTACAGACCCCTTTAGTTCCTTGGGTACTTTCTCGAGCTCCTTCATTAGGGGCCCTGTGTTCCATCCAATAGATGACTGTGAGCACCCACTTCTGTATTTTCCAGGCATTGGCATAGACTCACAAGAGAAATATATGTCAGGGTCCTGTCAGCAAAGTCTTTCTGGCATATACAATAGTGTCTGAGTTTGGTGGTTAAAACTCAAGAAGAAGGAAGACCAAAGTGTGGATACTTCATTCCTTCTTAGAATGGAGAACAAAATACCAATGGAAGGAGTTACAGAGACAAAGTTCAGAGCTAAGACAGAAGGAAAGACCATCCAGGGACTGCCCCATCCAGGGATCCATCCCATATACAACTACCAAACCCAGAGAATTGAACTATTTTATACATTTAAGATTAAGAACGATTCAGATGTTTCCATGTGTGATGATTTGTATATTCTTGGACCAGGGAGTGGCACCATTTGGAGGTATAGCCTTGTTGAAATAGGTGTGACCTGGTTTGAGTAGGTGTGTCACTGTGGATGTAGGCATAAGATCCTCACCCTAGTTGCCTATAAGTCAGTCTTCCACTAGCAGCCTTTGGATGAAGATGTAGAACTCTCAGCTCCTCCTGCACCATGCCTGCCGGGATGCTGCCATGCTCCCACCTTGATGGTAATGGATTGAAACTCTGAACCTGTGAGCCAGCCCCGATTAAATGTTGTTTTTTATAAGACTTGCCATGGTCATGATGTCTTTTCACAGAAGTAATACCCTAACTAATACACCATGATATTCCATAAACTCACTTTTTAAAATTTTCTATTAAAGGCTTTGGACTGTATAATATAATCACATATATTTAAGCTATTTCCTTATAAAGTAGCAGGCATATTTAACCAATTATTATCTACATAATGTGATTAAATTTCTGAGGAATCTTATTCCTTTATGAAGATTTGAGATAAATCTTAAATGAAATTATTTTACCCTGAACAAAATAGAAAATGCCCTAAGACCAAAAGATAAGTAAATGACATATAGTAATTCCATGACACATGTTTATTTATTAAGAAAGAGATAACATACTGTTTGTCAATTCATTTCATAGTAAACACATGGAAATACTGTTTTTATATGTGGGATATGTGGGTGGCTATTCCCTACTAAGTAACCCCAAATATGAATGAAATAAAATATTTGCTTCAATGATATATAAAACAAAATGTAGCCGGGCGTGGTGGCACACACCTTTAATCCCAGCGCTCGGGAGGCAGAGGCAGGTGGATTTCTGAGTTTGAGGCCAGCCTGGTCTTCAAAGTGAGTTTCAGGACAGCCAGGGCTATACAGAGAAACCCTGTCTCAAATAACCAAAAAAAAAAAAGTAACCTCGAAATTATCTCAAGTATCCTCTACTGTACTCTGAAAATATTGATGTATTTAATATAGTATATAAACTAAACACTGGGAAATCTCCATTAAAAAAATCAGAAACTATATAGTGCTTCAAAGTGTTAAAGCTTTTAAGTCATGATACAATGCCACAGACACAAACTTCCACATTCTATCTCACATTGCAAATCAGTTAAAACACAAATGAACTAGGACATTATTTAACGTTGACAAGAGAGGACAGGACACATAAGAACCATGAATGAGTTTTCTGCTTACACTTGCTCCCATCCCCAACATAAATAAATACATAAATAAATAATAATCCACAATTGGAAGATATCTCAAATTCGAGCACTTCAGATAAGAAATCCAGCACCTGAATAAATGTTTAGTTGACATAGTTGATATATCCTTTCTGAAATCAGAAGCAAGAACACAGTTAAATATATTGCTGTATACTTTCTTACTTTCTTTGTAAATTACATAGAACATGAACAAATATTATTAACTAAGGAAAAATAAGAATCTCATTTTATATCTTTAAACTAAATCCAATGGGAGAGAACTAAGCTAATCTTACCAGGCTTCACTTAACATTTTTACTTGGAAATTCTCGTTGTGAAGATTTAACAGTATTTTAATTTTAATTACTTTATTACTTTATTTATTTGCTTGTTTGTTTGTTTGTTTGTTTATTATTTTCATGGTTGTTTATTGTATGTGTGAACTCCTTAGCCTCTAGGTATAGTACATGCACGTGGAGGTCAGAGCACAATTTGTAGAAATCCATTGTCTTCCTTCACCTTGTGCGTTGTGGAGATTGAGTGCAGGTCATCAGCCTTGGCAGCAAGTACCATCTTACTGGCTGCCCGACCACATTTTAAAAGGTTATATAACCAAGATTAGATATATTTGAATCTATGTGTATTTGTCTGTATACACATAAAAATATCATAGTAAGCCGGGCGTGTTGGCTCACCCCTTTAATTCCAGCACTCGGGAGGCAAAGGCAGGCGGGATTTCTGAGTTTGAGGCCAGCCTGATCTACAAAGTGAGTTCCAGGACAGCCAGGGCTATACAGAGAAACCCTGTCTCAAAAACAAAAACAAAAAATCATAGTAAAACCTATTATATGTAGTAATTAAAATGTTTCAAAATATTGAAATCTTGGAACAAAAGCCTTTTGTGTATTATTTAGTTTAGCCACCCAAATTTGAAGATGTTTGAAACTGGAAATTTTCTGAGAAAAATTCCATAAAGTCATTAAAGTGACTAAGGTCATATTGCATCTGTACATCTAACAATCTTCTGTACAGAGAGACAAGTCCTGGGAGTCTGGCCTGAATGAGGTTGGGCAGATATCCTGGGACTGTCCCTGGTGCAGTCTCCATGCCAGGCCCTTGTGAAATGATACAGCAAGCTTGAAAAAAAAAAAAAACACTTTCCAATGCTTTGGGAGAAGCAGGGGAGGGAAGATCATGGGTTCCAACACTGGATAAGAATATCTTGGAGTCAGAAGATGAGGCAGAATCTCCATGACTACGGCACCTGTGGAGGCTCAAATAAAAAAGAAAATCTACATTCATGAATGCAAAGGTTCAAAGGTGTGTCTTTGGCTCTGCTGTGTAAAATCTTGCCAAAATGCTTACCACATTAACCAGTGTTATGGCAAAAACAGCCACTTACCAGCTGACCACTGAGCACCCACAATATTCTAGGACCACCATCAACTGATTCAGAAGATGGATGTCAGTAGACACCAGCCTCTTGGACTCTGTGGGACAGGTGAGAGAACCCATTAAAATTAAAACAAATTCTTAGAGGCTCCACCTACTATTCACCTTCACCTCTTGGAAATTTCTCTTTGAATAACGCCTCCCTCCCACCCCATCCCGCATTTTGTAAGACCTTGAGTGTTTCTATTACTATTATTGTTATCTATTTTTTTATTTTTTATTAGAAATAAGAATGTTTAGGAATAGCTCACATTTTCTCAGTAGGCAAAATAAGAGTGTATGGGAAAACAAGGCACTAATGCCTTTCCCAATGGATTATGAATACTATGTAAGCTAGTTTTTGTCTATATTATCTTTACATGCATTTATACAGTTTTAGTTTTACTTTTCATTGTTCTGCCTCTGAAAAACTTTTCTTTTGCTAACATGAATATATCTTATATGGTATATATATCTAAGTAACATGGTACATCCAGAAGAGTAGCTGCCAGATTTGTAGGGAACTATACAAGATAATTAATACCGAGCATCATGGGATCCTCTTAGAGTGGTGCATAAGAACCAGATGGTGGGAGAAAGATGATGCAGCCAAGGTGCTCTGAGGATGTCAGAAGCCTTTCATTCCAGGTAGAGTGCAGCTCTGTGCACGCCATGCTTCCCTCATTCTGTACATCCTGCTGAGCTTATTTTTCTTTTTGATCCTTCTTCCAGTCTATCATATAACTCCTTGGGACTCCAGCGTCCACTTTCCATGCCCACCACATTCATCTGCAATGTCAGGGATGTGTATCCCTTTTACCCTGGACAGGATGCGAGCATCTGTGGCCGCTACAGCACCTATCTCATGCGGCGAGTCAGGATGCATTAACTTTGTCCTGACCTTGTTTTAGTATTGCAGATGCAGATCTATTGATATTACATACAAAGATCATGAAAGTGTTTTTTTTTTCTTCAAATTCACAGGCTTAAACCGTTCTCTTTCCCCCAGAGAAACTGGCTGAATCTCAGTGAAAAGTATACAAAGAAGTTACTGCTCTTTCTCAAAATGGATTCTTTCTTCTTCTAATCCAGTTTGACAGTAATGAAAAGGCACATGCAGACTGATCAAGATTTTTCAGAGACTTCACTTTCTGCTTCTCTTGTGGATTTGCCAACTATCACTGGCTATACCTTCAGAATGAGTCATGTGGATGTCATGGTAGTGTTGAGAGAATGCTAATATCTATTGCTATTACACAAAGGGGTGCTGGTATTAAGATTTCAAATTTTAAAGTAAAGATTTAATAGTAACTTTTTATCATGCCATGCGCTAAAAGTCACACGGAATAGTCCAGTTAGCATGGCATTGAAATAAAAGGAGTGACTCATTTGTAGTTTGTAAAATAGTGAGTTTCTAATCTGAGGAAGTAAGCAGTCACCTTGCCTCTCCCACCCTTTCAATATTAGGCCTTCTTTTATCATTTAAAGTAGAGCAACTGAAAATAGATTATACTGACAAGGAGTAATTACTGACAGCTGCATTTAATTAGCAAAGCAGATTCCTGCTCATGACAATAAAGTATTATTACATGTTTAGCTCTAGCAGTGTGAGGTGACTTTGCTAACAGAAATGGAAGACCTGCTTTTTCTATTTAAAATCACACACACACACACACACACACACACACATACACACAGTTTGGCTGGAATTGAGCTTGTGCTGCGTGGGAGTGTCTATGGTTTTACAAAAAGAGAGAAAAACAGTAGCTGTAAAGTGTTTTTCTTTTCCTTTCTCCCATTTTAGAAAAACAGACAGATTGTACAAGGATTAAAAAATAGTCCAAAGCCAACAATTGGATCTCATTGTGCACTTGTATGTCATTGTTTTATGTGTGTGTGTGTGTGTGTGTGTGTGTGTGTGTGTGTGTGTGTGTGTTGGATAGGAATATGGAAATATTTGGGTAGCAGAGATAAAAAGACATTCCTTGCTCATTTGTAAATTTTTTTTTGAGACAGGGTTTCTCTGTGTAGCCCTGGCTACCCTGGAACTCACTCTGTAGACCAGGCTGGCCTCAAACTCAGAAATCTGCCTGCCTCTGCCTCCCAAGTGCTGGGATTAAAGGCGTGCACCACCATGCCCTGCTTCATTTGTAAATTTTTAATCCTTCCTCTGCTTCTTCTTCTTGTACCTCTTCTACTAACCTTCCTCCTCTTTAACTCTTTCTCCTTTAATCCTAAAGGCATTTCTTGATTGCAGAGTATTTTAAACGCATTTATGATCAAACTTAGACTTTGTACACACTCTAGAAACTTGGAACACCAAATGCTGTGTCTGTTCATTTCACTTGCTGTTCCCCTTTCCTTGTTACTCCATTTGTAGGCACTGCCCTTTTTATTACAAGTGCATCTACATTTCTCAGACTTGAAACATTGCAATATGTGTTCAATTTTTGAGCATTGCCTACCCTAAAGTACAGGGTTATTAGCTCCAGTGCTGATTGGTTGTGGCTATTTAAAAACTATCAAGTGTCAAAAGAAAACCCTACCATCCTTCATTTATATGATTTCTATCATTTAAACATGTAACTCAAGGTTACCAAAAAGAAAACCCTACCATCCTTCATTTATATGATTTCTATCATTTAAACATGTAACTCAAGGTTACCAAAAAGAAAACCCTACCATCCTTCATTTATATGATTTCTACCATTTAAACATGTAACTCAAGGTTACCAAAAAGTGGCTTTCGTGAAGCTGGTATAGTGTGTTGTCATGGTGTTGTCTGAAAGTATATAGATAGCATTTATTTATCAAGTTCTAAAAGTACTCTCTGTCTAAAATAATGTCATCTTGTAATTTGCTATTATGTGTCAGATCTTGTGTCTACGTCAAATGCAGACAAGATGAATGTGAATAAAGAAACCCTAAACTGATCTTCCAAAGAATTGAGCATCAAACTCTTTAGCACTTTGCTTTTGATCTTTGCTTTTTCTTCTTCTTACCCTCCAATGTCCATAAATTAAAGGGCAAGGAGGAAGCATGCAAAGGCTGTAGGGAGAACAAGGGCATCCCAGAGGCTGTGCCCAGAATGATACCCACTCATCCACACCCTGTGACCTCTCTATTTACAATTGCAGGCTGAGGACAAAACAAATGTATGTAAGCTAAAGAATATGTTATTTTTGTTGGAAAGCAGGAATACTTCTCCTAAAGGGAAACATTTTATAAGCCTTCCAGTAAGTAAGAAGATTTTTATTAATAGTTATTTCTAAGACATAGCTGTTGTGTGGATATTAAGTATCAATAACTTAATAGGTATTGAGCTAGGATAATTTGAGTCACTTGAATAATAAGACACAAAGTTTCACCAATACCCGGAATGAGAAGCCCTACTGAATCTCATCGTATTCTCAGAACTACATCTTTATAACAGAATTTTGTTGCTGTTTGTGATTTAGAAACGAAGAGAGAATGGCAATTCTTGACTGGAGGCTTATAAGAGCCAAGGGTTTTGACTAAGAAACAAGTATTTTGATCACCGAATTTGGGCATGTTTGGCAACTCAGTGTCTCAATTACAAAACTTTTCAAAATCCCTAAAATTGGAGACTACTGCCCAACTGTTCTAATTATTGTGCTAGTTTATAAATTAGTACTGAGGGGAGAGAGCTCAGATGCTTGGTTTCAGGGATGTCTTTGACTTTCCTCACTGTTGTTGCTTAGAGAGCGAAAGTCAAGAGTCAGGCAAAAAATGACCTGACTGAGAGCCTGTCTCAGAGAAGTGCCCCAGGAAGAGGGAAAGTTTACACAGTAAACACGGAATAGGATAAATAGAGCACAATCATACCACAAATTTACCCACAAATACTGGACAAAACTGAGTGTGTTTCCTCTTTTCCTCTCTTTTCTTTCTTTTTTTCTCTCTCTCTCTGCTGTTTCCATGTTAGATGGTGTTCTGGTTTGACTCTGAAATGTCCCCCACATCCATGTCTTGAATGCTCAATTTTGGCAGGTTGTGGAAGTTCTGAGAGACATAGCCTGCTTAATGAAGAAAGAATAAACGACAGAGGTTTTGAAGGTTTTAGCCCTGCTCTGGGCTTCAGGTCTCTGTCATTTTAGGAATCTCCTGCTGTGGTGAACTCTGCCCTGCTTTGTCAGTCATGATGAACTGAAATCACAGCTCAGCTAGGTGACTGCTGTAAGTGTTTCTCTTGGGTGGGTACCTCAGTCATAGGACAAGTGAAGTCTAATGAAAGTTTAGGCGGCTAGGTTACTGTTAGTCTTGAAATCTGTTTTATTCATGATATGAAGACACCCTATCCCAACCAGGAAGCAGAATCAATAAGTAATTTGAGTATTCCTATGCAGCAAGTCTTAGACTATTCTTCAACCTCTATTCATGTTTCATATCAGCTGATTCCATGTTCAGATACATTTTGCCTTCTAAATCCTAATGCAACTATCTGTCCTTGGCCCGCATGCCTTCAAAAAAAAAGATAGATAGATAGATAGATAGATAGATAGATAGATAGATAGATAGATAGATTTTTAAAATCCACTTTAATTACATTTCTACTCAAACACTTTAGGACCAATTGCCCAATTTGGATCCATATTAGGCTAACCTACCTTTATTCCATATTTAGATCTTTAGCCTTTCATATGAATCTAGGCTTCTTTTGCAGTCTAATTAGGTTCTTATTCTAACCATTCATTAGTTGTGCCTGGCTAAAATAACCCATCCACATCATGGAGTCATGAGGCTTGCATTACCCTTGTGAGGCTCAGGCTTAAGACACATGTGAGAATGCAGAGGCTGTGTGGGTGTCTCACAGATGCCTGGTTTAGCTGTTCATTCACTCCAAGTCTAGGAGATTCGACTCACACATTCATTGTTTAGGTCCTACTCTGGGCCAGCCCTACAAGTCTCTTAGGTGTTGAAATTCTCCTTTCTCATAGTTATTGTCCTGAAATCAATCACAAACATCATCTGATTGTGGAATTAGTAGTTGGTTAGCCAGTTCTATAGCTGAAATTTCTTAGGTTACTAAAATTATATCAGCAACTGGAATCTCTGTGATGCCTTGGTTTTGATCATCCTGACTAATCTATGTGAGAAAAGTCTGCTGTGGGGATTCATTCACAGCTCATCTATTGTCCACACCTTGTCTTTGGTTATACCTGCTCAGAGTCTCTCAAAGCATCACTGAGTATAGGCATAGATTTTTTTTTTTTTTGGACATTTGGACCAGTTGTTTCACAGGTTCAAGTAGATGTTCACTGCAAAAGGCAAGAACGTTATAACAAGAGAACTGATAAGTAGTACTTCAGTTACACAGGGAAATTTATTTTGATGGAAGAATATCTGTAAGGGATTTTAGTAAATAAATCCTAGCCCATTAATAATGAAATAATTTGGGGAGAAGGGTGTTTATATTTTTTTAAACTGAGTCAGAGCACTTACTAATGTTGCATCAAGATGTTTTGACAGGTCCAAGGATTCTGTTGCTCTGTACTGTAATGGAATGTTAAAAGTCACATGTAAATGATGAATAAAAGTGACTAGTTGAATCCAGAAGACTGTCCATGTTAGAAACTCCTTGCCCCTCCAGGGCCAGTTTAGAGATGGGAGTTTTCAGAAAAGGTATTAAAAGAGACACAGGTGTGACTTCCTCACAGAGTGCAGCCTAGCAGCTTCCTAGTTTTCTTACCCAGGCATTAAATTGGATGCCAATGAGACCTGGCAGCCTGTTATCTAAAGAGGAACCAGAGTGGATAAGCATTTCCATGCAGTTGTATTTTATACGCAATGATGACTTTAGTAGTCCATAGCAGCTCTTCTCTCCAATTCTATTTGTTTCGCATTAATCCCTTCGTTCTTTTTTTCCTTTGAGTCTTACATTCTTGGGGGCTAGGAAGGATCAGGAAATAGTTGGTACCCTGTACAGTGCTACTGGAATCATCCTTCCTGTGGTGTATCTGCAGACAGATTAGAACAGAACTGTAGCTGACCCTGGCTCAGTGTTCGCCCAAAATATCCCCCCAGCTCTCTTCAGCTCTGAAGGTGAATTCTTTGTTTTTTTTAAAGAATCTTTGAAATGGACATACAGTCAGCTTTGTCTACATCGTAAGAGATTAGGTAAGCAACAACAAAAGTCAACCCAGAACCTTTGATAAATTTACGTTCTTTAGTTTTTGTTTATTGAGATGGAAAGCAAGGTATACTGAGAAATCACTGTAAAAGACATGTCACATGGCTCGTGTCATATATTGACTGTTCTCCCACTAGAATCCTTGAAGGGAGTTCTGTGTCCTACTTTTACACATGAAGAAGTTCCACCTTAACGAAATCATTCAAAGGTGAACAGCTAAGAATTGAACTCCTGTCTTACATGTTGCATAAATGTATGGTCCCTGTTCTCATTCACCTGCTCTGCTGTTGCTTACACTTATAAATGCTTTGAATTCTGACAAAGATTGTAGATATTCCTGCACATGGTGCAAAGCAAGCAGGTCTAAGACCTCACCTCTAATACCCCACACCCACATTCCTGCTGATCAAACAAGAGTCCTTTATCATTTATCATGTCACTAAGCATATTTCAGGCAAATTTACCTAGTCTCCTTTTCCAGTCCCCTAAACAGATTTATTTCACAATTTTCCCTTGTCACTTCTAGATAATAATAATAATGATAATAATAATAATAATAATAATAATAATAATAATAATATAATTACTCTGGGTACTAGAAGAGATTATGCTAAATTACATCCTGGCAAATGATCAGTCTCAGTGCTTACTCTCATCTAAAAAAAAAAAAAACAAATTTCACCCTTTGGCTGTGAACATTACAACCTAAGGCTCTGCTCTTAATTGGCTACATTCTGAGGTCAGTGGTTGGTGCAATGTTTAGGAGAAATGCTACTCATCCCAGGGAAGCAAAAAGTAAAGATGCTTGTCTCTATTAGGTTACCCTGGAAGCAACACAAGTCACATGCAGTCTTGTAGTAACCAAATCCCTTCCTAGGTCCAGTTCTGACACTGATAGATGAGGCATTCAGGGAAAAAGTAGTAATTGGGAAGTTCTATCATGTCTGTACCACTAAACAAATGCTTACTGGAATCTCAGTAGCATACATGGTCATTTTATTAGGTAAGCCAAGGGAACCTTACGAGATGCAAGGCATGCTAGACCACAAGAAGAACAGAGACATGCTGCAGAGAATTCTCTCATGGTCTCCACAGCAGTGGTCTGCAGGATTCCTGTCACAGTCACTGCTTTGTTCTAAATGGAAATTGGTCATTGTCAACAGAGAACTCATAGGCTGCCCTATTGCCTTTTTGAAATTATAATTTATATTTAGAATCCTAAATCACTTTCTGTGATGCCAGTTCTGCAGCTGACTTTTCTTAATGTGTTATACGAGCAAATGTAGATTGTAACTGTAAACGCAGTGCAAGAAAAAAGGCGGGCCCATCTGTCTCCTTCAGACTTGATTAGGGAAGGCTATGCCAACAATATTTTTAGTATGGTCTTTCAAATTAAGGTTAAGTTGCTTTGAAGCCAGTCAGCTATGGTAGGTTTATTTATTTTGAGGGCTTCCGTGAAAGTAATTGGAAATATATCCACTTTCCAAAGACACATTAAGCTACCTTAAAAAATGCATTTATTTTTCAGTTGTGTAGGAAATATATTTACAGCACAGAGAAATTTCTTTGTCTAGTTTTGGTGACAGAAATTCCAAAATGGTAAACAGTTCCATCACTTGTGTTAATGATACTAATACAAGTGAGCCTTTCTGTCAGCACAGGCCTTTATGTTCTCAGGATTGCATACATGAAAATATACTATGTATTATGTTAATCTAAAACTCATAAAAGGAACAAATTGGACACTGGTCATATTAAAAGTGGCTTTCCCCTAAGTATGATTTTAATAATTAATCTGAGCGAGCATTCTATCCTATCACTGGGCTATTAAGTGGCCAGAATGTAGCAAACTGCCTGAGTTTCCTTTGCCTCCCATTAGCAAGATACAGGCAGAAGCCACAATCAGATAAATAGCCAAATGCCAAACAAATTATACATGTATGTGCAATGTGTAATTTCTTCAGACCACTTTACACCGTGTCAAACCTAAGATTGTCAAATAGAGTTCATATTATATTATATTGTGTCAATATCATATTGATACTTTGTCACATATGTCTGTAAAGATCTTTCTAGCCAGTGGACTTGCACTATGTAACAAATAGCAAACACTGAGAGGAATGGAAATACCAACAAGAAAGCAGTCCCCAGGACCATCCTCTTGTAGTATACCAAGACATATGAGCCTAAGAGCAGAAGCTCAGGTTGGACTGTGTTGAGCCCAATGCAAAGAACAACCATAGTCGAGGGGAAGAGCTGATATCTCTGATAACCGTAAATGAGAAAACTAAGAAACAAATACTTAATATCATTAACAAGGAGGGACCTAGCAGAGAAAGAAGGCAATCTATAGTTGGGTAGGCTTAAGAAACAACAAACAGCTTCAGATACAGCGAAGGCAGTGACCCCCAAGGTCTGAAATATTTCCCACTCTGTACTTGGTATTTGAGTCTTCTTCACTCCGTGCTATTGGATGAAGCTAGGGGTGAGAGGGGGGCTCATAACAGTTGAGCCAGTTGCTCAGTGTTTCAGTCAGTACACAAACACATCCCAAGTTAGTTCTATTAATTTCTTCAACATAATGTTTATTGTTCCCTTCTTAGACATCGTTCTAGGCACAGAGGACACTTCATGGAACAAAAGGAAAAGCTAATCATGTCCGACCTTATGCACTTAGTGTTTCTAAAGAACCCATAGTTTGGGTTTTAACTCTTTAAATGCTGTTTTTCCTAAATTGCACATTATGTACCCTGCTCTCTACTATGCAAATCAGATAAAAGACATCTGTGTAGTTGCAGCTGATGTTACAGATATCAATCTTACTGTTCCTTAGGTCAGTATATGCTTATATCACTTGCAAATTGTATCAATATCAGCTAGAAACAAAGAAAGATGATACGGATGGTGGAGCATAAATACGGCACTGAAAGAGCCACACAGTGTAGGCTGAAAGAGCCACATGACATTGTAACTGCGTTAAGTCAGTAGAAGTCAGAAGGTCCCACAGAAGTTTGTTGCATGAACATTCATGACCTAGGGCACACTGAAAAAGATCAGAAGGGCTCAGAGGGCATCATGAGTCAACATGAAACCACTAAATATCATATCTAGAAAGGTATGTGACACACATGATCCCAAACTATTCAGGAGACTGAGGTAGGAGGATCAAGTATGTCCAGGATTAGAATAACCATGGATATCATGAAGAAAAAAAAATAAAATGAAAGAAAAAATAGATATTGTCTATTAGACATTAAAGTGTTTAGAAAATAGAGAGCCTAAGTGTCTAGTCTGGCCTGGCCTGGCCTTAGTTGTTTGTAACTTTAGTCCAATTCTTAGTTTCACCAGAGTCTCAGTCTCTTCTTTAGCATTAAAAGAATTTAGATAAATGTGCATAAAGTCCCAAGAATAGTGTAGTCTCTTACAAAATACCTTTCCAAAAATAAATTCCTAAATATATATTCTAAGGAATGTTTTACATATGCTCTGTAACAAGTTCTTAGTTTTATTATTATTATCAATACTATTATTATTAGCAGTACTATTGTATTGGTATTTCTTCATCCACTAAACGGATGAATGCAAATAGAGAATGGCTGGACTTGATGTACCATCCCTTATTATGAGTGATAAGAAACATGATGAAACTCTAAACTATCTGGATAATGGCAAAGCTTCTGATAGAGAAATTTAAAAACAACACTAACAATGATCAAACAAGCTTTTGGAGACCCACTGACAGCATGTGTGCAAAGGAACTGTGTTAATGGGATGTGGGTTATTGGAACTAAATACTGATAAAAACCCCTCAGTGTCTATTCATATAGCTGAACAAATCGAGTGTTTTCCATACAGACAAATTTTATTAAAGCATACTAAAATATAAAGCTTTAGAATATGAAATGACTTGTAATACACAAAGTCAATATGTACGCTCTCCAGAAAAATATCATTAAGCATTCCACAGACAATACAAATGCACACACAAATACAATTAGTACTTCTTTGTGTGTATATGTGTGTGTGCAAGTGCACATAAAGGCCAGAGGTGAATGTCAGATCCTTTCTCAGTCTCTCAACTATATTTATAAAACAGAGTCTCTCACTGGATTTGGCTCACCACTGCAACTAGACTGGCTGGCCAGCAAACCACAGGGATCCTCCCAAGCCTGTCTCTTCACTGATGAAATTGCAGGCATGTATGGCTTTTATGTAGGTTCTAGGGATCTGCACACAGAATCTTAAGATGACTGAATCATCTTTGCAGCCCTTACAGCTAATATTTACACTGCTTTCACATGGTTGGATTCAGATATTATGGAAATTATCAGCAAAAGCCGGTAACTATATACGAGGCCATGTTATAAATGAGTCTAATTCGCAAAACCTTCCTTCCCTTTAGCTATACATATCACTGCCAGCAGTTGTATTTTTGAGCTCCAAAGGAGAAACGTTTATCTAAATCATAAGATCTGCCTAATGGTGCATGTAAGTTGGATAATTTCAAAGAAATATATTAAGAAAATTAAATATAAGTGATTCTTATCTTCTTTAGTGTTAAAATGAATGAACTTCAGAGATAGCAATAAATTGTTATCTTCTATATAGTCTAATCATCAATAAATACTTAAATCATACATCTCTTCATGGTCACTATTTTGGGTTTTTCATTTGTTTCTGCTTTCCTTTGGGTTTTGTTGTTGTTTGTTTGTTTGCAATAAAAATACCAAAGCAAAAGACTTCACCAAGTTAATTAGACTACATGTGCAATATTTCTCTGATTAGGAGTTGATAAAATAGTCATTTGAGGTAAATGGTTATAGATTCATAATAGCTAATAAAATGTACTAGGTCACAGTGTGGTGCTGGATGGGTTTCCTTTTAGTTAATTCTCATAATGACTTGATGAGCTAAGTGTTGCGCTTGTTCTACAATGTCTCTTTACTGATCCATGCTCCCATGGTAGCCAGTAAGTCTCCTTATTGCTCTATGCTTCCACAGAATCCAAGAGACCAAGCAGACATTTGAGCTTATGTATACTGATCCCAGAGTACTGGTGACCAAGATGCTGGCTGCTCTAAGCTTCAGTGCAAACTGCAGGAAGAAGATGGTAATAGAAAAGTTATTCAACGTCAGAAGAACAATAACTCAAAAGGGTGAAGTCATGTGTAGGAACAGAAGATTGTTTAGTGCAAGGCTTTGATGCACAGAATTAATGATCTATAGTTGATTGACATAAATTCACCCATCAAAGTCTCTGTTACAGGACAGTTATTTTTAAGAAATAATCTGCTTTGGGATGATAAGATGGCTCATTTTATAACAGTAAAGGCACTTTCTACTCAAATGATTTGAATTCAATCCCTTGGAACCCACATAGAAGAAGAGGATTGACTGATGTAAGTTGCCCTTCGACCTCCATACATATGCTAAGGCTTGTCTGTATACACTAATTAAACAGATGTAAAAAATTGCAAAGCCACCCAAAGTGTCTCAGAAATCTAATCTCAGACATAGTTAATGAGAAGAAAAATCAGTAACATGGGCAGACCAGTAATGACTAGGTATATCATTTACAAAAGTAATTAATATTCAATTTGAAGCCGGGCGTGGTGGTGCACGCCTTTAATCCCAGCACTCGGGAGGCAGAGGCAGGCGGATTTCTGAGTTCGAGGCCATCCTGGTCTACAAAGTGAGTTCCAGGACAGCCAGGGCTATACAGAGAAACCCTGTCTCAGAAAACCAAAAAAAAAAAAAAAAAAAAAAAAAAAAAAAAAAAAATTCAATTTGAAATTATGAATACTTATATCCAGTTGAAGCATTGCTATCATTAAAACATATTGGCTATGCTTTCTATTAGTGTAGACATTAAAGAATTTTCTAATCACCTTACTCTATGGGTCATATATGATGAGGGCAGACTATAGTGTATATCCCAGAATGGCTAGCCACATATAGCAAAGTATAAAATGGTAAAGATTAATGAGCCTTGGCAGGTCAGGGTACGGGATCTGAGATGCCATATGCTCACACTGCAGTAAGCTTAACTCTCGCCAGTTATATGGACTTTCAAAGGAAGAAAACCCCACTTCAACTAATAAAGTATTCTAAGTTTCAAATTGAATTAACAGTGATGCTAGCAATGACATCTTGCCTCCTTCTTGGTCAGTTTTAATGTTTAGATGCAGACTACTAGCCATTTCTTCTAAACTAAACTTCTCTAATCCATTTTAATCCATCCCACCTACAGGCACCATCATTATTTGGTAGTCTGTCGGGTCATTCATGAATATTTCAGTGTGCCTAGAGTTAGTGTCACTTCCCAATTAAAATATCAGCTCTATCAAGTAAGGCACCACGTCACATTTTGCTCCTAACTTGGTGCCAAGGCTACTGCTCAGAGTACTCTGGAGTATCTGTTAAATAACAGATCAATGACTAAAATGTTTTCTTTTTAAGCCTTGAATAATGAAACTTACAATGTTCTACTAAAGTATTGTATCTATAGACAACTCAAGAATGTTTTTCTTATAGCATTTGAAAACTGCTAGAAAATATCTTCAGGTTTGCAGCAATAACTTTTTTTGGGGGGGTTGGTTTTAAGATTATAATTATATAATTTCTCCTTCCAAAGTGTCACATATACCCTCCCTGCTCTCTTTCAAATTTGAAACAATTTTTCACTAATTATTGTTCCTTTTTCTCATTAAATAAAACCTGCTTAAGCTATGTATTATTATTTGTATGCATGTTTTCAGGGCTGACTGTTCGGTCTGGGGTAGGTTATTTCTCCATTCTTTCTTAGTTGCCTGTAGCTCTTTGTGCAGGGATGAAGCATTTTGGGCTCTCTGCATCACATTCACATTAGCATGTTTATCTATAGTGCATCTTTAAGCAGCCATGTTGGTGAGACTAGTTATGTAGCTCTGACATTACTAGGAGACACAAAATTTCAAGCAGATAACTCCTGGTCCTCTATATCTTACAATCTTTCTGGCCCCTCTTCCACAATGTTTCCTGAGCCTTAGGGACAGGGATTGTATTGTAGATATATCAGATGTTATTGGGATCTACAACTCTGAATTTTGATGGCTATCGTTTTCTGTAATGTCTCTGCTTCAAAGAGAAGTTTCCTTGATGAGAGGTGAAGACCACATTTATTTCTGAGTAGTTGGCTATGTTTCTAGTACCAAACATGATTTCCTTCTTGTTAAGTGGTTGATAAGTCCAATTAGAGAGCTGTTGGTTACTACCAAGGTATTCATGCCACTATTGTACCCTTAGGGTTACCATGCCACACTGGTCATTATTGTAATTCATAGGTATTATAAATGAGTTGGACTTTTGGTTGCATTGTCTCTTATGGATTGCACTTTCTAATACCAAGAAAGCTAGTCCTCAAGGAGCCTTCATTCTAATAAAGAGCTGTAGCTGGACTCCAACCATGTCACCAGCTGCTTTAGTCACAGTCACAGTGAAAAGTCTTACTTGGGGAAGAAGACACCACTTCTACCTGACAGCATGCTATCACCAGGAAATCTCTTCTAAGATTGACCTATGTGGTTTAACAAAATGAAAATAAAATGATTTATCTTTAAAGAAAGTCTTGAGAAGATGTCAGACATTTATCTTCAGTTTCGCTTTTTCACAGTTTAAAGACTGAGAATTAGAAATTTAATTACCAACACAGTCACTGTACAGTTTATAGGAATTTCTAAGATCTTAAATCAGATGTCTTTATCAACCTTCAGTGATCAACCTTTTGAACACATAACTTGTTTTTAGAAGGAAAATTTCATTTCTCAATCTGACTGTGTAACTTCTATGCAACAGTTTTATCACCTTAAAGCTTAAAAATGGCAACAAAACATGAAAACACCTTCCTGATCCACAATTTGTTCCTTTTGTGTAATTTAACCTGAAACATTAACTTACAAAATGATCTAAAAACATGTTTCAGTTCTGAAAATGTAAATTTTAAAACTTGCTTTTAAAACCTTAGAAATAAATTGTTCTGATGTTTTATTCAACTTACTCAAATGGGAGAGATTGATTTTATAGTAATATTAATCTCAGATTATTTAAATAATATTTTGGTCTACCTGTTGCCCACTGATTAAATGTTGTCCTGTAAAATGTGCATAATCTGCCTGTCATAGCATCTCTTATGCATTTTCTCTACCTTTTGGATCAAGTTTTCACACACTTTGAGTAGATCTAGACTCAGCTCCAACTCTGCTTTCCCTTTCCTGCCCCCTTGGAATAGGAAAAAAAAAAATCATCAATTTGATTCCAGTGCTCATTTGATATGTGACAGAATAAACAATACTGGATGTGTTCCAGGTCCACATTATGTTTAGTGCCATCCCTCCTCCAACAGATGGCCAATGTGGTATTTGCTTTATGGGTGTCCTTAGACCACGCTGCTTCCTGCATCACTGGTTTATGGCAACTGGTAGTGATATGGTTGGAAGAGTAGGATCCAAAAGCAGATGACATGGTATAATTTACACAAATAATTATCAGTACACAGGCAAACTGTTTAGATACAAAAATAACTTCTATGGAGGATCCTTGCTCACTGATGGCCCAATTCCCTTTATATTACAATGAACTCAATAATGGTTAATAGAAAATGTCACATGCCTGCTGCCATTTCTCTTAATGACCCTGCAGGGGTAGGCTGCAGCATGAATGAAAAGATGGTATGTGTTCAAAGCTGTGGCAGCCCGCAGTGACCTTCAGTAGAGATGAAATGCTCTGCTGGCTAGAGGAACAATTGAGCTGAAACCAGTGAGGCGCGGGAAGACTTTCTAAATTAAAAGCCGCCAGCAACTGTCGAGACAAAAGAGAGAGAGAGAGAGAGAGAGAGAGAGAGAGAGAGAGAGAGAGAGAGAGAGAGGAATATCACTCTGCAAGGTGATTTTATTTTATGAAAACATTAACAAATAGAGAAAGAAACAAAAATTCAGATAAAAGAAACACTTTTATGGTAGTGTAACGTACATATGGTATCTAGATTACAGACTTGAAAAACCTGTTGAAAAACATAAATCAATAAAACATAGACCTTTAATATAAAATAGTGCACAAAGGAAAGAGTGGTGTTCATGACTTCTGACACTCACATTGTTTTCTTTCCGTCCTTAAACTACAGTGCATGTGAAGTAGACCATGCGTGTGACGACTTGTTGTATTTATTGTGAAATGTATGTATGGAGTCCACTAGCAGTAGATATGTGAGATTATTCACCATCTTCAATTTGGGTGAAATAATTAAATACAGTGAGATATCTAGTAATTTGTTGGAAAGCTAAAATATGTCCTTAGGATAAAGAGCCAATGATGTAGAAAACTAAAAATACACATCTTGTATTTCTGTAAGGAGTAAGGAGAATGCAGAAGACAATGAGTACATTACGTGCCATTTCCTAGTGCCAGATGTGGCAATCTTGCCAAAAGGCTGAAAAATAACCCTACTCATTGTTTAATGCTTGCATACCCTCCGTATAAAATTTTATTTGCACAAATAAAAATGGTCCTATATCTATAAATGTTCTATTGCTCACTTTACACGAATGTATACTTAAATTGAAACTGGGTAAAGAGCCAGGCAGTGCTGGCATATGCCTTTAATTATCAGAACTTAGGAAGCAGAGGCAGGCAGATTTCTGATTTTGAGGCCAGCCTGGTCTACAGAGTGAGTTTCAGGACAGCCAAGGCTACATAGAGAAACCCTGTCTCGAAAAACAAAACAAAACAAAATGAATAAAACAACAACAACAACAACAAACAAAAGAAACTGGAAATGGTGAAAGATAGACATGGTAAAATAATATAAAACTGAGAGTATCTTCATTTCAAACTTGTTTGAAAAAATATTTGGCCTTCCTGAGTGGTGTGCAGCCCCAGAAGTCCCTTGGCAATACTCCCCAGACAGTATGTTCCTATCATTCCTCTTCACAGTTACTGACCTATATAATATCTGTGCTAAGTCATTTTGTCGGAAACTTCTGAGTGTGAGGCATGAGTAACGAATGCAGTTGTAAGCATGCATGTGTACCTACTGCTTATGGATGAAGAAAATGTATATAAATGAAAATTTAAAACAAAAGGGATTTGGTCATGAGTTCTTGGATTTCTTTTTTCTTTTCTTTTTTTTTTTTTTTTCTGATCAAATTCACTTGTGAAATTATTGAAAACTCTGACTTATTTCCAGGGGCAGAGCACAAACCTATCTGTCGTGTAGTCACATGAGCTTCCACAGCATTCTTGATGCCATGAAAGCAGTGAAAAAGTCACTTTCCCCCCCAGAAATTACTCAAAATACTAGATTATATTCCATTAAATCTAGAGACATTTTAGCTTTAATGATTGCTGTCTGCCCAACTGCTCCTAGGAGCGCTCTCCTTCTATAGTTTCTTCTATAACTTCCCTGTGTATTATAAAGCTGAAGTTCTCAAATGTGGTATTTGAGCAGCAATAACCGTAACAGTCTTGAGAACTTACAGAGCTGAGCCCGCTGAATTCGAAAGTCAGTCTGTCAGTCTTCAGTAAGTAGCCTTTCCACCAACTGATGTGAGAAATTCCTTCATCTAATTCATATTGAATCTATTTTAACCATTTCAAAATATCTAATTTACATAATAAAGGGAACGCATCAAGTATGCATCTTGGTCAGTTTTGTAAATAAACCTATCTCTTTTAATGACTCTTAAGATATTGAATGTTTATACATATTGCTTGTATTGTTATGGTCAGAAATCCCAACTGCTCACAGTGAGTGATCTGATTTTTACCACCATTGATTAGTGTTGTTTATTTTAGAAGTTCCTACAAATGAAATCAGTCTTTACTTCCTTAAGTAAATTTGTTTTGAAATTGATTCATTCAATTTCATCATTAATTTAAAAATTCATTAATCTTTAACCCTTAGTCATGATGCATTCAATGACTATGCCATTGCCTTCATCTTTTCACCTGCCATTGGACACTTGCATTGATTACAGTTTTGGATTCTTGTGAATAAAGCATTCTTCTGTACAGCATTCTTCTGGTTTGTTTGTTTCTGTTTGTCCAGGACCAGAGCTAGAGCTGCTGAGTGCTGTGTTAGGGTGTATGCCACAGTGACTTCACTCGGATAGGAGCATGGGAATCCCATGTTCATCCACGTCACCATCCAGGTATCTTAAGTGTTTTCTTATTGAAACTGATAATTTCCTTGACATTGAATATGGTTTTAGATTTTTAATTTTTCTTTCATGTTTTTGTTGGCCATGAGTTTATCTTTTATATTGATATCTCTGATCACTTCTTCTGGCCATTTTTCACTAGGTTTAAAACTTAGTTAGGGATTGTATTGCTGTGATAAAAACCACAACCAAAACAACTTGGAGACAACAGGGTTAATTTAACTTACACTTCCACACACACCCAAATACTTGATCATGTTCTCCTTTTCTCCTGACCCTACCCTACCCCTCCCCTGTCGCACCCACTTCCATCCCTCCCTCTGCCCTCTGCTTTCTTCTTCCTGACAAGTGGGACTGAAGCATCCTCAACTAGGCCCTTTGGCTTTTTAACCTTCTTGAGTTCTGTGGATTGTGTCCTGGGTATTCTGTACTTTTTTTTGGCTAATATCCACTTATTAGTGAGTACATACCATGCAAGTCCTTTTGGGTCTGAGATACTTCACTCAGGATAATGTTTTCTAGTTCCATCCATTTGCCTGCTAAACTCATGATGTCATCATTCTTAATAGCTCAATAATATTCCATTGTGAAAATGAAAGACATTTTCTGTATCCATTCTTCTGTTGGGGAACAACTGGGTTGTTTCCAGCTTCTGTCTATCACAAATAAGGCAACTATAAGTATAGTGGAGCACATGCTCTTGTGGCATGGTAGGGCATCATTTGGGTATACAGCTAAGAGTGTTATAGCTGGGTCTTCAGGTAGATCTGTTTCCAATTTTCTGAGGAACCTCCGGATTGATTTCCAGAGTGGTTGTACCAGTTTGCAGTCCCACCAGCAATGAAGGAGTGTTCTTCTTTCTCCACTTCCTCATTAACATGTGCTGTCACCTTAGGTTTTGATCTGATTGATGTAAGGTGGAGTCTCAGGGAAGTTTTATTTGCATTTCTCTGATCACTAAGGACTTGGAACATTTCTGTAAGTGCTTCTCAGCCATTCGTGATTCCTCTGTTGTGAATTCTCTGTTTAGTTCCATACTCCCAGTTTTTGATTGGGTTGTTTGGTTTTTTGGAGATTATCTCCTTGAGTTCTTTATATATTTTGGATATTAGTCTTCTATCAGGTGTGAGGTTAGTGAAGATTTTTTTCCTATCTGTAGGTTGCCGATTTGTCCTATTTACTATGTCCTTTGCCTAACAGAAGCTTTTTAGTTTCATAAAGTCACATTTATCAATTATTTATATTAGAGCCTGTACCACTTGAGTTCTGTTTAGGGAATTTTCCCCCATGCACAGGAGTTCTAGGTTCTTTCCCACTTTCTCTTGTATTATATCCAGTGTATCTGGTTTTATGTTGATGTTCTTGATCCACTTGGACTTGATCTTTGTGCAAGGTAACAAATATAGATCAATTTTCATTTTTCTACATACCAACTACCACTTAGAATAGCACCATTTATTGAAGATGCTTCCTTTTTATCCATTGTATATTTTTGGCTCCTTTGTCAAAGATCAGGTATCCATAAGTGTGTAGTTCTATTTCTGGGTCTTCAATTCTATTCCATTGATCAACCTATCTGTCTCTGTTCCAATACCATGCCCTCCCCCCCCCACACACACACACTTTTTTTTTTTTAATCACTGTTGCTCTGTAGTATATATTGGGTTCAGAGATGGTGATTCCCCTAAAAGTTCTTTTATTGTTAAGAATTGTTTTTGCTATCTGGGCTCTTTGTTTTTCCATATGTAATTGAGAATTGCTCTTTCTGTGTCTTTGAAGAATTGAAACTTAGGTGGGGATTGCATTAGTCCTACCAATACATGGGCATGGGAGATCTCTCCATTTTCTGAGGTCTTCGATTTCTTTCTTGAGAGTCTTGAAGTTCTCGTCATACAGATCTTTCACTTTTTTTTTTTTAGAGTTATCCCAAGATATTTTATATTGTTTTTGACTATTGTGAAGAAAGTTTTTTCCATATTTTCTTTCTCAGCCTGTTTATCATTTGTATAAAGGAAGGATGCTTATCTGTTTGAGTTAATTTTATATCTGAGCACTTTGCTCAGCTTGCTTTCTTATAGATCTCAAGATCACCAGCTCAGGGATAGCACCACCAACAATGCCATCATTTCATCAATCACTAATTTTAAAAAATTAACTACAGTCTTGCCTACATCTAGAATTTATAGAGGCATTTACCTAATTGAGGTTCTGTCCTCACAGATGACTTTAGTTTGTGTCAAGTTGATATAAAGCCAGCCAGCACAGATGATTTTCTTACTATTCAACCATATTTGAATTATAATTTTTGTTTCTGGTTTTGGGTTTTTACAATCATTGTATGCTATATATATATATATATATATATATATATATATATATATATATATAAAATTTGTTAACAGTCTGTAACTTGCCTTTTTCATTTTCTTGATAATTATGTCTTGAAATAAACAATTATAATTCTAATGAATTCATCTTATAAGCTTTTGTTTCTTTATGACACTAATGATTGGTTCTAGGGTTTTCTAAGCAAATGTTCTACCCTTGTGCAATACTCCAAACATCTTTCACATTCTATTTTCAAATAGGGTCTTACCCAGGTGAGATTTAAACTTAACAACCATCTAACCTCAGCCTCAGTAGGAGTAGATTGTCATATCTGCGGGGATTTTGGGTATTTGTTTAACTTTTGTATTTGGATTAGAAATCTTTATCTGTTTCAAAATCTTCTGTGATATATATTGGATAAGATGCACGTTTAGCTGATATATTAACGAATATAGCTTACACTCTATTTAGGACTAACCATATTTTATGAAGAGTGTGGAGATCAAGACCAGTATTTTTTGTTTGTCCTTTGTCTCCATTAGGTATCTAGTACCAGCACATGTGTAAAACTTTAGAAAAGTATTTATTGTTGTTAGTTGGTTGATTGGTTGGGGTTTTTTGTTTTGTATTTTTATCATTCAAGGATATTTTACATATTCTTTTAGATTTTAAAGCATTTTCCATCATTCTTAGACTTTTAAACAGATGTTGTGTAAAACTTTAGAAAAGTATTTATTGTTGTTAGTTGGTTGATTGGTTGGGGTTTTTTGTTTTGTATTTTTATCATTCAAGGATATTTTACATATTCTTTTAGATTTTAAAGCATTTTCCATCATTCTTAGACTTTTAAACAGATGTTTGACTTGATGTTAGTTTTCAAACTTTAACAAGAGATCCAACTATTCTTGAAGAATTAAGGATTTGTCTAAATATAAGTACTATTTTGCTACAGTTTTTCCTAGAAGAGAAAGACAAAAATGTTCATGTTGCTGATTTTCAAGGTAGGGGATGTTAAACTTAAATGAAATGACTGAATAATGAAAGAAGTAGGAAAACCTGCAATGATTTAGCAAGGACTATAGAAAGTACTTTCAGGGAGGGGAAAAATGAACACGGAAGTCTTCTTAACTGGTAGTAATATTTCAAATTGCTCTATTTTTAAATTAAGGTATAAACAGAGAGTAATTTAATTTGGCCATAATCCTTCTGCTCAGAAGTAAGCCCTCATAATGCACTGGTATATGTACTTCCAAATATGAAATAAAAATGCCGAAATGAAAGCATGGCCCACCTGGTAATGTTTTCTCTAAGACACAGTAGAGTTAGCATGGCATCCTACTATGTATAATTTTTGCGTTCATATCTGATTTTTTGAAATGGAAATATTTGTTTCAATGAACAAAACTGGCAACTCCATTTCTTCATTTATATAATTTATTTTTCAAACTGAACAACTAATTCTGGTGCCTTTGCCTGTATCAGCATTACTCAACTTCAGGATATTTATAGTCTACAAGTTTAAACTATGGAGTTGCCAAACTATTTTTTTCGGGGAAATTTTAATTGCTTAAATGAGTTTGTATAAGTTGAGATATACCAAAAGCACTGATATATGCACTTATCACTGAAAATTATGATAGAATATAATTTTATTATTTAACATACATCTAACACATACTGATCATTTTCGAGGCCTTATCTACAATCAAATTACTTGTAAAACAATAGATTTTTCTGAGTGTCAAGGAGGAAGAGAGAAGCTATTTGGTTAGTACCTAATACAAAACAGTTGCCTCTTCTACTACCAAAAGCATTTTTAATACTTTGGGCATATTTACTCTTTATAGTACCTGTGAGTTTGAAGACTTGGATTGGCACCGCTGTGGATGTTCCTTTCTCAGAGCTTTTACACACTACATAGATAAGCCTAATACTTTTCTTTCTTTCTTCTTTGTTGTAAAGTAACTACAATCCCAAACACGTTCTTATGGAACCACTTCTCTTCATACACTGATTGGTACAGGTATCAACAGTACAGGTGCATGCAGAGCATTCGCGAATCAGGTGCTGTACAGAATAAATGCACTGAGCATCCTCAGGGTCCTATTACATAAATAATTCAATGAGTATTGTCAGAGTGCTATTATGTAATAAATGTGTTGAGTGTCCTCAAGAAGCCACCTACTAGGGCATTGAAAACTTGAAAATGTTGTATTACCTCTAAGAATTTGAGTTTGCAGTGAGATTTGTCTTCTGTGGAAACTACAGCATTATTTTTTTTCCTCCATTCCTTGGTGAAGTTCTATTTCCCCACTGCTGCAGTACGGAAAGGATAAGTTTACATGTAAGGCTTTCATTAGCTCACAATTCTGATTCTCTGCACATTACCCTTCAGACCTTGGCGAAAAGCTTGTTGAAAACTATAAATAAGTCTAGAAACACTTTTCTTTATATCAACTTTTATAGTTATGAAATAAATATTGGAAGAAGGCTCTGGCAGACATTATTTAATGTAAACTTAATTTTCTGCTTAAAATGTTCAACAATTTTGGTGCAAAGACAAATGTAGTACTATATTTTTCCAGTCTTTTGTGCTTCATATTAAAATATGATGTCAGGCAGTGGTGGTGCACGCCTTTAATCCCAGCACTTGGGAGGCAGAGGTTAGCAGGTTTCTGAGTTTGAGGCCAGCCTGGTCTACAGAGTGAGTTCCAGAACAACGGGGCTACACAGAGAAACCCTATCTCAAAAAACAAAACAAAAAAGCAAAACCAAAAAATGGTGATGCTTAACACAAAAGGATTTATAACATTTCAACCCAAGATTACTATTTAATTGAGTATACTGGATAATATATAAGAAATGCATGTATATGTCTGATTGACAAGTCAGTTCTATAGGAAAAATTTCATCTATTAACTACTTAAATCCACGCCCTGGGCAACTCTCTTTGTATTGTAAGTATCTTACAAGCTTCGGTTATGAAGAAAGTACCTTCTAGAGAATTCATTTTCTCTGGTGCATATGTGGATAATGAGAAAGGATTTCTTAAATCATGACCAAAGCGACTCTTTTCAGCCTCTGGGTGACTTCTTGTGAAAAGTTGGCCTCCTTGGCCTCACCTCCTCTAAGTCTGCTTTATTAAAATGAGAGGAGAGGCTCTGTTGGTACCATTAACCACATGGCAAAGGAATTAAAAGTTCTCTCCAGAAAAGGTGCTTTGTGGAATCAGGTCTCAACATTGCTTCCTTTTTTGCCAGTTTATGCAAAGTTGTTGTGCAGACTCTGGACCTCTTGTTTTAAATCTTCTTGCCTAAGAATCCTGGGTCCTCCATGACAAGTGGGCCTCAGCTACCAGGGGATGAGGATGTCTCCAAGGGCATATCAAGTTTTTTTTTTTTTTTTTTTTTTTTTTTTCTGGCATGGGAGAGCCACTAGGAGAACCACTTCATTGCCATGTCTATAGCTCATGTCTCTTTACTTGGGCTTTTCCTGCTTCTGAAACAAACCCTAGACACTTCAGTAGCTAAATCAAAATATTGTGAAAGAGCTATTTCCTTCTCTTATTTATAATGAACTGGTCAGTGAACTATGAAGTAGGTATAAAATGAGAATATTTTGCACTATGCCAACCAGTCAAACAAAGGTAAGAAAGTTATTAATAGACTTAGGGTAGAAAAAGAGCTTATAAAATTTCAGTTTATTCCTGATACATTTCATACTTATTAATGAGTAAAATTCAGCTCAATGTTTTAATAGGCATCTAGTCTTACTTCATGAAATAAAAATTATTTGGTTATTTACTTACTTCTTTCCCATGATTGGTGGCAGGATATGTGTTGTCCCAGTTAATCAGTTTTTCTCACACAACTTCTAAGCATCCGCTGTGAATCAACTCAGTAAGACCTTTATTGCTTTAATCTTAATACAGAGAATCAAGTAATTACCTTAAAAATCTGAATAGAGCATGTATCAAAATGGTCAAAACTCATAAAGCACTCAGAAGTCACACAACACAAAGCTGATAAACATGAATATTGTTGAGGATAAATGCAACCTCATCTTACATTCCTGTTAAGTAAAATGATAATATTTTCATGTTTTCCAGGCTGTGTTACTATCAATATCATGCTGTCCATTAAAAGAAAGCTAACCTCATCTCACTAGTAAATGCCCATTCATCTGCTTTTTACATTTAAATGAAAAATTTTTCACCTTTTACCTTTATGGGGAGATAAATTAAAGTAGAATTTACATATGATATGTTGTATTTTACATGGGCTTGGATATCAAAATTATTTTATGAATGTCTTGTAAGTCCATATTTTAGACTAGCATCAATATATCCAATTTTTATCTTAGTTTCTATATTAGGTTTTAATATAGCAATAAAACTTTTAGACATCTTTTTGTTATATCAAACAGCAGTGGGGATTTTATTGTAGTCCTTAAAAATCTGAGTGTAATACTCAATAGATATTTATGTGAGGAAAAAAAGTAAGTCCAGTTGTAATACACGTTCTTCAAACATGACCCTCTGCACTATTCTCATAAAAGAAAGAATAATAGTGTGGATATGATTTAAGCACTGACCATAGTACATGTAGCCACAGGCATCCTGTAACAATCAAAAAGATGTCCTAGAAAACTTAGATCTAGACCTGCACTATGGGAACAATAGAATATGTGTACTTGGGAATCAAAGTATAGAATTTTTTTCTCAGAACCCACAAGGGTTCTTTCTATATCAACAAGGATAGAAGTCTAATTGGCATTTCCTGATAATGTCCCTTGCTTAACAAGTATGGAATATGTTTATTCTGCTCTTGCTACTTCAGCTAATTGTATACAGGTTTCCCATATCCCACTCCCAGTCTGTAACAGCTCCTGCTGCTACCTGTTCTTTGGTGGTCAGAAATAGGTTTCAGGAGGAATGAAGAGATTTTTAAAATGAAGCAAAGAAGCAATTTTATCTTATGTTTCACAGGCAGGGCATGAGTGTTGAGCATTCAGAATGATGATTTCTAGAAAACTCATAAACAGATAAGGACTATCAGGTCTCTGACTTAGATTCCCATGTTATAAATCATTGATTACATTTTATTTATTTCTGAATAAAACTTGGCACATTTTTAGCATAGTTACCTCTTTGTCTTCTAGGGTTAAATGAGACTATTTTAGTCTATAATCATTTTGATGGTTAATGATTAGTAGTGAACATATAGGGGAAAACTTTCAAAGTAGGCCCGTAGACTCCTGATTTCCTCTAGTCACTATCCAGAGAGTCTTAAAAGACAAAGCTATTTTTTTTTCTTTTCATTACATTGGTATTTGCATGATTGGCACAAAACTCATTGATGAGTTGCTTCAAACTGATTGTCATGCATTCATACTAAGAGGAGAGTAGAAAGAGGCAACTTTACCTAGAAATGTAATGAAGCAGTACAAATTACTAACTAAATTATCAACCCTTGAATATGCTTTTTTAATACATTAAGTGCTAAAATATAGTATATATACAAATATTTGTTCTGCATACACCAATAAAAATATTTTCTTGAGAGAAAGGCTCAGGTGGATTATTTGAGTTGCTAGCTGAACTAGCCGCATTTTCATTGTACTAGTTATTTTACTGTAAAGAAGGATTAGCAATGTAGCATTATTCATACTTAGGTATTTTACAGATCTTTTGTCAAGAAATGATCAAAGTTGATAATATTTGTTTATACAGTGTTCAAGATTTCAAAAAAACAGTACTAGAAAAATCTATGCTTATGACACCATTAGTGTGACAGCTTTTCTGATGAAGTAACTGGTGGTATTAATAAATGTGAATTTTAAATAAGTTTGTCAACAGGTAGAAAATCATCAGAAATAACACCAGTACTTTGTAAGAGTCCAATGTATTACTTTATAATTTATGCTTGCTAAAACTCCATTCAAAGTGAAAAATAGGTCAATATATTTTAATATGTTGCTTGTCAACTTTTGCTGTAGTAGAAAGAATGATGCTCAAAATTACATGAAAGGTATTAAATCACTCTTTTCTTTTCCACCTGCAGAGTTGTGTGAGCTCTATTTTTTATTTCTCTACCAACACAAATGGAATGTTAGAACACACTGACTACTGAGGCATTTATGACAGATTGTGAGTCAGCCATATTTGTGTTAAGTAGATTTGTAAGCATATAAAATAGTAGATACCTTCCTAACTTCCTACACTTTTTCACTTTGAACATGTAATTATATTTTTGCAATATTATTATTGATGATAACATATAATAACAGGCTCATTATTATTTTTTAAAGATGTAAGTTATATGGGTTTAAATGTCTATCATCATAGGAGTGATGGATAATACCTATAAAATCAAAAACATTTTTTAAAAATTATCTTTTGTTTTTCACAGTCCAGTCATTTTTTTATCCCTCTGCAGACTACCTTCTTACAGTTCCTCATCACACACACCCCCCGCCCCCGTCTCCAGGAAGATGTCCCCTCCCAACCCTCCTTGAGAATTAATGATTACAGACAAGTGTGTGCTATGGAGGAAGGTACTCAAACCTAAAATAAATCACAACTAGCCACTAGAGGGCGCATTCATTTTATATAAATATATAGTGGAGTGGCAATAAAATTGACCTGTAAGGATGCCGCATTTCATTAGTAGGCCAATATCGTACCTAAGAATCCATTCACTAAAGACGACACTGAAGAAAACACAAGTCCTTAACATATGATGCTATGTGAAAAGAAGTCATCATGTATTCCTCTAATTGCATCCTTACCCATACCATATCAGAATGGTGCTTCTTTCTTTTCACTGACTTTTTGTGATGATTGAATGGATATCAGTCAAAAACACTTCTTACATCTTGTGTTTTGCCCAGGGATTTTTATACCTGTTACATTGGAATGGCTATGCCTATGGAAAGAATCGTTATTCAATAAGTTATTTTCTCTTTTCTGAAGCCAACAGAGAATCACATGTCTATTGAAGCCAATCATTCTTGTGTTTTTTAAATTTTTCCTTTAAATAGTCCTTAAATGTCTTCCTTCCTTCCTTCCTTCCTTCCTTCCTTCCTTCCTTCCTTGCTAAGTCTACTCCAGTGAAGTCTGCTTGGTAGGCCTAAAAGCTTGCAAGCAGTCACGAGGCAAAGAGTTTCACAGAAACAGCCTCCTGGAACCTGGGCATTCCCAAAGCCCGTATACTTAAAACCTGTCCCCATGTTAGTCTGGTGCATGGATCCGTGTGCTCTCTTTCAGTGTTGTTTTATTATAAGTGCCTTTTAAGATTGACTTTGACATATAGCTAAACCTTTGACAGTGTTCCTTGAAGCCGAGCATGAGCTTGGAATTCAGTAAGAATGTTACCTATTCATTAACACTCAAATTTACTTCTAGTAGAGACAGTGAAAATAATCAGGCATTACAAAATTTACTTGAATAGAGCTAGAAAGCTCAGGGCTAGTATGCATAGTAATTACTTAGGACAATAGCCTAGTCACACCCAAACACAGGAATACAAAATAGCCTAGGAAATAGGTGGGCTGTCCCATAAAAGGGTTAGTAGAACTCCCTGGTGCAGGTTTTTTCACTAGGCAAAGGAATAACACAATCAGGTATTTACTAAAGAACCCCTGGTGGTGGGTTTAACAATAGACTAGCATTGCATCAGAGCATTCACCTAGCTCCTGTGTTTAGCTGATCTTTTTAATTAAGGAATGTTCCTATTGTCAGTGATAAACATGGCCTGCCTCCCTCTATCTTTTTATGTACGCATTCTTTTTTGTTTTGTGTCAATGTAACTTGGCGGATGTGTTCACCTGGCTTTCTTGTTTTTCTTCTGTATTAAAAGTCTGGTGTCCCTTTGGACAAAATACATTCAGATTCAACAGTCCCTTGTGTCTGGGTCTGTTTGTCAATTCTCGCTGACTCTTTGCCCATCTGTCTGAAACCCTGATTCCACACAGATTGAGAGAGGCCAACTGGGCCATGATGGAGGCCCTTCCTTCCTTCCTTCCTTCCTTCCTTCCTTCCTTCCTTCCTTCCTTCCTTCCTTCTTTCCTTCCTTCCTTTCCTTCATTCCTTCATTTCTTCCTTCTTTTTCTTTCTTTCTTTTCCTTTTTTTACATTTTCATATGTAAGTATCATTGTACTTTGCTTACACTGTCATCTCCCCTTCTCCCTTGGTCCTCTTCCTAATTAGGAACGTTTTAAATAAGTTCAAACCTAATTCAGTAAGAGTAGTGTCAATGTTGTTGATCTATTGATAGGTTGAGAAAGTATGGCATGTTCTTCCTATGAATAATAAAGACAGTGTGATTTGGGCATGAGATGAAGGATTGAGGCTGAAGATGCAGCCCAATGCTCTCATGGCAAGGAAGAGCATGAAAAGCAGACTGGAAAGAAGTTTTTGATCACTGAATCACTGAGTTAAAGCTTACCCAGACTAATTTTTTGTTCCCAGACACATATTGTACCCCAAATATCTGCTCCATAATTTTTTTGTAAGGAGTTTTCATTATTCCTCATTGCTTTTTGGATGGTTTAATGTATTTTAGCCTGGCATTTATGTATCTGAATTATTGTCCTAGGTTTTACTTAAGTTGGAAGATGATTGATGGTTTAATTTTGCTTATAGCCACAGTGAAGAAATAAAGCCAGGTAACTCTATCATTTATAAACTTAAGCATGACCTTCCCTTAGTATTTCTCACATGCTGCCATAATCCATTGATCACTTAATAACCATTTTCTCTGGCTCCCAGCAGGTCTAGGTTACTCTTACCTTGAGACAACATTTTGAAGATTATGTTGACTAAAATGAGTGATCATTCTTATGACCTCGTTTAACATATCATACACACACACACACACACACACACACACACACACACACACGTGCTCATCTCCCATTAGATGAATACATACTTCTAAAGTATAGCCTTCAGGATGACACTTTGGCAGGAATAACTCAACACCATTCTGATAAGTTCAAACACTGGCTAATGTTGGAGAGAAGAGCAGCAGCAGACAGTGTGATTTGCAGCTTGAATAGACAACTTGGTGAGTCACTGATGATATGGAAAGCCAACAAAGATCTAATGAATACACAGTTTCAGCATTGGGAATGGTGTCTAATTATCCATGAGGATGCTTTTTTCTTTAAAAGATCCTTTTATGTCCTTGACTGCCCTTCCATTCTCCTAAACTTGGCAGACATACTTAAGTGGTGGTGAGCAGATAGTGGCCTATGGCAGAGCTGTGTCATGGTCCTGGGAGACCTAGCCTATTCTAAATAGAGCTCCAGGATGCAGTGGAGAACTCTGCCATATGCTCAGATCTTCTGGGATAGAGATGAGCAGGAGAGTGCTGAAACTGAGTTCAATTTAAGGATTCAGATCCAGAGAGATAAGAAGTCATATAGTGTAGGGAGAATAGAGAATGCCTTATTCGGAATAAAGATGCCTTAAAAGTACACTAATACCCTGAATACTATGTTATTCTGTATTATTGGTGTTACCAAATATCTGATATAAAGGACTTAAAGATATAAAAGATTTCTTTTGGGCTGTGTTCATAGGCAGAAGGATGTTGCTTGGGGTGTGAGATGAGGAAATATATCATAGAGGAAAGATTTGTCAGAATGAAGCTGTTCATAGCCTCATGGTCGTCAGGAATCAAAGGCAAGAAAGAAGATTTAGGGATATATCCTTCAAAGGCATGGCTCCAGCCACCTCTTTCCTCAAACTACCTCTAGCCAGCATTCAGGTAACATTAAGTGATTAAACATATGTTTTCAGCATTGTTGGAAGCTATCCACTGCTCAGTAGCACTATCTGAGTGACCTTAAAACAAGAGCGTTTTGAAGGACAGTTCACATTGTACCCATAACAGGTACCAAGACTAAATACAGACTTCTTTTTTTACTCCTGGGAATAGGTCCCTTTGAATCACACATTCATTGTTCATCATTAACTCACATGGGATGACTGAAAGCTTTTGACCACGAGTTCCCACCTGAGAAAATTAAAGCAACTTGTCCTCTTCTTTACCTCTCCCCAGTCCTGCTAATGCATATGTGCAACCTTCAGAACAAAGCTGACTTTCCAAGGAAAATCTGACCAAACACATTAGGGTCCCTCATCCATATATCTAAGTCCAGTCAAGTTCATTATAAAGATTAACCATCATAATTCTCATCTATGAAACTAGAATATCAATATCCCAAATCTTATTGGACTGGGATGACTGTTTATTATAGGAAAATTGATTTTGGCATTTCTGACATGCAATAAACACAGGTGAGTATTGCACGAAGAAAATGGTAGCATGGATTTTGTTCTGTTATAAAATTAACTTATGCAGAAAACTTACCACGGCAGAATCTAGTAATATTTTTCTCTATTGTTAAATGATTTCAGAGAAGGTAAAATAAAATGTATCTAGAATATGAGCCCTACTAGACATCTACATCTGAAATAAAAGAAGAAATCAAGATCAATCATATGTTTCTATTTTATTAAGATATTTTCCTCAAAAAAAGATAATTTATACCTTCTGATGGGGGGAAATCACCTTAGTCAGTCTTTGTCATTTAATGTGTTTGATTTTAGTCATTAAATCAGCACACAAATAGGGCTTGAGAGAGATAGCTCAGCAGTTGAGAACTGATTGCTCTTGCAAAGTATCTGCGTACATTTCCCAGTACCCATATTAAGTGGCTTAAACTCCAGTTCCAGGGCACCTTAATGCCTTCTTCTAGAGTCCTGGCACCAATACACATGTGGTACACATAAACCCAGCCAGATAGACACATAAAAAGACAAATAAACAATTTTCTAAAGAACACACTAACTAATCAAAAGAGTTCTCAATTACTTTCAATTTCATTTGCTACTAATACACTAATATTTTACTTAAGAAAAGAAGAATAAGAGATAACACCATCATGTAGGAGAATGGACTTTGTAAATAATCACACTCTTTAAATGAGTGATAGGAAGTCATAGAAACATTAAGGTTCTTTTTTTTATTTTTGGTTAGATATTTTCTTTACTTACATTTCTTTTTTTTTTCCTCCCAATTTTTTATTAGATATTTTCTTCATTTACATTTCAAATAATATCCTGAAAGTCCCTCATACCGTTGCCCGCCCCCCACTTCCCTGCCCATCCACTCCCATGTCTTGGCCCTGGTGTTCTCCTATACTGGGGCATATAAAGTTTGCAAGACGTAGGGGCCTCTCTTCCCAATGATGGCCAACTAGGCCATCTTCTGCTACATATACGGCTAGAGACACAAGCTCTGGGGTACTGGTTAGTTCATATTGTTGTTCTACCTATAGGGTTGCAGACCCCTTCAGCTCCTTGGATACATTCTATAGCTTCTCCATTGGGGGCCCTGTGTTCCAACCAATAGCTGACTGTGAACATCCACTTCTGTGTTTGCAAGGCACTGCCATAGCCTCACAAGAGACAGCTATATCAGGGTCCTTTCAGCAAAACCTGCTGGTGTATGCAATATTGTCTGAGTTTGGTGGCTGATTATGGGATGGATCCCCAGGTGCAGCAGTCTCTGGATGGTCCATCCTTTCATCTCAGCTCCAAACTTTGTCTCTATAACTCCTTCCATGGGTGTTTTGTTCCCAATTCTAAGAAGGGGCGAAGTATCCACATTTTGGTCTTCATTCTTCTTGAATTTCATGTGTTTTTCAAATTGTATCTTGGGTATTCTAAGTTTCTGGGCTCATATCCACTTATCAGTGAGTACATATCATGTGAGTTCTTTTGCGATTGGGCTACCTCACTCAAGATGATACCCTTCAGATCCATCTATTTGCCTAAGAATTCCATAAATTCATCGTTTTCAATAGCTGAGTAGTACTCCATTGTATAAATGTACCACATTTTCTGTATCCATTCCTCTGTTGAGGGACATCTGGGTTCTTTCCAGCTTCTGCCTATTATAAATAAGGCTTCTAGGAACATAGTGGAGCCTGTGTCCTTATTACCAGTTGGAACATCTTCTGGATATATGCCCAGGAGAGGTATTGTGGGTTCCTCCGGTAGTAGTATGTCCAATTTTCTGAGGAACCTCCAGACTGATTTCCAGAGTAGTTGTACCAGCTTGCAATCCCACTAACAATGGAGGACTGTTCCTCTTTTCCTTGCCAGCATCTGCTGTCACCTGAATTTTTGATCTTAGCCATTCTGACTGGTGTGAGGTGGATTCTCAGGGTTGCTTTGATTTTCATTTCCCTGATGATTAAGGATGTTGAACATTTTTTCAGGTGCTTCTCAGCCATTAGCTATTCCTCAGCAATGCTCCATTTTTTATTGTCAGAATGTGTTACCATCTTCACTCCTGTGACACACTTTGGCAGGTTCAGATCTGCTCCTTTTAATTCCTATTAGTGCACAACAGTATCTTACAACATGCACATACCCATTGCATGCCCATTGCTTGCTGTGATACTGCCAGTCCTGGAAGAAAGGAATCAACCACACTCATTCTGTTTCTCAAATTTAACACAATACTTCATCTACAGAAAGAACTTAGTAGATTCCTACAGAACTGTACAATTTGGAGCTATGAGTGTAATTTCAGAAAAATAATTTACTGAATCTATATTAAAAGACATGACACAAGTATTCAAGGACATCTTTCCCCATGCACAATATTTCTCTTGTGCCTTTGGCTTTTCAAATCTGGTTCCTTATTCACTCACTGAAGTTGCCAGCATATAGATGTATAAGGTCACTCATGGCTTGCATGTTCCTGTGGCATCTTGCATTTTCTCCTAGCACAGATGAGTTGTTTTAAGTGAGTAAACTGGAGTTCTGCAAAAAATAAAGCTGTTCATGTCCTGTGTTGTATTCTTTTTACCCAACGCTTGCTAATGCTGTACAGTGTCACAATTCTAATATTTGCTGATTGGTTGAAGTAATGGCTAACCCTACTAGTGGCTAGTAGTGTTATCATGTAAAATCCAGGGAATGTCTCAAGCTGTAAAATATGAGGATGGATTTCAACAAAGTTCCACTTGCTAATGCTTACTTACTGCTGTGCCTTTAATCATATTCTTTGTGTATTTTTTCCCAAAGAACCATCCACTCCCATCTTGTTATAAAATATTTAGTTTCACTCAGTGGGTCATGTTCTCTCACCAGCTCCCGGAAGCTCTAGAAGCTGTCACTCTTCAGCCAGGGATGACATTGATGAAACTTTTTAGTGCAGAGTTTTGAAATTGTGGTGTCTTTTAAAATAATGCATGACTTTATTCATCTATTTCCATTTCCCACTTGCTGATCCCCTTAAAGATCCTTTGTTTAAACTCTTTCCACCTGGTAAAGCTTATAGACTGTCAAGCTTACAAATGCTCTTGACTCTGCCTTACCCTTTGACAGAAGTGATTATAAGTGTTTGCATTTACTGTGTAGATATTTTATTACTACCTTACAAGATTCTAATTATCAGGATTGCTTAGGAGATCAAATGTTGCAGCAAAAGTATCTTAAATGTTAGGGCCAGAAGCAGGAGTGGGTGGGTTGGCGAACAGGGCGGGGGGAGGGTATAGGGGACTTTCTGAGAGGAAACTAGGAAAGGGGATAGCATTAGAAATGTAAATGAAGAAAATATCTAATAAAAAGGATACATTTAAGTATCATTTTGGTGTTTGCTATAGAGCTGTATTTACCTGTGTACTTATCAGAAATATTATACATAAATATACATGATCTATAGGCACATTAATAAGTGTGTGCAATTATTCATGCATTAGCATTCTTTTTTTTCAGACAAGAGCACATGCAAAAATTTAGCTCAATTTTTAATGAATCTTTTACTTGAAATCTATTTACCACCATGAGACACTGTTTAGTAAAGACTGCTGGTCATCAGACTAAAGTATAGTTAACATGGGTCAGTATTTATTAATAGTTGAGTAGCATATAAAGGCCACTATTGTGGAAAATATTAATACAGTAGAGTAGTTTGTCAAGAGTAAGATGAACTGCTATGAATTTTATACTGAAAAGTATAGGAAGTCTAATTTGTGTAAATATATTTTCTGTGCTGTCAGAGCTCTACCCAGTACATTGAGAAGTACATGGCCACTTAGCTCTCTACTGTTTCTGCCTTTATAATCTTTTCTATGGTTAGCTACTTGGAGCACAGATACACCATAGAAGGAACTTCAAAATCAAATAGAAGCATATGAGACTGACACATGAGATTATTCAACTAAACGACCCTCTCTCCCAGATGTGTCTGTTTTATTCACCACTTGGTGCAGACTTGAAAAAAGTTGTAAAGGAACCACTTGGATATGGTTTGGAAATCTCTAACAAGTAGAGTACGGCTGCATTTCTTGGCCTTTATACAATGATAGTTTTGTTTTCGGTCTAAGTTCTACTTGTCACACAGTCTGAAATATGATCGATCCTTTTTAATGTTTTAAAATATTACTTATTAATATTCTTATAGTGATAAGTTAATATATTGTGTTTATTAAAATTCTTGTGTAGACATGGCAGTATTAGCACAAATGTCACCTAGAAATTGTCGGGTTATGATTTTAAAAGTAAAGATAACAGAAGGGAACTGATTTGCACAGAAGGGAACTGACTCCTCCGTCCCTGTTTGCAGATGAGGACAGAGTCAGAGACTCACAGAAGACACTCAGGATTTTTCAGACTCTGAAATGGTGAGAAGAAGTACATCTTCATGGTTTGTCAGTTCAGAAGAGGATGTGTGTGGTCTTAGGAAGAATGTGGTCTTACTCCATAGCTACCCATCTATAAAGCAGCAGAAGTGAGATACAGATACATCTGCTTCCTATATATGACTTTAATATCCACTCCTCTGTTGAGGACGTTCTGGCTAACCCATACATGCCTGTGGCTGTGGCAGATTGTAGTGTGCGGTTCTCTGGTCTTAGACTTATTTCCCTTGCCCTGGTGAAGCACTTTGTCTCTTAGTGAAGACGAACTTGAGTTTCAGAATGAGTTTTCTGCACTTATCATTATGCTCACCATAGATACCTACTCATTTGAGGGTCTCTTATTACTATTTTATGCACAAAACTGTATTCTTTTATGAAAACATATTCTCTGACTTGAAAAGGGAAAATGGAGAGTAGATAATTATAATTTAAAATAGTCTTGCCACTTGTTTTTGTTTGGCTATTTTTTTTGTTTTGTTTTGTTTTGTTTTGTTTTGTTTTGTTTTGTTAACCTGCATCCTTTATTTTATTAAACATATCAGTATGGGCAAAATGGGAAAATAAAAGAAGAGAGGATTCCTTGAATAAAAAAGGTCTTTGAGAATACAGCAGGAAGATGTACACCAGACATGGTTGTCTTCAGCTTTATATGCCCCAGCCTCCAGATCCATCAGAAGTAAATATCTCTGAAGACAAAACACACACATGCGCGCGCGCGCGCACACACACACACACACACACACACACACACACACACACACACTCCATTATTGCAGTGCTAAGGGGACCAAGGCACTGCTATCTGTCACATTTATAATAGAATTAAAAAGTAAGGTTAAGAAGCACTTGTGAAACTTAAAAATGACCACACAGTCTCCTTATGCCATTAGTTGTTAATATATTCCTTATTCTACCAGTTAGGATCATTTTAATCTTCATTTTGATGTATACCACAGGGAAATCTCTGTTTTCTGTGTAGTTGTTTATCTGTGCCTTCTGAGTAATTGTTCCTTAAAATACGTTTTGGGTTGTGGACACATGCTCAGTTAGCATGCATCCCTTTTGTTCTCATAGTAACTCTATAATGATAGTATAGATATTTCTTTTTTTTTTTTTTGTATAAGAAAACAGAAACTTGTAAGATTTAAATCCTGGCTTGTGTCAATGCAGTCTCAAACCCAGAGCCAAAACACTTGTCTACTAAGCTGATAAAGAGGTCTTGTGTAAAGTCTTCATTGAAGGCTCTGATAACAAATGTAGAATAAGAAACGGCTTCTGGGCCTGGCATTATGGATCTCTTTCCCAGTGGCACCATCCATTCATCAGACATTCATATCAATCTTCCTATGAGACAGCCCACCTTTTTTCATCCTGTCCACAAGAGTGTTATAAGAGTTTCCTAATGCCTTTCAGAAATCAGGTTCCCCCTAGACATGGCACAGACATTATCTTATCTATCAGCTGGGGAAGTGGACTACAGGACCCGAGATTCAGTGCCTGTCTAACACTCAGCCTCATAAATATCTGTCAAATTAATGATTGACTTGACTTTGTTTCCTGTTCTTTCCATTGTATTCACTGCTGACCTGCAGCTGCTTAGATGCTCAGAGCAATTACTCTATGAGGCCTTAAGTGTGCTGGCGTACTGACAGGTGAAGACAAAACAAGAACTCTGTTCAGAGATTGGCTGGCTTCCTCATATGAAACATACATGACTGTGGCCCTGTTTAATTAGCCTGCTGTTTGCTCCTGAGCCAAGATCTCTGACATCACATGTGCAATTAGCAGTAGTGGTAAGGCACTGAATGTCACGATGGGTGAACTGAACACATGACTCCCATCCTCTCCAGGGGACAGGCCTGTCAGTCTGCTTCTAGGGGGCCTGAGAATGAGTGTCCATTGACAGTTACACAGAGAGAAACATTCTGATGAGAACCAGGTCCCCAGAGTCAGGCAGGAAGTTGAGGTCCCCCGGTTTGCCTTTACACTTGCTCCTTGATAATGCCATCAATAGGACCAGAAGAAAAAAATAAAAATGGATCATTTGCAACACTGTTTTGATGGTATCTTTTTCATGAATATTAATGTCTTGCAATTAAAAAAATGAGTAACACAGTATGATATACAAGGTATCTCATTTTAATATTTTTAAATATCCTTAGTAGATACGGCAGTATCAACATAAATATCGCCTAGATATTGTCAAGTTATGATTTTTAAAAATAAAAATATTGGATTCCCAACAAGCCTATATTTCAAAAGAGAAAACAATTAGCATCTGCTCTGGGAGACCATCTGGTATTTAAATCTCCTCCAACAATGAAGGGTTCTCAGTAGTGTCAGTCCTCTAAAGACAAGAGTGTCCAGAAGCAGGAGATGGAACTGAGAACCTTGAGAGAGTGGAATCCCTCTGGGTTGCACTGCTCTGTGTGATCCCCTCTATCAGAGTCCAATTTCAGTCTGATCTGCATCTGAGGGGCATAATTTGTAAGAGAAATTGCAGGAGAGAACTTCAACTGCTTAAAGCTCTTTCTATGATGGCTCTAAAGCAGCATTAAATTCTCCATTTAGACCTGACCAACCACCAATTATGAAGATGCTTAAGAAGAAAGAAAGAAAGAAAGAAAGAAAGAAAGAAAGAAAGAAAGAAAGAAAGAAAGAAAGAAAGAAAGAAAGAAAGAAAGAGAAGAAAGAAAGAAAAAGGAAAAAGAAGAGAAAAGAAAAGACAGAAAGAGAGAAAGGGAAGGAGGAAGGGAGGAAAGAAAAGCTAAGGAAGGGAAAGAAAAAAGAAAAGAGAAGGGTAAAAATAAAAAGGAAAGAAAAGAGAGAGGAACAAAACAGTCAAACTGTTTCTTCTGGCCTGCAGGGAAAACAATAGCAAGTTCTTTTGGTAGAGGTTACACTGTAATAACTGATTCACAGTGTTTAGTGGCTTTCAAAGGATGGCTTTTGGTTTGTTAATTAGATTCTACAAATGTAATTACAGTAGAAACAAAAACTGTGTGGTGTTTCCTCTATAGTGGATCCTTTTGGACGAGTAAGCCAGTGTGGCATTCAAGGAAAGATGCCATTTCTAACTGTGCTGTGCCTCTCGGTGAAAAGCAAGGAAATGGTATCCCTGCACCGTAATGGTGCAGCTGTCCCAGATCTCCACACTTCTATAATGATTACTATAAAAGCAGTTTTATCACCTTTCATTCCTCATGCAAGCTACAATGCTTGCTATTATACTCCCTACAGGGCAGTTTTGTATTTAAAAACTGTGATCAAGAGACTAACCAGAGCATAAAGCATTTAGCTTTGATATGAAAGCCTATAGGAAAGTAGTTTGCAACCTGCAAACTATATCTTGGTTAAGCTTTCTGATTTCATTGATTACAAAGTATAAAATCTCTACATACAACTAGTTCTCTGGGAGGAGCTTCGTGACAGAGTTCTAGAACATAGCATCTTCACAACCTTTCTGAGTGAAATGCATAACATGCATTAATCTCATCAGTTAAAAATTACAGCACAGCTTATGACTTCATCTGAGGAGCTCTAAGAAATGGGGTCTCTGCATATGGCCTCAGGCAGGATCAAGGTGCTAAAAATGGGGGACACAGTTGGTGATTAAATCCAAAGTGTTTTTTTACTGGCTGGAGCCATTTAAAAATAGCAAGGGAAAAGATATGGGTATGGTGTCTGGAGACTTTGTCTTTAATTTTAATACGAATATCCAAAGCAATTTTCTCCTCTTGAATTATTGGCTCTACTCTCCGCCGATTTGGAAGCAGCTATGGCAGCATTTTTCCTACCCAAGGAAACTTTATAAATAGCCCTGATCGGTGCCCAATGTGAGTTCTCTTTTTAGCTGGTGACTGAATTGTCTTTAGAGTGTATATTTTTAGTGTAAAAGCGTAATACGATATTGCCATCCGGACTATGGGATATATTTGAAACTGTGTACATTCCAGATTGAAACCTATAAGAGAATGTTAGTGAGAAAAATCGAGTCCATGCTAAAATATATTCACTCATCCATTTGAATACTCTATCAGTCTTGTTTACTGAAAAAGTACTGTGTGTTGTACTCTTCTAGTCAGTTAAACATAATTCTCTGTCTCAATAATTAAGCCAAGTATTTAGACTACAGAGTCCATAGTGCAGACTGTGTCCTTCAGGAACTGTAGATCTTGGCTTAAGAAGTGGAGAGAAAGAGACCTTACTGCTGTCATCTCCAACCGGACAGTACACAAGAGTCATCACCATAAAAATTAATTGTTTTCATTCTTTGACTACAAATTATATCTAGTCATCTTGGGACATATTCTGGAAAAAGTTGGAGTAACAATAGCATAAATGCCTTCTCCACAAAACCTTCAGTGGTCTGTCCTACTACAGATAACTATTACTCAGTTAACAAATATGTCACACATCTGGATCTAGGTCTCTGTCTCAGCATGGTATTCAGGGCTCTAAGAACAAGTGCTCAGAGATATAGGTAGTGAAAATCATGGGTCTATGTCCTTCTGCTTTAAAGAAGGCAAAGTCTCAGAAAAGAATGCTTTTAGGAACCTTGTTGTGTCATGTGTCTACTTAGCTACATATCAACATACTGGTGTTATGGTTTGTTTGTTTTCATTTTTGTTTTGTTTTTGTTTTAGTTTCTTTGATTTTTTTAAGAAGCACATTTTTTCTGAATATAATAGCAGTGATTGGTAGATTGTATGTACAAAACAAAATAAACTGGGCCACTGCACATATTTCCTGATGTAAAACACATCCAGTGGATTTTGTCATTCAGCAATTGCCCTATTGCTACTCATCAAATGCTGCTCCCCTGCTGACTTCACTGTGGCTCCACATTCCTTAGCAAGGATGATCACATGGTGCTAAAGACTGATCATTTGTGTGTATCCTTTGTATCACATATTCCTAAAGATGCCTCTGGTAATTCTCAGCTCTCCTAAGTTATACAGGAATGGACGAGTTTCTCTTACTGACCATGCAGATGTAACTGCATGCATGTGCATTGGAATAAAAGTTTCTCATGTTCTAGTGTCAGTAGAAGAGGATTTCGAAGACTATTCCCTGTGGATCTTTTAGGTGGGAATTGGTTAGACACTAGCACAGGGGAAATTTTCACATTTCAATGTAGCATACAATTAGTTTTACTTGGTGGGGATGGGAAGGTCTTTTGATAAACTAGGCAACACAGAATACTTTTAAAGGTAGGATGTTGGAGTAATCAGACAGTTGGTCAGTTCTGCCATGGTGATTTCTGTAGGCATAGAGAAGAAGGCTCTTGACTTGGACACGTGTTAGAAAATCGGGTGTGTCCTTTTTGTTTAGGTCTCCAGAATCACACCATGATGGAAATAGACAAACATTAAGTTTCTTATTCATCGAGATGCTGTCTTGCCTATTGCTGTGGTAAGACTCTGCTCAATGATACATAGAGCAATTCGCAATGAATCATATGGATCTTAGATGGTTGTGACTATACCAATGGCAGCCTCACTTATTTTTTTTAAAGATGTCATGGCATATGTCCACTGTATAGTAATAAGTTTCATCTGATATTTCATTCCAGTATCTCCTGTACTTTGCCCATCTTCATACCATATTGTTCTGTTCTGTCCACTGTTTTTTATAATAATTCCTTTGTACTTCTGTGTCACATTTATATGTGTACATAAAATAAGTTAAACCTATAGTATAGAGTCTTATGTGGGAAGGTTGTGTCTACATCACCTGCATAGGTACTGGATGAGGAGAGAGGCTCTCTAAGCTAAGACCTTGAGAAAGATAATCAGCACTTCTATAACCAGATTTCCTCATTTTTCAAATAAAAATAAAGATGAGAATCTGTTTGATAAAATTAAAGATATATAAATAATTCAGAGGCAAGACTGGTTTGTAGTGAGTGTTCAGTATTGTTAAAGTTATATTATTACTATTGGTGCAGAATCTTAGTGATTAGCTCTCAAACTAACATTAAAAGTGATCGCTTGCTTCTTTTTTAATTGTGTAATTTCCTAATGTGTCTAAAGTATATATGAATACAGGTTGCAGGTGTGATTTAAATAGAGAACAAAAACTAATACTCTAGAGCAGAAATACTATAGTTCCATCCACCTTTAATGCCTTCTGAAAAGGAGTTACTCTGTATCACCCTGCTATTTCTTTCATTTTTATTTTTCTTCTCCGTGGTGCAATATTAATTAGTAAGATCTCAACAGCTCCACAAGGGATTGTTTTTTGAGCAAAAATGAAAGTTTTATTTTAAAAAAAACCATTACCTTCTGTATTTATATATTATTTTGTGTATAAGGCAGGAGCACATGCCATAGCACAGACATGGAAGTCAGATGAAAATTGGCAACAGCTAGTTCTCCCCCTTTCCAATCCAAGGATTACATCAGGCCATGGAGTTTGGTAGCCTTTGCCATCTAAGCCAGCTCATCCATCTACTCCCAAGAAGAAAGCATTGTAATGAATAGTAAGCCATCTGACATATTAAGACATCAGTTATTTGGACTTTCTACCTTACTTTCTAAAGTTAAGTACATACATATTTGTTTTAACTTGAAGTAAGGCACAGAAAAATGTAAAACAAAAAAAAATTGTCAGCTTAAGTAAAAAATATTAACTCTTTGTTGATTCAAGGTGAGACAATGAAACAAAAGTATCAAAATCAGCAATAAATACATTTGACTGAAAAGAAACACAGGTTCTTTCTGAGAGAATAACCACATGTCTATTGTGTTAAGCAAATTAAACAATACAATATGATGTATTTGGCTAATACCCATTGAATTATTTTCAAGTACTATGTTGAGAAGAACTCTTAATGTTCAGTTTCCACTTTGCAGAAAGTCTAACACTGCACAGCACATTGTCATTGATTAAACCATGGTGCTGTAAAGCAGGTCTTAGAGATGACTCATGTTGGTGACCAGGACCTCTGTGACCATTGATGGAAATCCCCATGCCTCCCTCTTCTCTGAGGATGTAGACTACCAAGCTACTTTATGATGATGGGAGTCTGACTGTTGGGTAAGTTCTATCAGTAGAACAATGAGGTGCTTATGTTTCTATAACTTGTTTATTTCACTTAGTGTGGCCTCCTCAAGGTTCGCTAAGATGTCACCAATGAAAGATTTCCTCTCTTTTCAAAAGCCAAATAACATTAAGATTGTGTATGTGTGTGTGAGAGTGTGAGTGTGTGTTAAAATTTGTGTGTTGTAATTGTATGTTGTAATGGTATGTTTATGTTGTGAATGTGTGTGAGTTTGAGTATGTGTGTGTGTATGAATGTCAGTTGGTGTGAATGTCAGTGTGTGTGAGTGTGAGTATTGTTGTGAGTGGGTGATGTGTTTTTAAGGTGTGTGTGTGTGTATGTTGTACATGTGTGTGACTGTAAGTATGTAAGAGTGTGTATGAGTGTGTGTAAATGTCAGTGTATGTGAATATGTATGTGAATGTGTGTATTGTGAGTGTATGGTGTGTGATTTGGGGGTATGTGTATGAGTGTGTGAGTGAGTGTGTGTGTGTATGTGTGTGTGTGTGTGTGTGTGTGTGTGTGTGAGAGAGAGAGAGAGAGAGAGAGAGAGAGAGAGACTGACTGTTTATTCTTCTATAGTCCTTCAATGAACAGAGTCCAATAAGCAGGTCTCTTTGAAATCCTAATAGCAATGTATTTTCGTTAAATGCATAAATATGGTACCTGGTATTAAAATATTTACCAGTCAATCTACATTACTGTGTGCCATCATTTTGTCATGGCAGAGGACTTGTTAGACCCCATAAAGTTGAGATGAAGATCAATTTCAAATTTAGTTTTAATTTAAGATCTGTTTCCTTAAATTTGATATGCTTCTACTTGGAGCTACCACATGTACAAATGTGCAATTACTCATACACCTACATCTCTCATTCAAGTTATGTCATTTAGTGATCTAAGAAGTTCATGGTTAAACTGACTTGTCCTTGTGACAAAACTATTGAGTGTATTTCCACATCCTAAATAGTATATACAGGTTAGTCACTTAACATGGACTCTTTAATAAATCAAGGAACATGGTGACTATGAGATGTTGAAGGCCACATTTTGCTATTCTTCATAAGTGTTGAGTACTACATATAGCTAAACACCTATATAACTGCTATACTTATATATGGTTGTCACTGACTAGATTTGGCTATTCCAGTATCATCACAAAAAATATGACCACTATACTATGACACTATGGTTCCAATATCCTTAGATATCGAAATTTTCATCTCCATTATATTATCATGGGGTTGCTGCATGTGATGGCACATGCTATTAAAGCCAGCACTTGGGAAGTGAAGGCACGTGTGTCTCTGTGAATTTAAGGACAGTCTTGAATACATACTGGGTTCCAGACCAATCTGGACTACATAGTCAGGCACTGTGTCAAAAGAATAAAATCTTATGGGATCCCCATTGTATATTTGGCTGTCTAGATGCCATAGGCTGAAATGTCACTATTTGCCACATGGATGTAGGGCTATAGACTGAACACATAGGAGAGTCGCTTATTATCACTATACTTTGAGTGTGTTCTGGCTGTGCAGACTTGAGCTACATTTTTGCCTACCTCAGCCAGCTTTTCAGGGTTCCCTTATCATAAATGCAGACTTATAATTTGGATGATTATATAATCCTTGGAATATGATTAAGAAGATATTTAGTGGCAGGGATTTTTGATACCAAGTTATGACTAACATGTGTTCCCTTGGCTGAGACTTGCTTTTATTTTTTTTAATAAGATATATTCTTTATTTACATTTCAAATATTATTCCATTTCCTGCTTTCCCCTCCAAATCCCCTATCCCATCTCCCCTCATCCTGCTAAAAAAACCCACACACTCCCACTTCCCTGTCTTGGGATTTCCCTACACTGAGGCATCGAGCCTTCTCAAGACCAAGGGTCTCTCGCACATTGATCTCCAACAAGGCCATCCTCTGCTACATATGCAGTTGGAGCCATGAGTCCCTCCATGTTTACTCTTTGGCTGGTTAGTCCCTGGGAGCTCTGGGGGTACTGGTTGGTTCATATTGTTGTTCCTCCTATGGGGCTGCAAGCTCCTTCAGCTCCTTCAGTACTTTCTCTAGCTACTCCATTAGGGACCTTGTGCTCAGTTCAATGGTTGGCTGAAAGCATCCACTTCTGAATATGTCAGGTACTGGCAGAGCCTCTTTGGAGACAGCTATATCAGTTTCCTGTTAGCAAGCACTTGTTGGCATCCACAGTAGTGTCTGGATTTGGTGACTGTATATGGAATAGATCTCCCAGTGAGGCAGTCTTTGAATGGTCTTTCCTTCAGTCTCTGCTCCACACTTTTTATCTGTATCTCCTATTATGGGTATTTTGTTACCCTTTCTAAGAAGGACCGAAGAATCCACACTTTGGTCTTCATTCTTCTTGAGATTCATTTGGTCTGTGAATTGTATCTTGGGTATTCTGAGCTTCAGGTCTAATATCCACTTATCAGTGAGTATATAATATGGGTGTTCTATTGTTATTGAGTTACCTCATCTGGGTGATATTTTCTAGTTCCATCCATTTGCCTAAGGATTTCATGAGTTCACTGATTTTAATGGCTGAATAGTATTCTATTCTGTAAATGTACCACATTTTCTGTATCCATTTCTCTGTTGAGGGACATCTGGGTTCTTTCCAGCTTCTGGCCATTATAAATAAGGCTGCTATGAGCATACTGGAGCAAGTGTTATTATTACATATTGGAGCCTCTTCTGGATATATGCCCAAGAGTGGTATAGCTGGGTCCTCAGGTAGTACTTCATGTAGTACTATGTCTAATTTTCTGAGGAACTACTAAACTGACTTCCAGAGTGGTTGTACCAGCTTGTAATCTCACCAAAAATGGAGAAGTGTTCTTGTTTCTCTACATCCTAACCAGCATCTGCTGTCACCTGAGTTTTTGATCTTAGCTATTCTGACTAGTGTGAGGAAGAGTCTCAGGGTTGTTTTGATTTGCATTTTCCTGATGACTAAGGATGTTGAGAATTTCTTTAGGTGCTTCTTAGCTATTCAATATTCCTCTATTAAAAATTGTTTCTTTAGCCCTATTTTAAGTAGGGTTATTTGGCTCTCTGGAGTCTAACTTCTTGAGTTCTTTATATATATTGGATATTAGCACCTCTATTGACTGTAAGGTTGGTAAAGATCTTTTTCCAATCTGTTGGTTGCCATTTTGTCCTATTGACAGTTTCCTTTGCCTTACAAAAACTTTGTAATTTTATGAGGTCCCATTTGTAAATTCTTGATCTTAGAGCACAAGCTATTGGTGTTCTGTTCAAGAAATTTTCCACTGTGCCTATGTGCTCAAGGCAGTTCTCCAATTTTTTTCTTTCTTTTTATCTTTTTTTTATTAGATATTTTCTTTATTTACATTTCAAATGTTATCCCCTTTCCTAATTTCCCCTCCAAAATTACTCTATCTTCTCCTCACTCTCCCTGGTCCCCAACACAACTCCTGGTTCCTGGCCCTGGCATTCCCCTATACTGGGACATAGAACCTTCACAGGAACAAGGGTTTCTCCTACCATTGATGACCAACTAGGCCATCCTCTGCTACATATGTACCTAGAGCCACAAGTCCCTCCACCTGTTTTCTTTGACTGGTGGTTTAGTCCCAGGGAACTGGTTAATTCATATTGTTTTTCCTCCTATGTCATATTGTTGTTCCTCCTATGGGGCTACAAACCCCTTCAGCTCCTTGGGTACTTTCTCTAGCTCCTTCATTGGGGACTCTATGCTCCATCCAATGGATGGCTGTGAGCATCCACTTCTGTATTAGTCAGGCACTGGCAGAGCCTCTCAGGAGACAGATATGTCAGGTTCCTGTCAGCAAAGTCTTGTTGGCATCTCCAATAGTGTCTGGGTTTGGTGGTTGTTTATGGGATGGGTCCCCAGGTGGGGCAGTTTCTGGATGGTCATTCTTTTAGTCTCTACTCTGAATTTTGTCTCTGTGACTCCTTCCATGGGTATTTTGTTCCCCTTCTAAGAAGGATCAAGTATCCACAATTTGGTCTTCCTTCTCCTTGAGTTTTGTGCGTTTTGCAAATAGTATATTGGGTATTCTGAGCTTCTGGGCGAATATCCACTTATCAGTGAGTGCATATCATGTTCATGTGTGGTTTTTTTTTGTGTGTGTGTGTGTGTGTGTGATTGGGTTACCTCACTTAGGATGATATCCTCCAGATCCATCCATTTGTCTAAGAATTTCATAAATTCATTGTTTTTAATAGCTGAGTAGTACTCCATTGTGTAAATGTACCACATTTTCTGTATCCATTCCTCTGTTGAGGGACACCTGGGTTCTTTCCAGCTTCTGACTATTATAAATAAGGCTGCTAGGAACATAGTGGAGCATATGTCCTTATTACAAGTTGGAACATCTTCCAGGTATATGCCCAGAACCACTTTCTTTTCTATAAGTTTCAGTGTATCTGGTTTTAAGTGAAGGTTTGATCCACTTGGGCTTGAGCTTTGCACAAGGAGATAAGAATGGGTTAATATGCATTCTTTTCCATGCTCACCACCAGTTGAACCAGCATGCTTTGTTGAAAATGCTGTCTTTTTTCCACTGGATAGTTTTAGCTCTTTTGTCAGAGGTCAAGAGACTGTAGGTGTTTGGTTTCATTTCTGAGTCTTCAACTCTATTCCATTGATCTACCTGCCTGTCACTGTACAAATACCATGCAGTTTTAATCCCTATTGCTCTGTAGTACAGCTTGAGGTCTTCGATGCTGATTAATCCAGAAGTTCTTTTATTGTTGAGAATAGTTTTTGCTATCCTCAGTTTTTTGTATTCCAGATCAATTTGAGAATTGATCTTTCTAACTCTGAAGAATTGAGTTGGAATTTTGATGGGCATTGCTTTGAATCTGTATATTGCTTTTGGCAAGATGGCCACTTTCTCTATATTAATCCTATCAATCCACAAGCACGGGAGATCTTTCCATCTTATGAGGTCTTCTTCGAATTTTTTCTTCAGAGACTTGAAGTTCTTGTCATACACAGCTTTCACTTGTTTGGTTAGAGTCACACCAAAATACTTTATATTGTTTGTGACTATTGTGAAGGGTGTCATTTCCCTAACTTCTTTTTCAGCCTATTTATCCTTTGAGTATAGGGAGGCTACTGAATTGTTTGAGTTAATTTTATATCCAGCCACTTTGCTGAAGTTGTTTATCAGCTGTAGGAGTTCTCTGGTGGAGTTTTTTGAGTCACAAAGTATATATCATATCATCTGCAAGTAGTGATAATTTGACTTCTTCCTTTCCAATTTGTATACCTTTGACCTCCTTTTGCTGTCTAATTGCTTTAGCTAGAACTTCAAGTACTATATTGAATAGATATGGAGAGAGGGGGATTTGTCTAGTCCAAGATTTTAGTGGTGTTGCTTCAAGTTTCTCCATTTAGTTTGATGTTGGCACCTGGTTTGCTATATATTGCTTTTATTATCTTTAGGTATGGGGCCTTGAATTCCTGACCTTTTTAAGACTTTTAATGTGAAGGAATGCTGAATTTTGTCAAATGCCTTTTCAGCATCTAATAAAATGATCATGTGAGGTTTTTCTTTTAGTTTGTTTAAGTAGTGGATTACTTGATTATTGTGAATAATCATTTTGATGTGTTCTTGAATGGTAAGAATTTTATTGAGCATTTTTGCATCAATGTTCATAAGAGAAATTGGTCTGAAGTTCTCTTTGTTGAGTCTTTGTGTGGTTTTGTTATCAGTGTAATTGTGGCTTCATTGAACAAAGTGGGTAGTGTTCTTTCTGTTCTATTTTGTGAAATAGTTTGAAGAGTATTGGTATTATGTCTTCTTTATAAGGTCTAACAGAATTCTGCTCTAAAAACATGTAGTTCTGGGCTTTTTATGGTTGGGAGACTATTAATGACTACTTCTATTTCTTTAGGGGATATAGGACTGTTTAGATCATTTGTCTGATCCTGATTTAACTTTGGTATTCGGTATATGTCTAGAAAATTGACCATTTCATCCAGATTTTCCAGTTTTGTTGAGTATAGTCTTTTGTAGTAGGATTTTAGAATTTCCTCAGTTTCTGTTGTTATATCTTTCTTTTCATTTCTGATTTTGTTAATTTGGATACTGTCTCTGTGCTCTCTGGGAAGTCTGGTTAAGGGTTTATCTATCTTGTTGATTTTCTCAAAGAACCTGCTCCTGGTTTTGTTGATTCTTTGTATAGTACTTTTTGTTTCTATTTGGTCGATTTCCTGACTCTACTCCTCTTAGATGTATTTGCTTCTTTTTGTTCTAGAGCTTTCAGGTGTGCTGTTAAACTGCTAGTGTATGCTTTCTACAGTTTCTTTTTGGAGGTACTCAGAACTATGAGTTTTCCTCTTAGGAGTGCTTTCATTGTGTTCCATAAGTTTGGGTATGTTGTGGCTTCATTTTCATTAAATTCTAAAAGTCTTTAATTCTTCCTTGACCAAGTTATCATTGAGTACAGCGTCATTTAGCTTTTATGTGTTTGTGAACTTTCTGTTGTTTTTATTGCTATTGAAGACCAGTCTTAATCCATAGTTACCTGATAAGAAACAGTATTATTTAATTCTTCTTATATCTGTTGAGGTCTGATTTGAGAAGAAGGTATATTCTTTTGATTTAGGGTGAAATGTTCTATAGGCATCTTTTAAATCCATTTGGTCCATAACTTCTATTAGTTTCGCTGTGTCTCTGTTTAGTTTCTGTTTCCCTGACCTACCCATTAATGAGAGTGTGGTGTTGAAGTCTCCCACAATTATTGTGAGGTGCAATGTATGATTCTAGCTTTAGTAACGTTTCTTTTATGAATGTGAGTGCCCTTGCATTTGGAGCATAAATGTTCAGAATTGAGAGTTCTTGGTAGATTTTTTTCTTTGATGAGTATGAAATATTCTTCCTTATCTTTTTTGATGACTTTTGGTTGAAAGTCAATTTTACTTGATATGAGAATGGCTACTCTAGCTTGTTCCTTGGGACCATTTGCTTGGAAAATTGTTTACCAGCACTTTACTCTGAGGTAGTGTCTGTCTTTGACACTGATGTTCATTTCCTGTCTGTGGCAAAAAGTTGGGTCCTGTTTATGTAGCCAGTATGTTAGTCTATGTCTTTTTATTTGGAAATTGAGTTAACTGATGTTAAGAAATACTAAGGAGTATTGATTGTTGCTCCCTTTTATTTTTGATGTTATTTTTATGTTTGTGTGGTTTTCTTCTTTTCCATTTGTTAAAAGAAGATTATTTTCTTGCTTTTTCTAAGCCTAGGTTCCCTCTTTGGCTTAGAGTTTTACATATATTATCCACTAGAGCGCTGGGTTTGTTGAAAGATATTGTATAAATTTAGTTTTGTCATAGACTATCTTGGTTTCTCCATCTATGGTAAATGAGAGTTTTGCTGGGTATAGTAGTCTGCATTGGCATTTGTGTTCTCTTGGGGTATATATGACATCTTCCCAGGATCTTCTAGCTTTCATAGTCTCTAGTGAGAAATCTGGTGTAATTCTGATAGGTTTGACCTTTTTCCCTTACTTTTTAAAATATTCTTTCTTGGTTTAGTGCATTTGGTGTTTTAATTATTATGTGACTGGAGGAATTTCTTTTCTGGCCCAATCTATTTCTATTTCGAGTTCTGTAGGCTTCTTGTGTGTTCACGGGCATCTCTATAAACATTCTTTAGATTAGGGAAGTTTTCTTCTATAATTTTATTGAAGATATTTACTGGCCATTTAAGTTGGAAATCTTCATTCTCTTCTATATCTATTTTCCGTAGGTTTGGTCTTCTCATTGTGTCCTCGATTTCTTGGATGTTTTGAGTTAGGATCTTTTTGCATTTTGTGTTTTCCTTGACTATTGTGTCAATGTTTTCTATGGTATCTTCTGCACCTGAGATTCTCTCTTCTATCTCTTATATTCTGTTGGTAATGCTTTCATCTATGACTCCTGATCTCTTTCCTAGATTTTCTATCTCCAATGTTGTCTCCCTTTGTGATCTCATTATCATTTCCATTTCCATGTTTAGATTCTGGATGGTTTTGTTCAGTTCCTTTACCTGCTTGGTTGTATTTTCTTGTAATTCTTTAAGGTATTTTCATGTGTCCACTTTAAGGTCTTCTACCTGTTTTCCTGTGTTCTCTTGTATTTCTTTAAGGGAGTTATTCATGTCCTTCTTAAATTCCTCTACCATCATCATGAGATGTGATTTTAAATCAGAGTCCTATTTTTCTGGTTTGTTGGGGTAACCAGGGTTCACTGTGGTGGGAGAACTGGGTTCTGATTATGCCAAGCAGTCTTGGTTTCTGTTGCATATGTTCTTGTGCTTCCTTTTCAACATCTGGTCATCTCCAGTGTTAACTGGTCATACTGTCTCTGACTTTGGCTTGTCCCTCCTATAAGCCTGTGTTTCAGTATTCCTGGGAGACCAGTTCTCTCTACGAGTAATTTAGGTATCAAGAGCTATAGGAAATGGTTAGCTCTGGGGTGCAGATAGAGACCAGAAGTATCATGCTCCTAGCTGATCCTTGATTCCAGTGTCCTGATGACTCTGTGAGGGTCGCTCTTGGGCCAGGAATTTGAAGAGAAAGGTGGTCTCTTACCTGTGTTTGTAGGTGTGTAGGCACTCATGGGAGACCAGCTCTATCCTGATGGTATTTGTGTATGTAGCTCTGTGGTACAGGATCAATTGTGGGCACAGATGGAAATGGGAAGGCTCCCGTTCCAGCTGTCCCTTGGTTCCTGTGTCCTGAAGGTTTCAGGCAGGTTTCTCTGAGCAGCAGTGGTCCTACGTGCACTCACAGGCCTGTCCACACTCCTGAGAGGCCTGCTCTTTCCAGGCTCTATTTGAATATGTAGCCCTGGGAGATGGCAATCAGAAGTGAGACTTGCTCTTTTTAACATGCTTTTAACAGTTGACAATAAAAAAATTAGAAAAGACTGGTTGATTTTTTTAAAAAATCTAAGCAATTGTAGTCTAAATATGCTTTCTCCCCTGCATTTCTGCCTTGAATTATCCACTTCTTTCTGGGAAAATAAACAAACAACAACAACAAAATCACCTGTGATACTCTTTGCAGACTTCCCCTCCTCTGATACCTTAAAACAGGCCCTAGCAGCAGGTCTCAGCCAGTCATTTGCACCACATCTCTCAGTTATGTGTGAGAACACTCCCATATATCCGTGTGTGTCTTTAGTGATTTTTCAGGGATCACATCCCTTACTGTCTTTTTGCTTCTCTCTTCATGAAGCAGATTTCATTTGTAGGGAGGGAAGAGAGTATGGCACTGTGAACCTGTGTTCCTATTCAATAAACCGGAACAAAAAGTGTGGTGAGGATGATCACTTTGTGACATGAATATGACTGGAAAGTCCTGAATTCATACTTGTGATTTTGAAAAAGAAGAACTAGTAGATATAATTCTACTGTATTGATGGAATCTCTTAATAGTGTTTACATTGTTAATCCGATGTTTTCAATAAGAAAACTAAGCCTGTGAAGCTTTGTAAGTGCTGAGTGACCAACCAAGGCCAGAGACTGCAGTGGTTCTTGGTCCAGGAATAGAATGTTGTTAATACACTCTGCTGAATGAGTGATGTTGAGTATTTTAATGTCGATTTTGTTTGTTGGAAAGTCACAATGACAACTCAAAATATAGACCCCCCCCCCTCAAAAGAAAGAATAAGGGAGCAAAAGGATTGGGTTGGGGATTTCAACAAATCCTTGAGAATACTACTCAAAACATGAAATGCAGAGTTTTTACTTATACAATATTCAATAAAAGAACTGTTCTGTTTTTTTAAGATGAAGAGAAAATTAAGGCCAGAGTCCATTGCTCCTCATTAGTAACTCTAGCATCAAGAGGAAAGCTGAAGTGTTATCTTACTGAGTGCACTTTTAGGGAGAAAAAAAGCAACAATTATTTAGCTTGGTTTTGGAAGAAATATGCATAGAGGTACTGAGGATGCCTATCAAAGCATATACATTAGGTCTCCCTTCTGTGCAAAAGAAATTTAAGGAAGAGCGAGGTGTCCTAGAGAAACATCCACTGGGAGAGTTTTCTACCCATGATTTCTATCAAAAAATGAGCTCAGTAAGTGCCAGTCATTTTTTTCTTGGTTCCTGCCTTATAAAGGGAAGAGAAGGAGATGAGAGAAGACAGGAAAGGAGGCCAGAGGAGAGAGAGAGAGAAACCAGATCCACAAAATGCGAACAGCCCCACGAGCACCTCCAAAAGCAAGCTGCACATTCAGCACAGTGTATTAACATGAACTTGAATAATTCAAACTTCCAAACCACAGGAAGAGGCTTTCCAGGGGGAGGAAAAGGCCCCCGTAATTAAAGTTTCTCCAGCACACGGAGGCAGCTGCTTCCTCCAACAGACCAAGAAAAATTGGACATGGCCTAATAGCCTAGAGAACAGGGATCTGTGGAGGGCATTGTTGGAGAAGTGTTAGGTTTATTCTGGTGTTCTCCAATTATAAAGTCAATTCTCTGGATACCAGCTTCTTTTACATATTAATGGCCTAACCCCTGGCATATGGCAAGAATTCAGGATTCAACTCTGAGAGACTGACTGCCTGAAAATGGAATCTTCAGTTCAAAGATGCAAAAATGCCAGCGGCTGTACATTACAGTTTTGAGAGGACCTGGAAAATGCACAGGTTAGAATTGTTTGGGATTTTGGAATGGTTGTTTTTGTTTTATTTATTTATTTATTTATTTATTTATTTTTTGGTATCACTACAAAACTTATTTTAGAATGCCTTGTTTCTTCAATAATATCTCCACATAGGAAGCTTATGGTTTCAAACTATGGAATGGATAGATAGATAGATAGATAGATAGATAGATAGATAGATAGATAGATAGATAGGACAGACAAATGATGGCTTGATAGATAAACAAATATACATGCATACATATGCTTGTCTCAAATTCACAATCTTCTGGTTTCATTGCTGCCTGCTGGAGTTACTAGGACTGCCATCCCTGCCACTTATGAGGCCTGGATATGGTACTTGAGAGTACTTCTGTACCCCAGCAAATTTCCAGTAGCTCACTACTGCCTTTAAACTATAAAATCCCAAGTGATTTCAGTTCATATTATCGGCAACTTACTTTTCTGGAACAGGCACTGGTTTTCCCCTCCAGGGAATTTCCTGCTTCCAAAGTACTGCCATCTCCTGGTGTCTTCAGCAAGAATGCCAATCAACATTCTTTTTTTTTTTTTTTTTTTTTTTTTTTTTTTTTTTTTTTTTTTTTTTTTGTCTAGGATTTAACAGAGGAGTACAAGGCTTATCTGAAATAAACAATTCAGTGTTTTCCTGGGGTCTTGCCACACTGTGAGGAGCTAAAACACACAGTGCTATTCCCCTGGGGACTTCACATAATGCCCAGACTCAGAAAGGTGGTAAGAGCAGTATTTTCTTTCTTGACAGCAGATTTAAAAGCTTACCTCTCTTCAAGTTTGATTTCCTACTCCCTCACCACCCCTCATGCTAGGGCAGTGGCCTTTGTTTTTCAAATGGCCACAGGAGATTGCAAAATAGAAATGGGAAGCAAAGAATTGGATGGTTATAACTCCAGAGACAAAAGATGCTTATTGTTGTCAAGCTATTTAAAAGCTGACCAGAAAACTTGTGTGGCTTTTCAAAGGAAATTTCAGTTCCTTCATGGTGCATGATAATGTTCATGGTAAAACTCTGTTACATAGAACCAGCAGTACAAGAAAAACCTCTTATGTCTTAGAACTACACAGATGAACTTCTCAAAGTGTGAGTTATCTTAACCCATCGTTTTAAGGAGTTTACGAAATGCCATTGCATGCTACTGTGTAAATTGTTCTGTTGTCAGAGATGTGGTAAGACTGAAAGAATCATTGAGAGGTACTGATCGGTATCACTGGGGAAATGGCCTATCATAAAGTCTAGAATATGTTTTCTTTAAGCCTCTTTTTCATCCCCCCCCAAAAATGTTGCTTATTAAAACTTTGCCAAATTTAGATGATTACTAAGTTACTAAAAGGAGCAAAAATTTCTCCCAGGATCAAATGCCATAAACCCAGTAATCTAAAACAGACATCGACAAGTATCTTGTAACCCAGCAATGACTCTAAGTCTCATGATGATTATTTATTACTTGTTATAATTCCTAGAGGCTCTGTGTATAGCTAGTGGCACCCTACTTTTATTTTAATAATGAATTCTGAATAAGCAGGTCAGATTATCTTCAAAGGTATACAAATTTAAAGTGGATCTCTGAAGACTCCTTCAAAAGGGAAGAGAAAAAACATAATATTCACTGCCTTCATGATTTTTGGTTTTTTTGTTTTGTTTTGTTTTGTTTTGTTTTGTTTTCTCAAGAAAGGGTTTCTCTGTATAGCTCTGGATGTCCTAGAACTCACTTTGTAGACCAGGCTGGCCTCAAACTCAGAACTCCTCCTGCCTCTGCCTCCCAAGTGCTGGGATTAAAGGTGTGTGCCACCATGCCCGGCTTCATGTGTTTTTAAAAATCACACTTTTTTAAGTTTTTCAAAATTGTACTGAGATAAATGCTACATATTCCATTCATCCCGCAAAAGGTAGAAGAATATTATCTGACACAATTTAGTAGTTCAAAGTCTAAAAGACTTATTAACAGTCAACTATGTAACTAGGACAAACTGGATTCTGAGATATTTCACTAAGTGAATTTCAGTGACAAGTCCTTGGCCTCCTTTCCCAGTCAGGTGCTCAGTCCTCCCTTTGCCTGGTAGTAGAGAGTCCTGAATCTTAGCCTGTTTCCAAGCACTCGTCTTATACAAGATACACTCTGTGATGCTGGCCCAGAGTCCTCACTCAGGCTCAGATCACCACCTTCCATGAAACTTTTCTATGTGCCCTTGAGGACTAAATGTGGAGAGAGCAGAATTACCATATTCACCCTGAATTATTGCATACCACCCAGAGAGAAGTAGGTGAAGAAGCTTGAGCCTGACATAAGGCAGCCATTCAGAGCCTTCTGAAACTGCTCTCACCTGCATCCTCTCAGCTTTCCAAGCCCCAGTCACCTACACAATCCTCCTTCCTACCCTTCTTACATTCTTTGTGGTTTTCTTCTCTCTGCCTAAAATACATTTTAAGACATTCTCCTTCTCCCTTTGTCTCTATCTGCACCTTCCCCACACACCCCTGCCCACAGATACATGCACCCTTTTAGGCATGAAGGAGCAAGTATACTATCCTGGAAAGTTTAGGGCCAGAATAGTCACCAGGCTGGCCTGCTTACTTAAAACCTTACCTAGTTCTAATACCATTTCTTCAGTTTTGTTCCTTCTCATTCTAAATATAAATTCCCTGCTATTCTGGCAGGTGTTTGGTTGATTGGTTTGTTTTGCTCTGGTTTTGTTTTTGTCAACATGACAGTAGGTAGGGCCACCTAGGAGCATGCCTTTTATTGAATACCTCTACTGAAAAAAAAAATGCCTCTATCAGATTGACCTGTAGACAGGCCTACATTACATTAGTGATTGATGACAGAGGGCCCGGCCTGCTGTGAGCCTTACCACCCCTGGGCATGTGGACCTGGGCTGTATAAGAAGGAAGGCAGGGAAAGCAAACCAGCAATCACCATTGCTCCATGGCCTCTGCTTCAGTTCCTGCTTTCAGGTTCTTGCTCAAGATCTTGCCCTGGGTTCCTTCAGTGAAGGCTTGTGACCGGGGAGTTGTAAACTGACCTGGGAGCTTCAGAACCAAACCAAAGAAAACAACAACAGCAACAACAACAACAACAGCATCTGTCTTTTCCTAGGGGAAAGGCTTCCTAGCTACTACATAACCTGCTTGAGGCTTTGGACCATGAATCACCATAGTGATTGCCACCTGCTTTATTTACTACACATATTAATTTCTCAGTAAATATCTATCAACTGAATGAAGAAACTGTTGGGAGACAATATATCTGAAATCTTCACATTTCTGAAAGGTAGCCCTTCTTTGCCTCCCCAGCCACTGCCACAAGCGTGCCTTATCTCTAGTCTGTCCTGTCCCTTAAGGTAAGCCCTACTATACAGAGCCATGTCCAAATATAATGAGACAGTTTAAAGTGTGTAATGAAATCAGAACACTTTGGGGGAGCTGTCTTGCACTGGGAGCACTCCATCCTTCAGTTCCAACATACACCTGGACCAAGTTTGTTATACAGCATCACCTTATGATCTCAGAAATGCATAATGGCTTGCAAAACTCCGATTCCACTATTTTCCCCAAAGAAGAGGCCCTGGACTATACTTAGCACTGACACCATAGCAGAGCCCCATGGTACCACTCCATCTCCCTATTTCTCTTTTTATCACTTTAAGAAGAAGAATGAATAATAGGGCATTTTTCTGAAAAAGCACATCCTTGTTATATGCACATACTAGCCTTCAAGTTATATATAGCAATACACTGTCTCTCAACAAAACAGAGGTGAACACCCAAGCAGACACATCTCAGTTCTGATTTAGATGCTGATTCTGCTGGACGGAAATAATGGGCTTAGGATAATCCAGAAGTTTTCTTTTCTTTCCTTTTTCTTTTTTTTTTTTTTTTAAGGAGATCCAGCACCTTTGTCTATTAGTGTCTATCTGAGATGATAGCTGGTTTCTTGCCATTAAAATTGCCCAGCTTTCATTAGCTGTCCTGAAGGGCCTTGCCTATTTATCCAAGCTGTTCAGAGCCTTTCTAAAGCTATAACACTTTAATACAATTCCTCATGTTGTGGTGACATCCAATCATAAAGTTATTTCTGTTGCTACTTCATAACTGTTAATTTGCTACTGGGTTGTAGTGTAATTACCTGATATGAAGAATATGTGATCCCTGTGATTGTGTTTTTCATCCCCCCCAAAGGGGTCACAACCCACATCTTGAGAACCACTACTCTCTGTGGAATGTAAGCAGCAAACTATAAAGGACTGAAGAGAGAACATACTCTTCCCATTGAGACTGGTACCCTACTCAGGCTGTGGGGGTTTCCTGACCAGTGATCTAGTTAGCTGTACCCTCCTACTTCCTATGGAGAACACATTTTCTCCTCATTTTCAATGGGAATCCTTTGAGGCCTCTGTGTGTATATAAAATTTTAGGCCGAAAACAAAATAAAGTATGTTCTCCCAACTTTCCCCCTTTTTTTTTAATGTCAATCATTGCAGAAGCTCTTCTCACTATGTCCATTTACCCTCTACCTAACGTGAGTATTCACCCACCCTCTCCCATCGGCTACCCACCTTCTGGATATCAGCATACAATGATCCGAAGACAGCTGACTGATGATTAAAACCATAGGAGGTTCCTTGTAAGAGCATAAACGAAATCTTTAAGGCACACCGAACCATCATTGTTTCCATTGATTCTCTGAAAGCCTCTCATTTGCTCCCGTGCTTTTCGCCTCACCTCCACTCCCAGTTTGCTGTATTTTATTATTTATTAAAGAGGAATTTTTTCTGTTCCCTTCAACTCAAACCTTGGAGGACTGTTAAATTTGCAAGCAAAATTATGCAGGGAAGGTAATTCTTGCTACAGAGAAATTAGTAATAATGACAAGAAAAAAGGAATAATGCCTGAAACTGCCTACATTCAAATCCACACAGGAGAGGAATTGAACAGCAAGAATTTCTATTGATTTTGACATATTTTTTATTACAGCCTGGTGTTCATTTATGGAGCTGTATAAATCTCATAAGAGTAATTGAAGAGCACATGTAAACCTGCTCCTTTGCCCTGTTTGGGTCGCCTCCCTCATGACTTAACCCAAATGTCGAGAAGCAGCTGTCAGTCAGGCTGTGTTTAATCATCTATTGTTCCTCCCATTAACCTGCCCACCTCAAAGCCCATCCCAGGCGGTTTCCCCAAAGGTGGGAAATGAAAGCTGTATTGCTCTCATCAACCATAATTATGATGACCTTTTCATGTTTGCAGAATTTTCAAATATATTTTAAAAACAGCAGAGGCGAGAGGAAAACAGCCATAGGTTCCCATTCAGCTGTAATTCCAGATGCAATCTAAGGCCAGGAAGCCTTTCAGGGCAGCGTCTCTTACTCAAGAGCGATATAAGAATAAACCTCTGGGACTAACCTTTTAAACCATCCTTGAATAATATCTGCATACGGCTTTTCCTGAAGTCGATGAAATTTCCACATGTGTACTCAAGCATGGAATGGTATGGAATGAATTCCCTTATCAGAAACTCCTCCATGTGCCCCTTCACCTATGAAAGGTTTTGTGCAACAAACATCATGCTCAGGAACATGTCTGTTTATGCAGCAGACGGAGACGATAAAATGGTAACCACTAAGAGGAAGGGAGGAAAAAAAGTAACCCTTGAAATTTGCATTTATATAAACAGCTTTATTTTGATATAATAACTGTTACTGTGCATATAATTGCTTTTATAAGCTCCTGTATGTTCCCTATTATAAAGAAGTAAGAGGAATGGAATGTATTTTTCTCTTTTCCTAATCCTACATTTAACTTACTGACCACTCGCAGTCCATGGTCTGTTTACATTATCAGCCATGCAGAATTCAGAAAGAAAGTAATTAAACCAAGAATTAAAGATGATTAATAGCATGTATCCCTATTAGAAATAGACGGGAACCTGTAAATAGTTGAGAATTTAAGCTGAAATAAAACCCCAGAACCTTGTGAATTTTGTATTGTTGTTGCTTGTAGTGAGACAGAGTCTCACTACACATTCCAGGCTGGCCTCACTTTCCCTATCCATCTGCCTTAGCCACACTCAGCTCCCTTTTCGATGTGTTTATATAATTCTCTGTACATAAACTTTCTGTTGCAAAGGAAAGCCAGGATCAAAATAGAAACAAGATAAAGACATACAGATGCCCCTTCTTTGCCAAGTGGGCCACCGTCCTGAGACTGTATCTTCTGAACTACAAATTATCCTAAGGTAACCGGGGAACCACGGTGTCTTTCAGCAATCTCTAAAGTAGTAACGTGGCTACAGAGTATCCTGCTTCATTTCTTCCTGATAGAAATAGAAGGATGTGAGTGAGGAAAAAGACTTGATCCAAGGTGGATTATGTGCTCCAAAAAAATAAATAGGAATAATAAATAGGAATAAAGAGGAATAAATGCCTATACTTGGAAAACTGGCTCATTTGTGCCCATTAGACCACAATTTTAGATTTAGAATTGTCCTATTTTTCATGAAATATCATCATCACCCAAACCTCTTCCCTCTCTCTTTAACTTGAAGTACCAAAGGAGCTCCTTCACCCACCTGATAATCCCACAGCATGTAGCTATGCTGTCCTCCCTTTCACATTTAGTTGATTCTCTTATGCCTTACTCTTGTAAGGCAAATTACAATCCCGCTTTTAATTCTTGCTCATAGTCCACAGCCATTCCATATGTAATGGGCTCTATCTCATCTAATTCCTGCGTGTACAATCATGAAGAGTCCATCCCAAGTTCCTCTCCTTGGTTCTTTTGAATATTACCACTTGAAACCATTCTGAAGTAGCTCCTTTGGCACCACTGTAATAAACTAGTCATTTTTTTCATTGTTCATTCACTATGTTTTCCTCATGTTTGGCACAAACAGTTGCTCCATTTTTTTTTGAAACATGTTGACTTTTCACTAGCCTTTTAGGAGGTTGCTAGTCTTTTTATTATCCTGATTATTTCCCCTCATGTACCTAGCCTACTTACAGTGCCATGAAGTTATTATATCAGTCTTGTTCTGTTAGCACTCTTTGAAGAGTCATTCCAGTCTTGGGACATTAAATATAACCAGTAGGTTGATAGCACTCTCTTCGACCTCACCCTGGGACTCTATAAAAATTACACTATTAGAATTCTAACAAGTATCTTAGGTTTGAAGATCCAAACCTCTTTATAATTTTCTAGTTAATTCTTTTGGAGCACTTCATTGCATCTCAGTAGGTGGCAGGGAAGTTCTTATATTCATCAAGACAAGTGCTGTACCTTACACTCCATAGCAGATCCACCAGAGTAACCTATACCTTGGCTCTATCTTCAATAATGCTATGACTGCTCCCCAAAATACCTGCCTTGTTACCCTTATTCTTGACATGATAATCTTTCTGCTGTACTGTTTTCATATCCTTCTGTGTCTTCTTCTCTTACTTGCGTACAGTTAACAAAGAGGTTAAAAAAAATCACTTTTTAATGTAATTATCCCTCAAATGCTGACATTTTTTTTCTCAATGTACAGAGCTTTGTTGTGGTCTGCAAGGAAGTTCATATCCCCACCTCTGCTCTCACAGGTTTCTGGGTATAACTCCCCTGCTAATTTTAGTGAAATCCCAATGCAGTCACACACTGGCCACCTTGTGAGTCCTCATGTTAACCAGATGTTTTTACACTTTAAGGTTTTTGCACCTGGTGCTTCCAGAAATTTTTTTTTTCTGTGATGTTTACATGACTCACTTAGTTGTCTCACTAGTCAAATGTTATCTCAGTAAATATACTATGTATGTCAGAGCAGAAGAGAATTCATAGAGGGAGTCCTACAGGTCTCTGTATGAGTCTCCTATATGGATCTGAAGCTGGAGAGTGGACTCAGAGGCAAGTGGGGGAGCTCAGGCATGGAGATAAGCAGCCACAATGAGCTTGAGAACTGAACTGGAGAAAGCTCCAGACTTTCATCCTAGCTAGCTCAGTGTTTGTTATGTACCTCGTTATGGCTCCAACATTTCATGTTGTAGCTGAAAGAACAGCTTCAGTTTGGAACCATACATCTGTCTGTGATGCATATTAAAAGATTGACAAGATTTTCAGGGAGATAGTGTTTCAGTTATGTCTTCTCCAGTCAGAAGGAATAATAAATGTGAGTTGTTATTCTTGCCCAGTGCAAGGTCAAAGTAATCAATTAGTAATTAATTATCTAGTAGAATAACATAAATATCTCTCAAGGGTGAATACTATCCAGTAAAACAAGAATTGGACTAACAGCTACTATACATGAGGAGAAAAATGTGGATGATGATTGTGAAATAAAGAACCTATGGAAACACAGCTAGATGATGCAGATGAACTCAGCAAAGTTTAAAGAACTGAGTACCAACCAGAGAGTTGGATCCAAGTCAAGATCACTTTAGTTCTTCCACATGACCAATATCTGCTTCCTAGTACTTACATTGAGCAGTTCAGAACCACCTGTAACTCCAGGTCAGGAGGATCCAACATCTTATGTCTTCTGATGGCATCCTCACTCATGTGTACATACTCATGCACAGACTTGCGTGAGCACACACACACACACACACACACACACACACACACACACACACCATTTTAAGTCTCTAAAAAGAATTTTACAAAACCATGACAGAATGTTCAAAAACTGAAAGAAAAATATATTTAAGGAAGTACATGTATTGAACATTTTTTCAGGTGCTTCTCAGCCCTTAATCATCAGGGAAATACAAATCAAAATAACCCTGAGATTCTACCTCACACCAGTCAGAATGGCTAAGATCAAAAATTCAGGTGAAAGCAGATGCTGGCAAGGATGTAGAGAAAGCCAAACATTCTTCCATTGTTGGTGGGATTGCAAGCTTGTACAACCACTTGGAAGTCGGTCTGAAGGTTCCTCAGAAAATTGGACATAGTACTACTGGAAGATCCAGCAATACCTCTCCTGAGCATATACCCAGAAGATGTTCCAACTGGTAATAAGGATGCATGCTCCACTATGTTCATAGCAGCCTTATTTATAATAGCCTGAAGCTTGAAAGAACCCAGATGTCCATCAACAAAGGAATGGATACAGAAAATGTGGTACATTTATACTATGGAGCACTAATTAGCCATTAAAAACAATGAATTTATGAAATTCTTGGGCAAATGGATGGATATGGAGGATATCATCCTGAGTGAGGTAGCCCAATTACAAAAGAGGTCACTTGATATGTACTCACTGATAAGTGGATATTAGCCCAGAAGCTTAGAATACCGAAGATACAATTTGCAAAACACAGGAACATCAAGAAGAAAGACCAACGAGTGGATACTTCATTCCTACTTAGGAACAAAATACCTATGGAAGGAGTTACAGAGACAAACTTTGGAGCTAAGATGAAAGGATGGAGCATCCAGAGACTACCCCACCCAGGATTCATCCCATAATCAGCCACCAAACCCAGACACTATTGCAAATGCCAGCAAGATTTTGCTGAAAGGACCCTGATATAGCTGTCTCTTGTGAGGCTATGGCAGTGCCTGGCAAATACAGAAGTGTATGCTTGCAGTCATCTATTGGATGGAACACAGGGCCCCCAATGGAGGGGCTAGCAAAAGTACCCAAGGAGCTGAAGGGGTCTCCAACCCTATAGGTGGACCAATAATATGAACTAACCAGTACCCCCAGAGCTCGTGTCTTTAACTGCATATGTAGCAGAAGATGGCCTAGTTGGCCATCATTGGGAAGAGAAGCCTCTTGGTCATACAAATTTTATATTTCCCAGTACAGGGGAACACCAGGGCCAAAAAGTGCGCGTGGGTGGATAGGGGAGTAGGGCGGGGGTGGGGGGTGGGGGAGGGTGTACAGGAAACTTTCGAGATAGCATTTGAAATGTAAATAAAGAAAATATCTAATTAAAAAAAAAACAAAGAAGAACAGATCTGGGTGATTCTTAGGCTGATACATATCACTCATTATCTATCTAAATCATCACCATTTGCCTGCCCTTTTTGACATTTTGATATCATGTTAATAGTTTGCCAAGCAAGGAGAAAGATTTGAGATCAAGATAGTGCTTAGTGGAGCAAAGGTTTCCTGTAGGCAGGCAGGAATCATACTAGGAGTAGAAATTTGTTTTCTCTGGAAGAAGAGGACTCCTTCCCTTGGGTGGGACAGATAGGGAAAAGAATAAAGGTTTATCTTTAGGTAAATTTTCATCTTCTAAGATAAAACCTAATTGATACCCCATATTAGACTCATTAGACCATACAGATCACAAACAAAAATAGAGTAATTTTAGTAAAAGTAGAAAAAAAGATGTAGGATATAAATCTAATGAAAGAAATAGTGAGTCAACAATAGGTAAGAAGTAAACAGAAGTTTGATTCCAATGGACTTTTTAAATATACAATACATATATGTTAAAAGTTTCAGAAATTTAAAAAAATTATATATTAGAAACGAAACTATAGGTCCCAGCAAGGACCAGTAGAATAGGCAGGAGGATGAAGACACAAGCATGATGTGATAGCACATTTGTCCTCCACAATCATTAAAAACAAGAGAAACAAACAAAAATGATACATACTCCACCTCCAACACCTCCCTCATCCAGGAAAACCCCACACAGAACTGAGTAGGGTAAAGAACAAAATATGGCTATGTACCAAAATTGATTACTATATCAAAATTTATTACTATATCAAGCTCTGTGACAATTGTATTTGATCAGTTGAACTTCCTTGTATTGTTAATTAATTGAAAGGTTTGAACAACAGATTCACATTATATCTGTCTTACACATAAAGTTTTATCATGAGTGGTAGAGGGTACAAGTCTCTTACTTCCCCCTCTGACTTCAAGATAATTTCCTGGAACATAAAATCCCAACCAAAATGAATCTGTTTAGAACATTTTATTAAAACACAAAACCCCAATCAAAATATACAGATATTTTTATTCTGCTTTTTGTGCATTTTAAAAAAAATATGTGCATGGGTATTTGTCTGCATGTACATCTGTGTACCCCATGCATACTTGGTGCCTATGGGTGGAAAAGAAAGCACTGGATCTTCTAGATTTGAAGTTACAGGTATGGGTGCTGTGAATTGAATGTGGATTCTCTGGAAGAGAAGCTAGTGTTCTTAACTACTTAGCTACAGAACCTTAGCATTAATTCTTTACAAATTTTCTTAGCAATGCATTTTAAATTTCGTTTGGATGATTTAAAGTTTTTTTTTTTTTTTTTACCTATAATGAGACAATAACCTTAGCTTTGTATTGATGTCTAAAACTGTTATAATAGAATCATACAGTTCAATTTTTAATCCAACTAATTTAACTTGATTAATGAATAAGCTTTACAAAGCTATTCGTGCAACTGTGAACAGTTCTTCAGAAGACGACAGAAATCTGCAGAGGCTGAAACCTCCAACACACTTGGCACATCTTGTCCTGTTTCCAGAGCTTTAGGTACTGCAAGTGCTACCTCCTGTCCATTGAAAGAAAGCTTCCAAGAATGTTTTCATTCCAAAAACACAATTGATTTCAGTGCTTAGGATCATGTCAGATGACTGAGAGCACACACACTGAGAGAAAACTTTTCCATGTCCTCTAAAATAGTATTTTAGTCATTATCTCTTGTCAGGGGTCTAAAAGTCTAGACTTTTATAGGAATCATTTTTTTTTCTTTCAAAAGTTTTTTGTCTATATTTCCAGTGAAGTAGAAAACAATGAAATCATAATGCTTCAAATAATAATGTTGGTAGAATATTTTAATTTGTGATACACTAATTAAACTACTGATTTTGTCATTATGGCTTGGCTGATATTAGTGAAATTGGCAATGTCTGCCTCATTAAACTACATCTGAGAAGGGCATCTTCTTTTTTTTCAGGTTTACAGATTTAGAATACGAGAATTCTCAGCATCATTTCAACATCTTCCCCAGACCACAATGGTGCCAGACAGATGTGGTGCCACCATGGCTAATGGGATTAAAAGCCCTGGAGCTAAATAGTATCTAGTTATACTAAATCAATCCAAGAACTGGAATGGTCTATTTGAACATGATCCCAAAGTTTCTCATTTCATTGACAATGAAAGCCCTGACAATGGCCAAAAGCTTCTGATACCTAGACAAATGAAACCATTATCAACCTTGTGAAAGGTTATGTGACGGTGGAGGAGTCTTTATAGATTTTTTGGGGTCTTCTTTTATCGTTTATAAACTGAGGGAATTAGATTATATGATCTCCAAGAATCTTCTAGTCTAAAATTATATTAATGAATCTACAATATCCTCTGGGGTGTGCTGATAACCAGAAGGGCTATGGGCAGCTGCCAAGCAGCCCACTGAGCTAAATGGACTTTCATATACTTCATTATTATTTAATCTGCTTATTTCTAAGGTTTCCATCCTTGCTCCAATCAGTGGAGAAAATTGAGTATTTTGGGAATAAGCATGAGATGCCATATGGTAGAACTGGAGGGAAATAGTGGTCATTTTCTCAGTCTACTAAGTATAGTGGCTCTTTAAATTTCTGTGTTAACCGTTTGAGAACATGATGAAAATTAAGAATTTTCCACTCACAGAGAAGAAAAACACATAAACATTCAGACTGCATTTTAACTTCAAAGAAAATATCAACATCTCTAATGTCCTTGTGTCCCCAACGTGCCTGATTTGATGCTTATATGGTCAGCATCTCACAATATTGTCATGATATGACACAAGTAATATAAGCTTTGGAATCAAACCTCCAAGCTTGATTACTTAATTTTGTAAAATCTGAAAGTGGTTAATCACAGTGAAGCTGTTATCTCACACTTACAGTAGGAAGACAACACCTTCATAGGTCTGTGGGCTACATGGTATCAAATACATACCTTGTCTAACCTGCTATAGTAACATAGTAGGCATTCAACAAATCTGTTTTCTACTTCCTTTAAAATATGTGTTTTAGATAAGCTTTGAAAAGGACAACATTTCAGAATAATAAATATTATTAATTCATATTGTTAGCCCTTAAAGAATAATAGGTTGGCCCAGCTGGTAGAGGCACCTCCAGCCAAGCCTGGTAGAAAAAGGAGAACTGACTCCTGCGTGTTGTCGTCTAAGCTTTTTATGTGTATGTGACATTTGCTCTCCCAACAACACAAAATAAATAATGAATAAAAATACAACTTCAAAATATAACTGACCTCTAACTCAGGATACTAGAAAACTGGCCTGTGGTAGGCAGCATCTTCCAAGCCCTACTCTGCTCTGATCCCAGTGAGGGTCCCATGCTGCTCAGGAAGAGGCCCCGGCACTAACCTCTGCTCTCTTTTTCATGGAAGCCCATCTCAGCTATTAAGATGTGGGTGATGGAAAGGTCCTTCTTACTGGGCCTCTATCTCCTTAACTCCTACTTCTGTACTTGCTGCCCAAAGAAATGGAAGGAAATGAGTGAAATTTAGAGATGTGTTGCTAAGGCACTGCTTGTTAAGCAAGCAGCTGTGAGTATCCCTTAGTTACACTCTGAGGAAAGAAAACTGGTAAGTTGGTAAGAGTAGGTCTCATGTGTCAGACACGTTTCTTCTTTGTTGTGATGCTAAAAGGAAACTTAGTGAGGTTAAGTTACAACTTGTAGAAATATCAGGGGCTTTCTTTGTGAGTGTCTCCTGTTGCCATACTTCTTACCTGTGTTCCTTTTCTCTAACTCATGCAGCAAAGCACCAATGGCAAAGGCACATTGAGGTATCGCGTCATCTTTTCAGTATTTGATATTCCCCAAATAACAATACCTTGCATCTTAAATTCTCACTGAGAGAATGAATTAAACCTCCCCACCCACTTCATCTACTTTGGAGTGTGGATGAATTCAAATCTATCCATACAGTAGCATGAAGGCTGCCTGAGAACTTAGAGTGTATTATGAATGTCTGAGCCACTGATGGACAAAATCACAAAGCCAGGAATTAGTGGCCAGAAGTTCTTCATCCCATTCACAGTGACTGTAGTTGAAGACAATGGACATTTGTGATGACTGTCTGCCATAGAGCTTCAGACTTACATAGAACACAGAGACTTAATGTTACATTTATATACATAGAAGGAGTACCAAAATTCTATAATTACCTTTTCTCTGTTCATTAATTGTGTACATGGGGTATTTTATACATCATGAGAACTAGAAGAGAGAAGAGTGATAACAAAAGGCTTTTAGGGGGAGCATTAAAAAGCAATGTATTCTTGATTTTTAGATTTAGAAATTTTTGCCATGAGTATTTTGACTTTGAACCCATCGCTGTCTCCTGATTATGAACCAGATGTTTAGCTTAGCCAATCTCTTCAACACACTCAAGGGCAGGTGTCATGAATAGCTTGTTTAGTTGCATTTTGATCAGTAGAAGTTGGATCAAACATTTTCTTTGGAAAAAGTTAGTCCTTGTCATTTTCAAAAGCTTCTTGATAATGTGCCTGCAGAGCAGAAAAATGAGCACTGGCAAGTTATTGTTCTCAAAACTGCATGATAAGACGTACTGTTGTTTCCTCTCCCTCATAATTTGAGGCATTTGTGAGAATTTTTGGAAAAGAAACCCACACATTCCATTTTATAATACAACTGTGACAGTCAACAATTGCTTTACTTGAATTTCTCTTACCTTACATATATAGTCAGCTAATGCCTCTCCATTTAACCTAAGAAATTTAAAAAAAAAATAATGTTGGCTCTTATTTACTTGTGAAAACTTTTTTAACTTTCATAAGTTCATTTTTTTTTTTGCTAAATGTTCCCCAATCTATAAAACTTATATCTAAATGCAAGCATTTTACTCAAGACAAACTAAGGGAGCCCAGACGCCTTAGAGAAGAGAATTTGAGCAGTGAGTAAATTCACTAATACTTAAGAAATCAAACTTTTTGCTTTTTCCATCACCATCACCAGGCCTGATTGTGAGCTGGTTTTTTGCCTTTTGAGTTTGACAACCTGAAGTTTGAAGAGCCCAGAGCCTAGTAATATCTAATCTCATCTAGAACTATTGCCAAAATAATACCAGAATTTTCTCATTGAATATTAGAAACTGCCAGATGGTAAACCTCTTTTAAACATTGTTATGGATAACAGGATTGTATTAGTGGTCTTCCTTGTAATCAATGGGCCCTACATAATAATTGATACTATTCATGAACTCTTTTAGTTCTCTATTAGAAGAACAAACTTAACTCACTTGCTGCCATTACATATGACATACATGTATCAAATCTGTTTGGATAGACAACCTTATTTCTTGCTTAAAGATAATCACATTTACTTGATCATTAACCCTTTATTCTCTAGTGATTTCTTCAAATCAGCAGTGCAAGATGATCATGCTTCACATATAAGTGGTAAAAGATGTCATATAGGTTTCCAAATATGACATCTAGTACTTATCAGTGTAGGAGAGAGTAGAGAACAGGGGTAAATCGAGAAGAGCTTAGGTTGGGATTCTTGAGTTATAGATTCCTGTGGCATATTTGTGTCAAAATATACACCAATCCATCAAGTAGGATGTCTGTTTTCAGGGGCTGCAACTACTTAGCGACTAGGCTTGAATATGAGTACTATTATCATAAAGATGATAATTCAGGCATAATTAAAAAGCAACCGCCTTGAAAGAGCTTATAGAATGGGGGGCGCATTATGAAATGCACTAAAAATAAATGCTCAGATGTCCCATATAGAAATTAGAAAATACAGTCTGAAAGAACAGAAGAGAACCAATAGAGATGTTATGGAAGTTGGACTAAAGAGAATAGTTGACCCCTGTGATAGCTGTATCTAGAAAGATCTGAATTGAAAATAATCCTTAATTTAGTGTCAAGGTCATTGATGACATTCAGATTTTTTTTTCTGAGATGACAGTCATTACATCAGAACACATTGCCTCTTGTCTTTCTTTATATCCAAATGAGCTAATGAATCCAAACTTGACCCAGACCATCTCTTTCCAGTCACAGTCCGTTTTTGTCTTCTGCATTCAGAGTCATACTACTGCATGGAAGAGTTTGTGTATGTGCTCTAACATTTGGTATTCAACTGTCTTTCTCCATTGCCTCCTCTGGCTTTCTGATAGTATCTTTCAGGTCACCAAACACTCAAACCCACACTGTCATGGTAACTTGAATGCCTCATCACCAATTCTTCTTTGTTATCCTTTGCTTAGTTCTTCTTTATTCAGCTTACACATGGCACTGCTTGGCTGGACTTGAGTCCTAGACACTATTTATTTCTTAAGCTTCCTTAGAGGTAATCACATCTGTTCCTGGGCTTTAAATGCCTCCCATAGGCTGAAGCTCTTAGGTTTACAGAGCCAGCCCAAGCTTTTCCCTGAACATTTGATACACAAAGGCCCAGCAAAGGGACCATAAAAATATTCCCAGTTCGTAAAGGAAAGAGGAAGAACCCTCACTGGGAAGCTGAGAGACAAGAAAATGTCAAAATAGCAACAACAACAACAACAACAACAATAACAACAAAGCACTTGAAAATGTCTTCAAATTAACTTGCAATCAAAAATTGAGTTAACACTGAGTCTTGGAGTGAGATGAAAATTAATACAGTGCTCATGAGTAATGTTGAAGAAGTGTGCCCTTTCATACAACTTTGAGAGGAATACCTTGATCCATCTAAAAAGAGTATGGAAAGAACTACAAGCCTAAGAAGAGCGTAGATGGTTGAGATGACGGTTTTTTGATGGCTGCTGTGATTCTTGTGGTTTATGTATTTCAATACACTCCCCATGACTGTTGTCAACTTTTTCCTTCTGACCATGAAAATAAAGAAGTAAACAAACCAATTTATATCACTTTCCATTTTCAACTCAGATTGACCCTTGATAGCTACTCAAACAGGGAAGCTCTCTCCATACATATTTATTCTTCGCACCAAATTTCAAGGAGACACCATGCTGACATGCTAGCCCACGCTCAGCCATCTCAGGAGGTGTGGTCTGCTGCTTAATGCCTACCCTGTGGTCTAGAAAGACCTTCAGGGAAGACCCTGACTGTTTCAGGTAGAGTCAAGTTGTCAGATACCCACTTTCCATTTTTACTTTTCAGCTAGAAATTGATTATAGAAACTTTGAAAGAAGCAAACTGCCATCTAAAACAAGCCAGGTCAAAAGTGACCTAGAGAGAACAAATTTCCAGACTTTGAAGATCAGAAAATATGTTAGAAGTTTAGATAGCGTTTTCTTGTCTAAATGACTGCATGCATAACTTATTTCTTAACTAGCTCATGAGGTGTTTTTTTTAAGTTTTAACTTTTTTCATGAGAAAACATAGTATAAAGTAATAACTCAAAGCACAGGATTGATTTTTTTTCCTTTTTTTTTAAGATTTATTTATTTATTTTATATATGTGAGTATATTGTAGCTGTCTTCAGACACTCCAGAAGAGGGCGTCAGATCTTGTTACGGATGGTTGTGAATCACCATGTGGTTGCTGGGAATTGAACTCAGAACCTTCAGAAGAGCAGTCAGTGCTCTTAACCACTGAGCCCCCTTGATTTTTTTTTCTATTGCAAGTATGTTTTCTCCTTTTGAATAATAAAAAACCATAATTGGCTGAATAAAATGATTAAGAGACTGAATATCAATTAACTCGAAAGATAACAGTTTACAATTTCATTTGAAATCCAAATAATTATTTTTAAATTCCTTTGATTTTTAATCTATATTGATACTTGATGTTACTGAACTGATATTTCATTAACTCTGTTGCTAAAATACTTGAAACAATGCTACAGCCTTTTTTATTTCTTATTGAAAATGAGAGGAAGCATGTTATCAGAACTTAATCAAAATTATGTGTTATGAAATATTGTTAAAGGAGGTAGCAAAGCCCTTACTCAGAAACAAGACAGACTTGTCAGATCTGAGCCCTTCAACAGTTTTATTCTTCTCAATCACTCCTCAGGAGATGAGCTGTGCCTCAATTATTCAGATAAATAATTTACAAATTAAGAAAATAAAGTATTTAGAAATTTCAATGTTGACTTATAACATGAAGCAATAATAATGCATGACAACCACTTAATGGAATTTTATTGGACTATAGAAAGGGGAGGATGCAGGAGGCAATAAGTTTTCTTACATACTGTTTTCTTACAAGTCTCTTAGTATGTACTCAATATAGCTGTAAAAACATTGTCTGGAAGCTGACTTGGAGAGACCCACTGAGAAGGTGACTGGGGAACCATTGTCTCTACTTGTGTGAATATGTAAACTCCCTCAGCTTCCTATGACCTCACCCCTTAAGTTGACTTTCTTCTCCTCTTTATCCACACTATCCTTTGGATTATTAATTATACCATGTTTCTCTGTATAATGAACATATACAGTAATATAAAATAAGCTATTCAATTTAATTGATTGTGGAAGTTTTATGGCATAAATAATATTAAAAAATATATTTAAAAGACAAATAAACTTATTAACAGAACTTTACTACCATTTGTTGCTTTTTGTTAAGTATGCATGACAGTAACTTTATTTTAAGAAGTTTAGAGAAGATTATGACTTGTGTACTGATTTTCTAAATCATTTTTCAGAGATCAACTTTTACCTTTCTGTAGATCATTCTATTTAAGGGCTCCATAAAAATTCTTGAAGAATCTTAGTGATTGATCTCCCAATATATAAAGGTGAACCATTGATGTGTTGCACCAATTTTAACTTGCATGTTTAATAGGTTGAGTATTAATCTAATGTGTTGCCTCTATACTGTAAGAAAGGACCCATTTTACCCTAGGCCTGGTACCTATGCCCTCTGGTTTTCTTAACACAATCTCTTGTAAGATACAAATATAACTCATAAGTATATGATTCTAATTTAGATCTTGAGTGTGCTTGTGGTACACACACCCAGAAGCACACACAAATTCAAGTAATTCTAATTGAATTCTAACCATGGATAGATAGACAGATTGACAGAAAGACAGACAGATAGGTAGACAGACAAATAGATATATGTGTGGAGGCACAGAAAACCAAGAGAAATAGTACTGACTCATGGTTGCTATCTAGTAAGGGGAGAATGATGTGTGTTTATAAAAGATCAATGTTGTCAAATTGACATTTGTGTTTGTGTATTCGTGTATTCGTGTGTGTGTGTGTGTGTGTGTGTGTCTCCAAGAATTTTATATAAAATGGCTTTACTAGCAATGGCCAATGAGTCCTTGGTTACTTAGAACTGCTCTCTAGTTGGTCAAAACATGCAACAGTACACAGTATATGAAGGTTGCTGGGAAGAATCAGGGAAAACTGAAGTTAATCTGAAACACAAGACCAGCTGGCATTATTCACTGCTAATGGCCAGACTGTGCTGTGGTCAAGTGGTGGATTATACAAAAATAAATGTTCCACTAGATGGGAGTCTGAACCTCGGAACGGAGGTTTTTTTGCCCAAAACCTCTGTGTAAATATTTGCTTTCAACACTATCTGTCTGCAAATCCTTATCAAATAGAAATCAATGTGTGGAGGACAGGTCAGCAGTGAGAAGATCAAAACTGGGACTCCAGGCAATGAGAAAAATATAGCATGATGTTAGGACAAGCAACAGTTTTTAAATTGGAGACAAATTGCCTGTCAGCAAGGATCAAGAGACAGATCAAAAAGATGGGGCAAAAGGATTCAATTACAAGGCTGAGGAACAGTGGAAGTGTGGCTTGCCCCATATGGCTCCCAGTGTGGACCTTGATCTTAAAGCCTGCAGCTCACTGCATGCTGTAGACACACTGCTTGTCTTCCTTCCAGCCCTGGACTTGCTGCTACTCCCCAAGTGTGAAGCAGTGCCAATCTGACCTGCTTCTGCTTGTGACCTGCTGCTACCCATTATCTGGCTGGCAGATATGGTTGTTTTGAATGGAATTTCATTGTTGCTGTTGTTGTTTTAATCTAAATTCAAATTCCCCATCAAGGTAATCCTGACTCCTCCCAGGAACTGAAGCAACAGAAAAAAGCTTCGTGCACTCTTCACAGAGTTAAACTAGCCATTCAAAGGAGGGCTCAGGTGAATAAAGTCAGCCACTCTCTTTTATTTGGGAATACGAGGAGGCAATTGGGAGCCTTCATATTTAATGATTCAGAAGCTGAACTTATTAGAAGATGGACTTAAGAACAGTTATATTTGGATCTGAACTCCATAATGATTTATTAAAAAGAAACTCACCTATAAGACATATACAAATAAAGGGATAAAGACAGGCTTGACATTTGGACAAAAGTTATCTAATATCTGGTACCTTGATACCAAAATTCCAGCCTTGCATTAAGTAGGCTTTTCCTGGTTTAATCAGTTTCAGAGCTCCATTTGGTCTCTCACTCAACAGTAGAGATGTATTGCTAAATGATGAACCTGGCATCTTCAAAACCATGGCCCCTCTTCTTCACAATCGGTGATATGGGGTACATCACTTGGCTTCTCTGAAACATGGTGTATCTAATCTAGAAAATGACAATGAAGAGATTGTATCCAGAGTAGGAGTATTCTATGGGCTAAATGAGCTGTCAACAGTTTAGAATAGTGCTAGAGTTGATACACACCCCAGAAGGATATTTCAGAAATTCTAGATCAACAATTTGAGATATGCTCTGACTCTACTTTTTGTCTATTAACCACCTCAATTCACCAAACACTGCCAATCTTGCCTCCACAGCAGAGTTTGACAGAGTTTCATTTCTCTGGAGGGACTGCTATCCCAGGGCAGACTTTACTACTCACTGGAATTACAGCAGTCATTTTCTTGTAGACTCTATAGCCCCTGACTCAGCCTGTGTGGCTTTCAATTCACAGGCATGCTTGTCCAGTAGGCATCACTCTATTTTTCCACAGCACAGCTGCCTGCTGTTTTAAGGCTGTGCTGATACTTCCAGAATCGCCGTATGTAAATTTATTCATTTATAAGGTTCACTTGCCAACTTATCAGGACAGAGACAAGCGAGTACCTTACACTTGAACCTTGCTGGCTGCCACAGACACGCACTATGCATCACTCTGCAGCTCTCCTCAGCCCTTTCTACATTCAAATACCCAACGGTCTCTTGGATCCCTGTGGTTACATCTGTGCTATACAGAATCATTTTACTCTTAGGTTTTTGTCTTTTCTTCCTGTGGCTCTTACATGTTCTCTTCTTTCTAGTGCCTCCTTTTCTTTTGAGCTCTTCTCTCTGGCTTCTGGAGGCTGCCCTTCCTGTTTCCATTTCTGTCCAAACCATTTGCTCTATGCATCCACACTATCTCCCAGGCTCCTCTTGCATACATCTCTAAATGGCCTTAAGGGAATTTTGTATGAAAAGAACCAGAGAGAACATTACTATTTGCCACCTCGCCTTACTATTTACCTGCAGCAGTAAGCAGGAGGTCTGCTGTCTGCTTAAATGAAGAAGGAAAAAGGAAGCGTTGTAGAGAAAAACACAGTGATTAAAAGCTGAAATATTGTCTTCTCATTCAATTAATTCATCGATTGGTTATAAGACCTCTATCATTCCTTATGTGAACATGTTTGTGACTTCTGGTTGTGAACAGTGGCACTTGTAAACCTCTGGACCTGTTCTACAAGCTTGGGCAAGTGACAACAAAGCTCTCAGGCGCCTCCACTCTCTTCACTTGCCGTTTCTCCCCCCCGCCCCCAACATTGGACCATATTAACGTCTCATTGCTATTGAGAAAGAGGGATTCTGGCTTCTCAGAGATGAACAAATGCCAAAGGTTGTAGGACCATGAAAGGTAGCCTGGTTCCTGGTTGAGCAAAGGCTAGAAACCCTGGTGACACTAAAGGGACAGAAGGCATTTTGCCCTGCTTCTGGACACCAGGCTCCCGGCACAAAGCTGAAACCTTCCATAGATTTGTGGCCATCAGTCACATAAGGGAAATGCCTCAAACCCCTCCACAGGTAGAGGACAGAGCTGATGGTGGTTTGCCATAATTCTCAGACAGGCTCAGCTTTAAACTAGACCAACTACAGATAGTGTGTTTTCCCAAATGAAAACATTCCTCTCCACATTCTGAACAAAAACTCATAACCACATTTAATTTTGATTAAGAACTCAAGAATTACAAGTTTGTTGAACAATCTTCGAGACCCTCAGTTCCTTCCATGTTCAGGAAATTATAACAAACAGTGATAACCCTACTTTTCCCCTAGGCTTCCGATGTGTATTATCATCTATGGACCACCATAATTTGACACTCAGGTGGTTGGCTGAGGCAGCAACAGAACTTCTTTAACCCTTGGCTAATGAATATTCTCCGAGAGCTTAGCACACACACAGTGCTAAAGTGTGTGCTCTCAATCTTTAGTGTGTCTGAGATAGAAACAGTAAAGCAACAATCTGCATAAAGTCACGGAGACTTCGTGTGAGCAGAGGAATGGCTTCTTTTTAATGATAAAGGAAATGAGATTTTGAGTAGTTAAGTAAAATGACCACTTAGGACCAAGCAGGGAATTTGAGCCATGACTCTTACCTCAGTTAGTCAACAATTAGTGTGATACCTGTTTATGCTGGATATTCTTATGGATGCTGAGATACAACTGATAGTTGGCTTGAGGAGTACCAATAATAGTCGGCTAGCTTCAGAGGACTCTTGACACAGTGCAGTGATGAATTCATTGCGATGACTCCATCTTTGATACTCACTGCTGTTCCTCAGTGCTGACTCCAGCCTTATTCATATCCTCTGTAAGTGTCCCCACCTGACAATCTGCAATTCCTCTGGTTGCTTGTTTTCAGATACTAACCTAGTGTATCAACCCTGAACCAATTAGTGTGACCTGAAGCTGAGATGTTATCTGTCTCATGCCAATCAAGGTCCACTCCCAGATACATGAAAGAGTCAATTCCTTCCAAACTATATTCTGGGTATATGGAGGGGCTAAGAGGAAGAGAACACTAAGAAACAACAAATAAATATAAGCTTGCTCTGGTTGCTTACTGCTGAGAGCTTTCCAGAAGATTTCTGTACTCTGAGTCATGGAGTTCTAAATATTATCTAGAAGTATCTTCGGTCTGAGGGGAATGGCACATTACGTGCTCAACCCATGCCTCTGAAATTAAATACCCAGTTTCTCTATTGTCTCTTTGCCACATTGGGTTTCCCTGTTAGATTTCACTTGAAGACCGTGCTTTGCTTCCACCTGCCATCTCTTCCCCTTACATGGGACTTTTTCTTTGGTTCAAGGCTGATCCCTATTTCTGCAGTGCTTTTCACGGGACTGGCTGAGTGGAATCAGAATGCCACAGCAGCATTGTTTGGAGCTTAGGTCTTTAGTGCTAACATTTTCATTTCATGAGCTCTTTTCTCATGCTTCTGATTATTTTTCTGAGAGTAGTCATTTCATAGAGATTTTCCCACTTCTTTCTCCATTTATTCACTAATAGCACTAAAAAAATAATCATTTCTGCTTCGGCAAGACTTCAAAGCCCAGCTTTGAGATTCTGCCTAAGGAAGTGAAGTTGTGGACAGTGAAGGGATGTACAGATGTGGATGCTAGGCAGCCTTGGTGTGTCTGTCCTTCTGGTCAGCCTCCTCACCTGAATGAAAATCGATCACGTGGTCTGAGGTCAAACAGGTCAAACAGCTACAAGACAAACTTTGATGGAGAGAGGACAAATATCTATTCATACTAAAATTAACAATGTTTATTATGACCATACCTTATGTGAACTCTTTCTCTATAAATTATGTTAGCTCCTTCATATTCCAAAATATATATGTATCATTTTGAAAAAGAATCACATGTGTTGTTTACTCAAGTGACTCAAATCCATATTCTGTCTTAAACTTAACATCATATTTTGTCAAACTGGAGTATTTGGTTTATAAAATCTGTTTCTCTGTTGGATGATTAAAATATTAAAGTTTCAGACATAAACAATAAATAGTATTCTTATCACATTCTTCATTAATATCACTGAAGACAGACTCCTGAGGAGCCTATAAACTCAGAGTTTGGGACAATGTTTGGGAATGGGCAGTGATAAAATAGTATGAGAAGCAAGGTTAAACAGGAGGGATTACCAGCAAACCTGTCTCAAAGCAAGACCCACATCTTATATCTTTTGACCCAGGTAGCTCATAAGAGTTGTCCTAAAGCAGGGCAGTGGTGGCACATGCCTTTAATCCCAGTACTTGGGAAGCAGAGGCAGGCAGATTTCTGAGTTTGAGGCCAGCCTGGTCTACAGAGTGAGTTCCTGGCTATACAGAGAGACCCTGTCTCAAAAAAACAAAAACAAAAACAGAAAGAGAGAGAGTTGTCCTAAAGCAAGGAAACAAGGTCTGGCCCTCCTGCCCCACAGTTACCAGTCACTGAATGGAGAGTAGCAATCATGGAGAGGAGGCATACCTTGGACTAGACAGTCCCATTCCTTCATAGACAGTGCCAGGAAAGGAGCTCTTTCCTTTGAGCCACTGCTGCCAATTCACTTAGCAATTAGAATAGTAAGGGCTTCATCTTTAGAGGGCAATTCAATATAGCACACTGGGCCCCACTCAGGCCCAGAAAGGATCTTTTAGGGAGTAGACTAACAGGGTGTATTTGAGGGGATAAAAGACTTCGGCCTCCTATCTTACTGGCCATTCACACAAATTATTTCTGGTAACTTTGGTGCATGGTTGAATACAGCAATGAAGGTACAAGGAATGGCAGGTTGATGGAATAAGGAAAGCATGTAACCTCTTAGAAGTTCCCCATGTCAATAAGATTAATTCTTAATTAGTATAAGAATGTGAAAAGAATGTTAATGAATGAAGCATAAAACCAGGCTATGTGTGTTCAGATGCTATTTGGTATATGGTGTTCTTTTCTTCCTAAGCAGGAAGAAAAATAGGGAAATTACAAGGAAATAATTTTATTTTGTTTTATTGGTTAAATGGTCTAACCTGAGCAAGATTATGAAGAATTGGGTAGCATTCTCATTGTTAACAGGGGCCACCAAAAATATAACAGGTTTCTCCAACAATATACACAGCAAGGCAATAGTCGAAGAATGGAAACAAAGCTGCATGGGAATTGCCTGCAGGTTAAGAGTCTGCTACTGCACTAACAGGGCTAATACTGTGGAGCTTTCTTGTATTGTACAATCCTGTTAAATCTTAGTAAAAATTTCATTGCTATGAAGAGACACCATGACCAAGGCAACTTCTGCAAGGAACAACATTTAGTTGCACCAGTTTATAGGTTCAGAGGTTCAGTCTATTATCAAGGCAGGAACACGACAGTCTAGTCAGGTATGACGCTAGAGGAGCTGAGAATTCTACATCTTGTTTCAGAAGTAAACAGGGACTGACTGGCTTCTAGAGAGCTAGAAGGAGGGTCTCAAAACCCACCCTCTCAGTGACACAGTTCCTCCACGAAGGCCACACCTACTCCAACAAGGCCACACTTTCTAATAATGCGAATCACTGGGCCGAGCATGCTCAAAGCACCATCCTGTGCTGAATGAGTCCTGTACATATTAGAACCAAAGGCAACAGTTATATCATTTAACTTTTAAATGTCAATATAACCATGACTATATGTAATACATACTGGTTGGAGTAGGAGGTAGGTATGAACTAAAGGTTGCAGTTGCCATAGTATCTGTGTAGTTGCTAGAGATCAAAGGACAACTTTGTATAATTGACTTTGCTTTTCTACCACAAAATTCAGGGATCATACTCAGGTCAACAGGCTCAACAACAAGCCCTTTTACCTACTTTTTTTTTTTTTTTAATTTCAAATACCGAATGTTTTTCTTTAAAAACATGATTTGATCATGGCAATTATTAAATTGTTTAAATGATTTAGACTAAGCACCATGAAAGACAAGACCTGTTCAGATTATCTTAGATTATTTTTATTAGATATTTTCTTTATTTACATTGCAAATGCTATCCCAAAAGACCCCAATACCCTCCCCCCCTCCGCCCCCGTCCTGCTTCCTGGCCCTGGCATTCCCCTGTACTGGGGCATATGATCTTCCCAAGACAAAGGGCCCCTCCTCCCATTGATGGCCGACTAGGACATCCCCTGCTACATATACAAATACTGGGGGGTACTGATTAGTTCATATTTTTGCTCCTCTGATTGGATTTCAGACCCCTTTAGCTCCTTGGGTACTTTCTCTAGCTCCTTCATTGGGGTCTCTGTGTTCCATCCAATAGATGACTGTGAGTATCCACATCTGTATTTGCCAGACACTGGCATAAACTCACAAGAAACAACTATGTCATGGTACTGTCAGCAAAATCTTGTTGGCATATGCAATAGTGTCTGGGTTTGGTGGTTGTTTATGGGATGAATCCCTGGTTGGATGGTCCTTCCTTCTGTCTCAGCTCTGAACTTTGTCTCTGTAACTCCTTCCTTGGGTATTTTGTTCCCCATTTTAAGAAGGAACAAAGTATCCACACTTTGGTCTTTCTTCTTAAATTTCATGTGTTTTGCAAATTATATTCTAAGTATTCTAAGTTTCTGGGTTAATATCCACTTATCAGTGAGTGCATACCATGTGAGATCTTTTGTGATTGGGTTACCACACACAGGATAATAAACTCCATATCTATCCCTTTACCAAAGAATGTCATAAATTCATTCTTTTTAATAGCTGAGTAGTACTCTATTGTGTAAATGTAAGACATTCTCTGTATCCATTCCTCTGTTGAGAGACATCTGGGTTCTTTCAAGCTTCAGGCTATTATAAATAAGGCTGCTATGAACATAGTAGAGCATTTGTCCTTATTACAAGTTAGAACATCTTCTGGGTATATGTCCAGGAGAGGTATTGCTGGATCTTCCAGTAGTACTATGTCCAATTCAACATTTCTGAGGATCCCCCAGCCTGATTTCCAGAGTGGTTGTATCAGCATGCAATCCCACCAGCAATGGCGGAGTGTTCCTCTTTCTCCACATCCTCTCCAGCATCTACTGTCACCTGAATTTTTGATCTTAACCATTCTGACTGGTGTGAAGTAGAATCTCAGGGTTGTTTTGATTTGCATTTCCCTGATGATTAAGGATGTTGAATATTTTTTTCAGGTGCTTCTCAGCCATTCAGTATTCGTCAGTTGAGAATTCACTGTTTAGCTCTGTACCCCATTTTTAATGGGGTTATTTGTTTTTCTGGAGTCCAGCTTCTTGAGTTCTTTATATATATTGGATATTAGTCCCCTACCTGATTTGGGTTTGGTAAAGATCCTTTCCCAATCAGTAGGTAGCCTTTTTTGTCTTATTGACAGTGTCTTTTGCCTTACAGAATCTTTGCAACTTTATGAGGTCCCATTTGTTGATTCTCAAACTTACAAGACCAGCCATTGCTATTCTGATCAGGAATTTTCCCCTGTACCCACATCTTCAAGGCTTTTCCCCACTTTCTCCTCTATAAGTTTCAGTGTCTCTGGTTTTATTTAGACCTCTGTGATCCACTTAGATTTGAGATTTGTACAAGGAGATAAGAATGGATCAATTTGCTTCCTTCTACATGATAACTCCCAGTTAAGCCAGCACCATTTGTTGAAAATGCTGTCTTTTTTCCACTGGATGGTTTTAACTCCTTTGTCACAGATCAAGAGATCATAGGTGTGTGGGTTCATTTCTGGGTCTTCAATTCTATTCCATTGGTCTACCTGTTTGTTGCTGTACCAGTACTATGCAGTTTTTAATCACAATTGCTGTGTAGTACAGCTTGAGGTCAGGCATGGTGATTCCACCAGAGGTTCTTTTATTGTTGAGAATAGTTTTTGCTATCCTAGGTTTTTTGTTATTACAGATGAATTTGCAATTGCCCTTTCTATCTCAGTGAAGAATTGAGTTGGAATTTTGATTGGGATTGCATTGAATCTGTAGATTGCTTTTGGCAAGATAGCCATTTTGACTATATTAATCCTGCCAATCCATGAGCATGGGAGATCATTCCATCTTCTGAGATCATCTTCAATTTATTTCTTCAGAGACTTGAAGTCCTTATCATACAGATCTTTGACTTCCTTAGTTAGAGTCACACCAAGGTCTTTTATATTATTTGTGACTATTGTGAAGGGTGTTGTTTCCCTAATTTCTTTCTCAGCCTGTTTATCCTTTGTGTAGATAAAGGCCACTGATTTGTTTAAGTTAATTTTATATCCAGCTACTACACTGAAGCTGTTTATCAGGTTTAGGAGTTTTCTGGCGGAATTTTTAGAGTCACTTATATATACTATCATATCATCTGCAAATAGTGATAGTTTGACTTCTTTCCAATTTGTATCCACTTGATCTCCTTTTGTTGTCTAATTGCTCTGGCTAGGACTTAAAGTACTATATTAAATAGGTAGGGAGAAAGTGGGCAGCCTTGTCTAGTCCCTGATTTTAATGGAATTGCTTCCAGATTCTCTCCATTTAGTTTGATGTTGGCTACTGGTTTGCTGTATATTACTTTTATTATGTTTCGGTATGGGCCTTGAATTCCTGATCTTTCCAAGACTTTTATAATGAATGGGCGTTTGATTTGTCAAATGCTTTCTCGGCATCTAAGGAGATGATCATGTGGTTTTTGTCTTTGAGTTTGTTTATATAGTGGATTATGTTGATGGATGTCCATATATTAAACCATCTCTTCATCCCTGGGATGAAGCCTACTGATCATGATGGACGATGGTTTTGATGTGTTCCTGGATTCGGTTAGCGAGAATTTTATTGAGTATTTTTGCATTAAGGGAAATTGGTCTGAAGTTCTCTATCTTTGTTGTGTCTTTATGTGGTTTAGGTATCAGAGTAATTGTGGCTTCATAGCATGAACTGGGTAGAGTACCTTTTATTTCTATTTTATTGAATAGTTTGAGGAGAATTAGAATTAGGTCTTCTTTGAAGGTCTGATAGAAATCTGTACTAAACCCATCTGTTCCTGGGGTAATTTGGTTGGGAGACTATTAATGATTGCTTCTATTTCTTTAGGGATTATGGGACTATTTAGATTGCTAATCTGATCCTGACTTAACTTTAGTATCTGGTATCTGTCTAGAAAATTTTCCTTTTCATCCAGGCTTTCCAATTTAGTTGAGTATAGTCTTTTGTAGTAGGATGTGATGATGTTTTGGATTTCCTTAGGTTCTGTTGTTATGTCTCCCTTTTTATTTTTTATTTTGTTAATTAGTATACTCTCCGTGTGCCCTCTATTTAGTCTGGCTAAGGGTTTTTCTATCTTGTTGATTTTCTCAAAGAACCAGCTCCTGGTTTGGTTGATTCTTTGAATAGTTCTTTTTGTTTCCACTTGGTTGATTTCAACCCTGAGTTTGAGTATGTCTACTCCTCTTGGATGAATTTGTGTCCTTTTGTTCTAGAGCATTTACTTGTGCTGTCAAGCTGCTAGTGTATGCTGTTTCTAGTTTCTTTTTGGTGGCACTTAGAGCTATGTGTTTTCCTCTTTCATTGATTCTCATAAGTTGTGTTGTGTCCTGTATGTTGTGGCTTCATTTTGATTAAACTCTAAAATGTCTTTAATTCCTTTCATTATTTCTTCCTTGACCAAGTTATCATTGAATACAATGTTGTTCACCCTCCATTTAAATGTTGGCTGTCTATTATTTATGTTGTTTCAAAGACCAGCCTTAGTCCGTGGTGATCTAATAGGATGCATGGGATAATTTCAGTATATTTTTTAATCTGTTGAGACCTGTTTTGTGACCCATTATATGGACAATTTTGAAAAAGGTAGCATGAGTTGCCAAGAAGAAGGTATATCCTTTTGTTTTAGGATCAAATGTTCTATAGATATCTCTTAAATCCATTTGTTTCATAACTTCTGCTAGTTTCAATGTGTCTCTGATTAGTTTCTCTTTCCAGGATCTGTGCATTGATGAGAGTGGGGTGATGAAGTCTCATACTATTATTGTGTGAGGTGCAATGTGTTCTTTGAGATTTACTATAGTTTCCTTAACGAATGTGGATGCCCCTGTATTTGGAGCATAGATATTCAGAATTAAGAGTTAATCCTGTTAGATTTTACCTTTGATGATTATGAAGTGCCGCTCCTTGTCTTTTTCTTGATAACTTTGGGTTAGAAGTCCATTTTATTCTGTATTTAATGGCCACTCCAGCTAGTTTCTTCCGACCATTTTCTAGGGAAATTGTTTTCCAGCCTTTACTCTGAAGTAGTGTCTGCCTTTGTCCCTGAGGTGGGTTTCCTGTATGGAGCAAAATGTTGCGTCCTGTTTATATAGCCAGTCTGTTATTCTATATCTGTTTATTGGGGAACTGAGTCCATTGATATTAAGAGATATTAAGGAAAAGTAATTGTTGGTTCCTGTTATTTTTGTTGTGTATCATAGCCTGGGCTGGCATTTGTGTTCTCTTAGTGTCAGTATAACACCTGTCCAGGATCTTCTGGCTTTCATAGTCTTTAGTGAGAAGTCTAGTGTAATTCTATTAGGTCTGCCTTTATATGTTATTTGACCATTTTCCCTTACTGCTTTTAATAGTCTATCTTTATTTAGTGAAATTTTTGTTCGATTATTATGTGTTGAGAGGAATTTCTTTTCTGCTCCAGTCCATTTGTAGTTATGTAGGCTTCTTGTATGTTCATGGGCATCTCTTTCCTTAGGTTAGGTAAATTTTTTTCTATAATTTTGTTGAAGATATTTAGTGGCCCTTTAAGTTGAAAATCTTCATTCTCATCTATACCTATTATCCTTAGGTTTCAATTTTTTTCACTGTGTCCTGGGTTTCCTGGTTGTTTTGAGTTAGTATCTTTTTGCATTTTGCATTTTCTTTGATTGTTGTGTCCATGTTCTCTATGGAACCTTCTGCACCTGAGATTCTCTCTTCCAACTCTTGTATTCTGTTGCTGATGCTTGCATCTATGGTTCCTGATTTCTTTCCTAGGATCTCCATCTCCAGAGTTGTCTCCTTTTGGGTTTTCTTTATTGTTTCTACTTCCATTTTTAGATCTTGGATGATTTTGTTCAATTCTATCACCTGTTTGGTTGTGTTTTCTTATAAGTTTTAAAGGGATTTTTGTGTTTCCTCTTTAAGGACTTCTACCTGTTTAGCAGTGTTCCCCTGTATTTCTTTAAGTGAGTCATTAACGCCCTTCTCAAAATCCTCTATCAGCATCATGAGATATGATTTTAAATCCAAGTTTTGCTTTTCTGGTATGTTGGGGTATCCAGGACTCGCTGTGGTGGGCATACTGGGTTCTGATGACTCCCAGTGGTCTTGGTTTCTGTTAGTAAGATTCTTACAGTTGCCTTTCACCATCTGGTAATCTCTAGTGTTAGATGTTCTAGCTGTGCTGTCTCTGGCTGGAGCTTGTTCCTCCTGTGATTCTGTTAGCCTCTGTCAGCACTTCTGTGAGTCCAACCCTCTCCTGAGACCCAGTGGTCAGAGCATTCTCTGCAGGCAAGCTCTCCTTTTGCAGGGAAGGTGCACACAGGTCTGGTGCTCAGATCCACCTCTTGGCTGAAGATGAAGGCCCAAAGGAACCCTGTCGTAGAAGCTCTTTTGTGTCTGTGGCCCATGGGTTCTCCTGCATGGACTGGTCTCTGAGAGACCCAGAATACAAGATGGAGCTCTCACCTGAGTCCTGGGGTCAGAGCTCTCTCTGGAGGCCAACTCTCCTCAGTGATCCTAAGATCCTGGGTGAGCTAGGGCGCCTGAGGCATGGAGAGTCCTCTGGGAACTGTGGAACAGTCCTCCGAGTTCGTGCCCCAGTTGGCTCCGGGGGCTTGTGCTGACCAGAATGAACCCAAGCTGCTAGTCAGGTGGGTTTCCTGTGTCCCTGTTCCTGCTGGCACAGGCCCCTCCTGGTTGTTTTGGAACAGATGTTGCATTCCACTCACCAGTGATCCCAAGGTCCTGGGTGTGCTAGGGAGCCTGAGGCGTAGCATTATTAATCCTAAAACAGGAAGCTTATTTTTCTAACTGAATTTAAAAACTTAGCCTAGTTTGGTATATAAAAAAATAATAAAATTTCACTCTGACTCCATAAATATCACACACACACACACACACACACACACACACACACACACACACACGGTGGAAACCTTTTTAGTAGTTCTGTAGTGAACTACTAGAAATGAAGGATTAATTTTGGTTTTGAATACCATCTTGGGAAGGAATGATGTAAATGTATTTGTTGCTAAATAAGAAGCGAGCACTAACAGCTTCCAGTACAAAGTCCTGTTAGCTCGCCAAAATTGACATAGTAAAAAATTCAGGCAGCCATCAGGCAGCATAAGGAGAGGGCATGGTCATCAGATTGCTACATATAATTAAATTGTTTGATGGATAGTTTAGTCATTCATTTGCCAAACAAACATCTGAAAATGTGTTAGTCCATAAAGATAAAATTCTCAGGTAAGGTTTCGGTAGGTGCCAGCCCTGGGCCATCTTGGGAAGCCAAGGCAGGAAGTTAAATCAAGAAGGAACCTGGAGGCAGGAGCTGATTCAGAGCCTATGAGTAGTTCTGCTTGCTGGCTTGTTCTTCTTGGCTTGGTAGACCTGCTTTCTTATACTCAGGAACACCAGCATAACATAGGATCAATCCACAAAAGGCTTGCCATTCCCACATGACTAATTAAGAAAATATCCTATTGGCCTGCCTAGAGCCCTATTGGGGAGGCAGTTTCTCAATTGAGGTTCCCTCCCTTCAAATGGCTAAATCTGTTATCAAGCTGACAAAAAAACTAGCTAGCACACTTTGTGTTGACTTAAAACAAAACAAAAAACAAAACAAAACAAAACCAAAAAACAAAAAACCTAACCAAACAATAAATTAAAGTTTGTAGCTCCAGTAAATGTTATTTATACTCACAGTGTTATTCAGTGTACAGAACAAGGAGGAAACAGATAGGATGTCAAACAGACTTGCAATGATATTCAAGGACATGGGCCAAAGAGGGTAATAGCAGAAAGAAGTTTTAAACCCCAGGTGGTGTTTCTCCACTGATTTTGGACCCAGCAGAATTTATGAAGACTCTGGTGGATTCTTATATATATGGGAAATCTTCCTTGATACTTTGCAATCACAAGATTTATAAACTGCAATCTGCAGATTTCTTCCAAGTCACATTTCTGCCAGTTGCCCTGATACTTTGGATAAGATTTTATTCCAAATTCAGTCATCTGCTACTCTTTTAAATTTCACATCCTTTATCTGTCTCCTCTCATGAAGGTTTACTGTTTTCGGGACTTATCAAAAGGAACAGGTAAAACACAGCTCCTTTTATAGATGGCTGTTTGCTTAACACATTGCTTGGATAGCTGGTGTCCCCAATTCATACTGACACCTCTACTAGAAAACCCAGTGTTCTCCCATGTGGCTCCTTGTGTTTAATTCACCAAAGCTGAACATCTAATGGCTGTGGCAAGAGTAATGACAGGAGGGACGTCACTCACTGCAGCAGACATTTTGAAAGATGAGTCTCAGTAACTCACAGCTGAGTGAATTATCAATTCCACGAGGATGGGAAGGGAAACAAAATTAAGGAGGAAACACATGAAGATGACTTCACTGCGACAGGAACTTCGATTAAAAATGAAATAACATTAGGAAAAGAGGAAATTTTGTTTAATCTCCTCTTCCTGCTCTCTTTCTGATTATGGAAACAAACAAAACCAGACTCTGAAGGAGGAGCAAGTTTGAGTTACTTTTCTGTTCAGAGTTCTTGCCGGTGTTTTGCTTATTATCTACATGAAGCAATGACTGGCTAGAAAGGAAGCTTTGCCTCTCTAAAGGTGCAGAGCAAAGCAACTGCTGGGCTCTTTGTAGTCACTGCAGTTAATAAAGGATGCCTGGCCTTACTGTTCTATATTCCATGAACTAAATCACCAGGAGAGTTATTAAAGGTTTGCAGGCTTAGTCATATGAGTCTTGTAATTTTCAGATGTATCAGTTCTAAATCAGCTAACCAGGGAAGATTTTAGCTTTGAGTAGGAAGATGACATTCCGGAAGCTATAAATAAAGAGACAGCCAGGGCATTGGGAGTACCCCTTTGTTCCTTTAATGGAAATGCAGATGTGTAATTTATCATTAAAGCCACTTTTTATTTCCCTTAGTTTAAATGATTGTAGACAAACCATATCATGGTGTTGTAAAGCTAAGAAGAATAGAAGAGAAACGGTAGTAATTCTGCCATAAACACTTGTGGAAAAACCCTCTTGATTACTCTTTAAAGTATGTGTGTGTAGTGATGGATTACAAGTCACATCTATATCTAACATCACTTTTGGGCCTCTTAAAAACACTGTGATTTAAGCAGAGACATCTGAAAAATTATAAGACTCACATGACTAAGCCTTGAAGACTTCACTAACCCCCTTGGTGATTTAATTCGTAAATATAGCTCTCCGCAGTGTTTTCCTTTGCTGGCAATCATGGAAATAATTGAACACTAGAAAAGTACTATTCCTGTAAATTTATATTAAGATGTTTTATTAACAGAGTATACCATAGTGCATATATCAAACAGTCTGTTTGTGCATTGTCATATAGAGAATTTTTAGGTGTAATCAGGACCAAAAACCATGTCAGTGCTTATCAGTGTGACTATGTGTGAAGCCTTTAGATATAATCAGCTCCATTACCACTATCACAGGACAATCAAACTTGCTGAAAACTAACTTCAGGGCCCCGTCCACAAAGAGAAACATACATCAATATAAAGCATGGTGCTTTCAAGGTTTCCCAGTTCTAATGGCACTCATCTAGTTTGGGTGGCATGTGCATGCTTTCCTTCCCCAGTGTAAGCATGGCAATTGCCTTGTTTCTTTTGGCTTATGGTGAAGGAGTCAGAAGCCAGGACCCTGGGAGTCTACTCTTCATCAGGATTTGCTTGCTAGTTTGCCTTGAAAAATGAAGCCACTCTCTCTGATTGTGCCATGTCAGAGCAATCTCCCAAGCTCTTTTCTATTCCCAACAGTCCATTGTTCTCCAAGTGCCCATTAACCCTGTCCTGCAGCATCATGGTAGAGGTGTATATGTCCTCACAGCTTGTGACTGTCTCCGTATCAGCTCATCAAACTACCTATACTCAGGTATCCTGTTGTGATCTCTTCTTTTCTGCAGAACTGCAGTGTCGCAATCTGTGCCACTGGGCTGGCTGCATTCCAAGACATGTTGCTGATGATGCTCCTGACTTGCCATTTTATACTAAGCATAACTCACAGTCCATAGCAAGAACCAGAGGGTTTTTCTCATCTATCTCTGTCTCATAGCTGTGGATGAGGGCACACATTGCTATGCTATAAATCTAAACCTCCTTTTATGTCAAAAGCACAGTGCTGTTTTACAATTTCAAAGTACTAAAAAAGAAAAAAATTACTTTCTAGTCTTTCTTGTGTTTCTGGTCAAATGTGAGCAAAATACTACCTATATTGTATTAGCTATCAATTTTTGTTATATTTATTATTATTATTATTATTGTTGTTGTTATTACAATTATTATATCTTTCAAAGCACAGATATGAAATTAACAAAGCATTTTTCTCTACAGTTCTTCTACACTAACAGTGTCTAAAACATAGATGCCACCTGTGATTCACTGGCTGAATTGCTGGTGAAAGCTAAGAAGATTCTGTGAGGCTACAGTCATGGCCCCATGTAGCAGCACCTGTATGTCTCCACCTCTAACATCTGAAAATAGTTAAAAGCAAGATAGTAAATATTTGGTTAAACAATTTACCTTTTATCTCTTCCCTCTGAAGTAAATTCGGGGCAATAATTGACTCACATGTAAGGTACCCTTGTAGAGACTTAGTTTGAAAGCCCATAGTAGCCACTTGATTAACTTAGGGAGTGGAGCACAGGGGGTCTAGTTCAACTCTCACACTGACTATGGCCTTATCTCCTAATTTGCACAAAGAAAGTACTGTGCTCCAGTATTTCAGCTAAGGTTTCTATCTGAGCCCTGTGCCAAATATCTTAATATTCATTTTCTTGCCTAATCCTGAGATTAGGAGTCCTGGATTCTGAGCATTCCACCATTAGACTCTTTCTCTGCTGAATAAGTGTATGGTTGAACTAACCGTCAGTTGTCCAGGGGGTGGCAAAAGGCCTTGAAGGTCCTGAGATTCCTCTGTTGGACTCACCACACCACACTTCTGCTTCATAGCAGATTTCTTTTTACACTTGTGACACTGACTCCTCTCTATGGAAAAGCACACCTCAGTGGGTACCTGAAGTCACACTAGTATTGGATGCTCAATAGGTATTTTTCCTACATGTGCCACATTGTTGCCACTTACTAGAGAATTAATGTGCCTTTCCAGGTTGTATGTGGGGAATTGCAGGCTGGTATCTAGAGCTGAGATCTGAACCCCGATGGTCATAAATCGCCTACATGACATAGTAGGCGTTCCCTCATGCTCCTGGAACTCTGGCCCCTGTCTAAGTTACCACCTCCCACAGCCCCCGCAAGAGAAGTAGTCACATAGACAATGGCCTAAGCTTCTGACCTTCAGGCTAAACTCCTCCCCAGTTACCTAGCAACAGTAAAGACCATAAAAAGGGCTATTCAGCCTCCACCTCATTCTCTTATGCTCTTCTCACTTCTCACTCTCACCTTCTCTCTTCCCTCTCTTTGTCTTCTCTCCTCTCTTCTCTCCTCTCTCTTATTCTCTTTCTCTCTACCCTTTCATCTCTCTCTCTCTCTCTCTTTCTCTCTCCTTCTCTCTTTCTCCCTGCATTTCTATAATAAAGCTCTTAAACCATAGAGAGTCTCTGCTCCATCAAGATCCACTGTGCACTCTAATCAGTGTTGGGAACCTCTTCCCTCATCCCTCTCTCCTATACCCCTGGGGTTACAGGGTGTGGCCCTGGGGGCCCTGGGTCGGGGGCTGCCCCTTCTCCACCCCTCACTGAGTGGGGTCAGAGGCTAGATGCCTACCTGGGGCCAAGTGGAAAGTGTCCCCCAATCCTCCAATGCCTGCATCTGCCTGCCCAGAGCACAGGAACTCTGGCTGGATGTTGGGCCCCTTTTCCATTTTCCTTCTTCCCCAGGGCCCCCCTTTTTTGTTCTCAACAGTTGTAAGCCTGAGTGCCTCTGACTCTTGCATTCGTGACTATTATTAAGTACAATTAAGAGTGACCTGTGCACAGGCACGGTGATTCTGTGACATTGTAGCAGACAACCAGGACTAAGCATCTAATGGGTGACACAGCATAAATATCTGGACAAAAGAATAATTTACATTCTGATAGGTAGGATGGGGGTGGGGCCCAGAATGACATAGTATGAGTCTGTTTTGCTATTCAAATACTGTATAACTACAAATGGAAATTATTTCTAGAATTCCATACATTTTTATGCTGCAGTTAACTATGGGTAATTGAAGCCTCAGGAAAAAGCCTTAATTGAGGAAGTCAATTGAACTCTGAGGTTGGGATCTATAACATCAGTTTCATAATGGTGGTATGTTTTAAAAAAATAAATATGTTAAACAATGTTTCAAATGTATGGTTTTCCAAAGTAAAGAAAATTCAAACAAAACTTTGAGAGAAATTTGTTCCGATCTCTTTCCCATTTCTGTCCATGGCATTAAAACTTCATTCCTTAGAGTTCTTTCATTTCAAACTGTCACACACCACTCTCCCATTCCCTGTCTTCTATTAAATGGCACAATTCCACTTATGTCTCTTAAGTCTCTAACCATAATCCCATTTTTTTTCATGCTCACTGCCCTTATATAGTACCACCAGAGCCCAAAGAAACAATTAGACAGTACACAGACCTTCCCAACAGTGTTTTGGGTACAAAGAAAGTGATGGTCCCACTAAGCAAATTCCCTCAGTCTTCTCTTCAGCATATAGCATAGAGAGATAAAGCTAGTTACATAAACCTTCTTCAACAATAGAAATCGAGGAACATTTAAAAAGGAGAACGTTTAACGGATTAACACGTGCTTGAGAAAATAAGTCTTGCTATATAGATCAGTCTCGTTTACATTTACCCTTCTGGTGTTTGACCTAAGATCCCTCTTAATAATCAATGAGTAACAAACACGTCGGGGCGGGGGGACCAGAATTTGCCCATAACCTTTTAGAGTATCTTTCCTAGTTCTCATATTTGTGAATGTTACAAAAGGATTTACCTAAGAAACTAGGCTGAGAGGTTAAAACTGACTGTGAGCAAAGGTGTTAACTGTTTCATTAATCAAAGCTCAGCTCTGAAGATCCCATGTTCATGGCAAGGAGCCCTTTGGGTAAGTCTGGCTAACCAACAGGGCAACATCTACAAGCTATGCTGAGCAATAGGCATCCTACTCAGGGATCTGCTGCCAGTGGTCTCAGGGCATTTGGTCCTCTAGACAGAGATAAGCTAAGGGTACTACAGGTAGGCTTTATGGCAGCAGCTGGACTTGGTCCTGCATGCCCTCTCCATAAATAATCCAGTCAAGATGGGCAAGTTCTCACAATGGCTAAAGAGTGCAAACAGTGTAAGCCTTGATCAAACTTCCATCAAGCATGTGCAATACCATTCCTATGACTAAATAACTCATTATTAACCCCCAAATGGGGATCTAGGGAAACAAACAGCAAAAGCACATCACAATGGTAAGAGATTCTAAAAAGACATGAGAGATTGAGGAAGTCTAGCACAATTGTTGATTAATTTTCCTTGAGTATGAAAAGTTAGATATCATTAATTTGGTAGTATCATCCCTAAGTGTGTATGTGTCATTCATTTATTCATCCATTCATATTTAACTCTTTATACTGGTAATGTTTAAGAAAATGTATTTTGAGTGATATGACATCCCAAATCTTCTGGCCACCACATTTAATGAGATATAAGAAATAGGTCCAATAAATTTAATAATGTATTTAATCAAGTAAAAAGAAATACTATTATTCCCACGTGAATCACTTACTAAGTAATAAGTAAGTAAGGCTCTTGACCCATCTTTACAAAGTCAGTGGCATTGCAGCTGTGTCAGTTTGGACTCACCACATTTCATGCACCGAATAGCTAGTAGCTGTTTTGATAGCAAAGTTATAGACTCTATATTGAACTAGAGGCTAAGAATACAAGACACAGGTCTTTATAAAATGTATAAGCAATTGATAAAGACAAAAAAAGAAAACCAAATCAATAAGTAATTATATCTAGTAGTGTGATAGAAGGAAAAGTACAGTAAAATGATGATGAACAATGATTAGCTTAAATAGAATGGCCATCAACCATCTTTCCTGAGATGTTCACATTTCAGCTTACTCTGGAAAGGTTTATGCCTAGCCTTGGATTTTCTCATGTAACTTTCTGCAACTCTTTTTTCCTAAGAGCTCTCTGATATATACCCCTACACAAAACTCATCAACATCCAGATCTCCTAGCATGATTTAGCTGGAGATATTTCAGCATGCCTTTTCAAAGGACTTTATAGGGAACCTTCTCTGTACTCCTGAGTCTGCCAGCAAAGATGCACTTTGTAATGAAACCAATATAGTAAAGGATATTGTGTGAGATCTTATTTCCAGGTAAACACGTTCCCACATTATGACTTCACCTGATAAGAACCTAACTTTTTATAACAGACAAGGAAGTTGTTTTCCATGGTGCTTATCTGTTCCTTTAAAATGTAGGTGGTTATAGAAAGAATGCATAATGCCAGCAGATAAAAGGGAAAGCATTGCTTCCCAAGCAGTACTGGGAATGACAAAGGCAGAGGATGGAGCTGGTGAGCAAAAAGGAAAATACTGGCAATGCTTATCTGTTCTAACCTGAGTAAACATGTAACTTCTCCAAAGAAAGTTTGACTTTCCCAGACTGAAATACCCAAATAAGAGTTCCTGAAGAGAGTAATTTCTTAATTACTAGTTATTGACTTTTGAAGTTGCAGATAAGGGACATAGAGGATTTGCTTTGTAGTCTAAAAAGCTTCTGATGTTTCTTGAAATATATAGATGCATCTTAAAGAAGGTGGAGGGATGTTATTTTAAGGCTGTGAATTGTTGAGGGTTTCTTTGTCTTGTTAAAGCTTGCTCTGCCTGTTTTGCGTGCCTCATCAATAGTGAACCATTGCTTTGTGCAGCCCTTTGATATCAGAGATGCACCAGACAGATGCCCTCTGCTTTCATTGTCTGCAGAAGGTCCCAGGGATGGCACTTGGGATGACATTATGAGCGAACTCAGAGCACCACAGACTCTCATCTAAGCCGTGATCAATACTCAGCTCAACAGCAAAGAGTTTAAGTCATTTTGGGCTGTGGAGTACAGAGAGCAATATAATGGATGTTGATCTCAGAGATGTTGTCATGAGAAATTACTGAAAACTACAGTTGTGGCTGTATGTTTTCATACCAGACACTTTAGAAAATGACTATAATTACATAGAAAAGAGAGTCCAGATTAAATGGTGGGATTTTTATACTTTAAATCACAACAAAATATATTTGTGCATTTACTGTAGTTTTTGTGAAGGAATTAAACTAGGGCAACTGCATTGGTCTGGTGTTGAGCCATAAAGGATCATCTCTGGTTAACCATTTCCAACAACAAGCTTGACCTTCACTAGATGTCAAATGTCTCTTCTCCCACTTCCAGTATCTCACATTCTGGATTTTAATAATGAAATATTCTGGAACACTTTATTCCATTGAGGTATTTTCCGATAAATATTAGAAATAATTTGAAAGGTGTCCAATGGTAGGAAAACCAATAAATTAATGCTTTACAAGTAATAAGAGAAAGGCAGCTCATTGTGAAAGAGCAAACATAGTAAGATTGAGAGTTATACCTTTCTTCTGGGGTCAAGAGGTATGCAGGTGACTGTGATTAATGTAACCCAACATGAAGTCTACAGCAGCAGAAACACCATCATTAACTCAAGGACAGAGAAAGCCCTATAAAATATGAGTGTCAGTTAAAGTCACTCAACAGAGAGGGAGATTAATTGCATCAACAATGAATGAGTGTGCTTGTGTGTCTCTGTATGTGTGTCTCTGTGTGTTTATGTATATGTGCTTTTGTGTTGTTTATTTGTGCATGTATGTGTATGTTGTTTATGTGTGTGGGTATAAATGTATCTGTGTGCATGTTTATATGACTATTGATATATATATGTGTCTAAGTATGAATGTATATATACAAACTTCAGAAGTGACTTAAAACAATTTAAGGTCAACAAAAGAGTGGCTTGCAAATGACAACAAATATATATTGGCTGAATAGATGACTGACAATGAAATTAATTTTATGAATGACTACGAGTTCCCCTACTTGTGGATATGAAGCCCCTTCAAAAATAGGATTGAGTAGTACTCCATTGTGTAAATGTACCAAATTTTTTGTATCCATTCCTCTGTTGAGGGACATCTGGGTTCTTTCCAGCTTCTGGCTATTATGAATAAGGCTGCTATGAACATAGTGGAACATGTGTCCTTATAACCAGATGGAAGAATAACATGAACTGACTAGTTCCCCCTGCGCTCATGTCTCTAGCTGCATATATGGAAGAAGATGGCCTAGTTGGCCATCATTGGGAGGAGAGGCCCTTTGGTCATACAGACTCTATATGCCCCAGAACAGGGGAATGCCAGGGCCATTACATGGGAGGGGGTGGGTAGGGGAGCAGGGCGGGGACGCGGGAGGGTAAGGGAAAATTTTCTGGATAACAGGTGAAATGTAAATGAAGAAAATATCTAATAAAGAGAAAAAAAATTTTAAAAAAAATAGGATTGAACCTGAGAATTCGGCAACTTTTCTAGTACAGCCACGGGGCCCTCATCTGTGAGAGGTTACTTCTGTACTTACGGCTGTGCCTCATGAGCAGGTGAAGATCCCCAACTGCATAAAAGGAGGCCAGAGAAAATAAAAGCAGTAAAATGAGGCTCCAATTCTCACACCTTAGTTTTGTACCACACTGTCAGGCGGTTCCTTGTGGTCTGACACAGAAATACTAAAAGAATGAACATAGAGAACATACTAAATACTACAGAATGAATATAGAGAACATACTAAATACTAAAGAATGAACATGTTATATGAGCAGCCCCCACAGCAGCAGGCCTGCTTTAATACACCTGAACAGCAAAACTTACTGACAAGAGAACCTAAATCAAGGGATAGTTTTTCCACCTGGGCTTGGACAAGGTGAATAAATAAAATAGTCACTCAAGGAAGAAAGGGGAAAATCTCAGATTTTAAGTTGATAAATGAAAGCTTACCTACAACACATTTGACATCATGACTGAAGCTCTGACTTCAACATTTCTTACTGCCTATATGCATAAAGCAATAAAAATAGGAATGATATGAGCTAGTTTTTGAAGAGCGCTAAAGCATTAAAGCAAGCAAGCAAAAAAATAGATAGATAGATAGATAGATAGATAGATAGATAGATAGATAGATAGTTGAAAATCCAGGTCTCAAACTACTCCCAGAATGTGTGAGAGTCATGGTTTCTCTTGCATTTTTCAATGTATTGCTCCTGTGTGCTGATGTTAGGTAATACTGTGTGTGGTTTTATTGAGTCATGAGTGAATTTGGCCTAATTCCTTTTTTATTTTTGAGATATTTATAGATATGTTTCAATACATATAATTAGGTTAAATTACATTTATCTTCCTTTTAAGAAAAAGAAAACAGAGAAGTGAAAATTACATATTTGAAAATAGTTGTGCATTTTTTATTTTAACTTTTTATTCACTTTATGTCCCAATCACACCCCAGTCTCTCCTCTCTTCCTAGTCCCACCCTTAGAAACCCTTCTATCCATTGCACCCTCCCCTTCTTTGAATGGGAGCTCCCCTTGGGTACTACCCCACTCTGGGGTATCTAGTCTCAGCAGGTCTAGACACATCCTCTCCCACTAAGGCCCAGCCAAGTAGTCCAAATAGGGGGAAGGGGATCCAACGGCAGTGAACAGAGATGGAGACAACTGCTACTGCAGTTATTGGTGGAAACACATGAACACCAAGCTACACATGTGGTACAAATATGTAGGTCCAGTTCTGCGTGTTCCCTGGTTGGTTGCCCAGGCTCTGTAAGAACACCCACAGAGTCAACTAAGCTGGAACTTTGTGTGTTTTTGATGGATCAGTGCTACTGAAAGACACTATCAGCAGATGGTGTCAAAGGAGGAGATTTTATAGAGTCACCAGTGTATCAAGGGAGAGAAGGAAAGAAGCTGCATTAAATCACAAAGTTGTAACCTAGATATTTTCTCATTCTTCTTCAACTCACATTTAAATTTTCTTCTTCATCACTTAAATGCCTACAGAGTGGAAATACAGTCATCTCGCTAAATAGAAGGACCATGAGCAGGCCAATTTGTAGACAAATTCTTCCCCTTGGCCAAACCACAGAAGCTCTGCATAGAGGCACTATTAAATGTGTTCTGAACGTATGCCTAGAAAAGCAAGGGCTACAAGAACTTGGCTTAACTAGTTCTTCCAGTGATCATCTGTATTGAGGACCAGCTTCACCCATCCAGTAAATAATCATGGAGCATTGTAATGAATGCCTCCTTTAATGATACCAGCTGCATTCATTCCTATAGCAGATCATTCCCACTGTATGATCTTCTGTCTGGATTTGCTAAATTGTGTTGAAAGATGAGAAAAAATTTAAAGGTTAGTAATCACCCAGGAACACCGCTGTTAAACATTTTATAAGAGACACTAGACTGTTTTTAGGAAGTCAGAATTCTGATCGGCTTGTACATACTTCTGTGTTTCTCTTTCCTCTCTGGCATCCCTGTTAGTTCATACTTGGAATTTGCATGCAGACTGCTGGAGTTCTGATGTATTAGTTGAAAAGTCAATCTTCCTGAGAAAAGTATTAAGACTGCAAGGAGAGTCCAGATCAAACTTCAGTGTGTATATGCAAACATGGCTGTTGGTACGTGTATGAGACAGATCTGCATCCAGAACTCTAGATTTACACACTCTTGGGTCCTGTTTTGTAACTTTTACTCTAGTTTGAAGCTTTAGATACTTAGCTCAGTTCAGTAGAAAAAAAAATCTTTAAGGTTCAAACTTGAACATTGGCCCACTGAGCTTTTCATACCCAGGTATATTCAAACAAGGAAGGTTTAAAATCCTATAATTTAATCCTATTTAGTAATGCTTTTCATAGCATTTGTAAAGTGTTCCTTAGTAAGCTCTTTAAAAAAAATGGTGGTTTCTCTCAGGTCATCAGATAGCTTCCACTCTATAGGTCTAAAGAATATTTTAACAATCCAATAAATTTTGCTTCATTTTTGCCTTATCTGGACATTTCCTCAATACCATGCATCTTAGTTTTAAATATTCTTCTGTCAGCTAAGACATTATTCAGAAGTATAAACTGAACATGAATTACCTGCTTCCTATCCTCATCCCTCTTAAAAAGTCTTTCATGGTTACCAGAGTTTTTAAAACCATATATTTATAACTTCGATTTTAGATAAAATAAGTAGATAGTTAAATAATATCATATATAAGTCCATCTGTGAAGCTATAGAGGTGGCTCCATTATTAAGAGCATGTACATCTCTTACATGTAGCCTATCGACTTTATCCTATATCACATGGCTCTGTGTATGTCTGTGTGTGGGTGTGTGTGCACGCACATACACACACACACACACACACACACACACACATACACACACACGTGTGTGTATATAAACACACGAAGGCATGCATGCATGTACTGGGTATAGAGGCCACAAGACAGCCTTGCCTGAGCATTTCTCAATGGTCTGTGGCTAGACTGGTGAACAGACCATCTATTTCTACCTCCCAGTCCTGATTACATGAGCATGCCAACACACCCAACTTTTTTGAAGTAGGTTCTACGGATCCTAATGTTACACAAGACACACTGTAAAATGAGCTTTCTTCTAAGCTCTATAAACCCATTTTCAAAGTCATCATAATTTCTATGCGTGATTCACTTTCTGAGAAAGTTGCACCAACCGAGTGGGACCAGAGCCAACAGTATCAATGATGGAGACAGTTAAACATTTGCCTGTTCTTTGACATCTATCTTCCCTGTGTGTATCTGCTAAGCCCATCAAAGTCTGAAATATTTCAATTCAGCATAAAACTGTAGTGCTGATTGTTACAAAGCATTTTTTTTATCTTGTAGAGTAACGGAATGCATATCTAAATGTATCATGCTCACACTCAGAAGCAATACAAACCTCCTGTCTTGCCAGACACACACAAAAAATGAAAATGATAGGAGATAAAGGATAGAAATTTTTTTCTTTTGCGCTCATGCAAAATATCCCGTGTAGTGATCATCACCATGCATTATAAGCTTCTGTTCCCAGCCCAACATTTGATTGCAGGCAGAGAGATACATATGGCACAGTCCCTGGACTCAGGGGACCCTTCACATAAAAAGAGAAACACTGTACTGTAGCTCATCAAGAGCACAGGGACAAACAGAAAAAAAAAATCTACTTGGCATTTGGATATTCTATGAAATATGTAAAGAATTAAAAACATTCACAATTCTTCAACAGGCTGCATGTATTCAATAAATATTTGTGAGCCTCACTGAGCAGTTGAACTGGTTGTCTATATAAAGTGAATGCTCCATGCTGTGAGCTGTGTGTGATTTGTATAAATTATCATGACAATGCACGGAATAGAGACTTTTTTTTCCTATCCCTTAGTGGGCACCTTTCTTAAACAAAGAGGAAAGAGCCAGAGTGAAGAGTGTCAATGTGCTAGATGGATCAGGTAAGCAAGGGTCATCTAGAATGAATACTGTAACTTGTTTGTCCTTGAGAAATCTGCCACGGTAAGGGCGCTGGTTCCCATGTTATTCCTCTGAGAGTTGGAAGGAGGTAATAGTTTTCTCACACTTGCTAAGAACTGATACTTGACAACTACAATGTCAGCTCCTGAGTGGGAAGCACACCAGGGTAGGACAATTTCTCATACACCAGCATCCTTGGATGCCTCACATCCCTAAGGCCTCCTTGTGGCTTGGAAGTAAATATTATGTATGTGTGTGTTGGGGTGGGGATCATTTAGACAGAGGAAAAATCAAAAAGACATCTGCATAGGTTCCACATAGACATAGGATCCTGGTCAACCCCTGAGACCCAGATTTTCTCTTTTTTACCCATAAAGTCTCTGTGGTTCTAACTTCATTCCATGTGATTATAAGCTGTGCATCATACTCTTATCAATCCATCCCCTTCCTGCCCTCAGGTGAAGAGCATCTTTAGTCATGGTCCATCCTGAATCCTTAGAATCACCTTATTTTCAGATCTTATCATGTGGGCAGTCTTTCGCTCCCATCCTGACTGAATAAAATCATAGAAAACTGATTATCTAGGGGTAAACATATTAGTTTGAATTATTTATCTCTCATATTACAGTACTGCATTTCTTGCCTCCTTGAGAAGCTGTCAAAATATAAGGGAGAAATATACTTTTTGTTGTGGAAGTTGTCAAAGGGTACTCAACATCTTTGAATTAGAAGTAGCCAGTATTAAGAGGAACACCTACAGGATGTGAACATAAGTCAGCAATCTCTTAGTCTTAACAAAATAAAAACGTTTTAAAGAAACAGAGGTTAAATCACAGAAGATGTTTCAGTTTGTTTGTTTATTGAGACAGAGTTTCTTTCTGTAGCCTTGACTGTCTTAGAACTAGCTCTGTAGACCAGGCTGGCCGTGGGATCACAGAGATCTACCTAACTCTGCTTCCTGATCAGTGAGATTAGAGGCATGTGTTACCACTGCTTGGCCAATGCTTCAATTTAATACCAAAAGAAAAACTCAATTTTATCAGAAGATTCAGAAATCAGTAAGGCAGCTGGGCTGTGGTGGCAAATGCCTTTAATCCCAGCACTTGGGAGGCAGAGGCAGGAGGATTTCTGAGTTCGAGGCCAGCATGATCTACAGAGTGAGTTCCAAGACAGCCAGGGCTATACAGAAAAACCCTGTTTCAAAAAACAAAAAACAAAACAAAACAAAGCCAAAAAGAAAAGAAAAGAAAAGAAAAGAAAAGAAAAGAAAAGAAAAGGAAAGGAAAGGAAAGGAAAGGAAAGGAAAGGAAAGGAAAGGAAAGGAAAGAAAAGAAAAGAAAAGAAAAGAAAAGAAAAGAAAAGAAAAGAAAAGAAAAGAAAAGAAAAGAAAAGAAAAGAAAAGAAAGGAAAGGAAATCAGTATGACAATAAAATTTAAAGCCTGGCATGTAGAATTTCTGTAGGTTGGCATGTAGAATTTCTGTAGGTAAGAGTCAGCTTTAAAACACCTGTATGAAGAGGTACATAGAGCAGGGTGCATTCTTACATGGTTCAGTTCACTTTTTATGTATATAATATATAAATATGCATACATGCAAAGAACAAAAGTAAATGGTGCAGAATTAACCTATCCTTTGGAGCCAGAGCCACAGGGAAATGAAAGTATGACTCACACCCTGATGAGATCTATTTTGTTGAAAAACAATTTAGTTTTAAGTAATGATTCACTAACTTCCTGAAATATCTTTTGGTACCCTGGAGAAAAGGTATAAACAGGCTGCTTTTGATTTTTTTTTTCTTTCAAGAACTCTTTGGAGTCCTTTTCAAATTGTGTTTCCTAAAGAATGACTTCCTTTTTTTCCCTAGCCTCCTTCCTTCCTTTGCTCTTGGTAGTTTCCTAAGAAAGGCGATGTTCTAAATGATCTAGAAAGGATGTGGCACTGAACAACAGTCTGTAGAAATACAAAGGCAGTTGCTTCTTAAATAAATACACATCGGGGAAACTTCCACATTACTTGGCAGGACTGGGGCATTAAGTGTGGAAGACTATTCAAGTACAAAACTTTCATTGTCTTTGCTTCCATTTCCTGACTCCTTCCTTTCTGCCTTTCTGAATTCCTTGTTCTGTCTACCTGTGTCTAATTTGGAAAATATTGTCTACCCATGCTAGATAGAGTCAGGAGCCTGAGGACACAGGCATGGCACCATCCTCCTGTTGGCATACATCCTCCCAGGTATACTACATTGCCACTTGTTGGCTTCTTCTGCATGTTCTCATGATAAACAGTTTAGAAAATAAGTTGTTGTTTTTTTAATTTAGAGAGAGGTCTATGTATAACAGTATAGCACCATAGACATAACTTTAAATTCACCTTTGATATCTCTTTGGCTCTTTTCAGATAAATATTAAAGGTAACAATTTTCCAAATGAACCAGATCTACTCAGAAAATGTTTAGCTTTTAATTATCACTGATAATGAATTTTGCCTCTGGTTTTAAATACAAATCATGTCATATTTGAAAACACAAGAGTGTATCCCCTTAACACAAAGCTTGTTGGAAGGTTGTCCATATATGCAGGTGCTTCTTCATATCTAATCTGTAGAATTTACATACAATTATTATACTTCCATAGAATCTGACATACTTCCAATTTTTCTGACTTTTTATTTGACAGAATGATGTTATATTTGCCTTTGCTTATTTTTCTTAGTGTAGAGAATTAATGATCTACCTACCCATTTGTGAGAGAGGAAAAAATTTAGCCTTTTAAAGAGGAACCAGTGTATAATGATCAACATGAACAAGTCAAATACCTCTCAACTCTCCTGCTTGTAAGTCACCAGCTGTTGGTTCCCAACAAATGTACTAGATATATCCTTACCTTCAATAGGCTTATAAGTAATCCAGAAACTAAAGCATTAAGCAAACTTGATTACACAGTTTATGAGTTATTTATATATACATTTGGTACTCAGTATCTAATAAACACTTTATTGAATGTTGTTTAACTAAAAATGAGGTAAACAAAAGGCTTCCTATTGCTTATGGAAATTAGGCTATGATGTGCTTTGTTTCCTTTTGGTTGTTGGCAAGATAAGATCTCACTATGTATCCTAGTCTTGCCTCAAACTCACAATTTTGTAGACACTGCCTCCAGAGTTCTGTAGTTACATGTGTACAGTACTATATCAGGCAGGAGACTGGCTATTAACACAAGATTTTCATGCAATTATATAAATTACTGGGTCTCTATACCAAGAACATTAGAAATGGAGTGAAAGTTTCTAAACAAGTTTTTGGCATGATCAGACAGACTGAGAGAGAGAGAGAGAGAGAGAGAGAGAGAGAGAGAGAGAGAGAGAGAACTACAGTCACTGCAGTGCAAATGCTTAGTAGTTTTAGGAAGATTTTGTCTGCCAGCAAAGCTTCTCCCAGCAAGGAACTGAAAATCCAGTGTATTATTTTATTTTTACTAGCTTTACTAGTATTTTGCCTGAATATTTGTGTATCACATGGATGAGTTTCCGAGGAGGTAAGATGATGCATCAAATGCCATGGAAATGGAGTTAACAGATAGTTCTTAGCCACCATATGGGTGCTAGAAACTAAACCTGGATCCTGTGGGAAAGCAACTAGTGGGCTTAACCTGTGAACCATCTCTCTAGCCCCAACCCCACTGGTAGTTCAAACTTGTGGCATTTCAAATTTAGTAGGATTGACTCTCCATAGGTGGCCATATTTTTGCTTCTCTGAAGTTTCATTGATTTATTATTATTATTATTATTATGGAAACAAGACAGCTACCTACCTTGAAGCATCATGGACCTATTCTAACCAGTGTATACAAGTGAAAAGCATCAAGAGCCATTTTACTAATAAATAAATCAAAGTTATGGTAACATTTTTACTCAGTATATTTTTGCATTTCTTATGGTCTAAGACAAGGTCACTGGATCCTATTATTTCTGTTTGTGAGACACTGGAAAGAAGGTAGACTGATGGTGGTGGAGCCTTTTGCATGAGCTATGCTCATACAAGGTCTCCTCTGCTCACTGTTTAGTGTGTGCTTGTCCCTGTGCTCATGTACTTTTTGCTTCCTTTCGCCCTTCATAAAACCAATTGCATTGTTGAGTATCAATTTTAAAAAGTATTTTATTCTCCTTTTCTAATCACTCTTATCATTCTCGACTTAACTCACTCAACAAATAATTTTGATTTTCCTGAGTAGGAAAGCATACAGTACCAGACATACAAACTAGGAAGGACTTTTATCCATGTGTATGCCTAATTATCTTCAAAGCAATGCCCATGTGAATTTTTCGATGCTTTAATAGTCCACTAAGATACCCTTACATCATTTTTATAGGGTGGAAATACAAAAAAATTCTATGATATCTGAAAGCACATTTCTACATAAAGGTTCCCTGGAACTATATCTTTAAGTCATACTTAAGTTGTGGACTTATATTTTTTATTTTAATCATTAATAGGGTGAATTAAGTTACAAACTTTTTTAGTCAGTTAGCACAATAGGAACTCTTTCTATCTCTTCTGCCTTCAGAGTCATCCTGTGATGCTGACTTCACAGCCTTGTGAAATTTTAAATGACAACTGTGCTAAATTGAGGAGCAGTAAGCCTCAGCCAAGTTTAAATTTAGAAGCACTGTTAGTTTACTGAGAGTAACCTTGTCCCCAGCAGATCCTGGCGATTGTAGATTACAGGTGACCAAGTGTCCATCTCTCTGCTCTGTTTAGAGATGACCAGGCCCTGCTGGCTTTAGACTGGTGCTTTCTGCTGCCCACCTCGGGATCTTCGACAGCCAGCTGACACTCTTAGAAACTAGACAAGCAACTTTGTCAAATTCTTGGAAGTCTCTCCTCCGTACATAGAGAACTTCCTGGATGAGCATAAAGATGTGAAGGTAAGTGAGATTTGAGTAAATTTTAATCATATCAAACATTAATGCTATGTTATTGAAAAGTACACAAACTAAAAGCAGTTGAATATGAGAAAAAATAAGCACTATGGGACATCCCACAGCAAAACTAGGAAGTAAGCAGAACAGGACTTATAATCGCTGTAAGTACCCCAGGACAAAGAGGTAAAGGTGCATAGGAAGCACCATCATATATATCATATGACCATCCATCTCTCCTCACGAAACTCTTAATACAGACATCCTAAAACCTGAATGTGTACAAGAGTGACAGAATGAGAGAAAAAGTCTTTAAAGCACTGGCCTCCATGCATATTCCAGAGTCTTAGATTCACAGACATTAGACTACACTTTACCCATGGTGATGATCCTGATCCTCTGGAGCCTTTAAGAAACTATAAAAGTGGAATTCAAAGTCATTTACCATTCATTTATAATTTTAATGTTATTATTGGGGTTTTATGTAGTTCCCTTTACTCAGAGAATGAGTAGAGCAACTTTTAGCACAGAAGTGATAAATTAGCACTTCCTTTTTATTGCCCCAATTTTAGTTATTAATTCTCATTAATATTCCTTTTTGAATATCAAGATGATACATTCATTTGCAGCTGCCTTTCACAATGGGAGTACTCCTTTACTATCTCTGTTACTCTGTCTTGTGTAATGCTATAATTTATTCAGATATTTAGGGTTATTTGATCTAGTTGTAGAAATATTTGGAAAGTAAGACATGGTAAGCCCTTCTAGGGTTGACGAGGAGTTTTTGCATACTAGGGGCTCTTTTTCACTTTTGAAAAATCAGGTTTTGATTTCAAGAGTACAAATCTGTTTTATACATTCCTCACCACTTTCATTCTTTGGCAGGAGAGAATTAATAAATCATTTGATGTATTTATGACAGGTTACATATGTATATGGTGACTATCACTATTGATATCTGTCCAATATCTCACCTAACAACTTTATTATTATTATTATTATTATTATTATTATTATTATTATTATTATTATTTGTGTATTTACATTTAGAAAGGTTTCCTTTTTATATTCCAGCTACAGAAGTGGCCCTTAGGGACATGCACTTTTTTTTTTTTTTTTCAGTTTTTCAAGACAAGGTTTCCCTGGGTAGCCCTGGCTGTCCTGGAACTCACTCTGTAGACTAGGCTGGCCTCGAACTCAAAAATCTGCCTGCCTCTGCCTCCCAAGTGCTGGGATTAAAGGCATGTACCACCACTGCCCGGCTACACATGCACATTTTTAATGTTATGATGAGTCACTGAAGGCTTATCATGGTGTTGTATTTATAGTAAGGAGTGAAATGTGTAATCAAGATACTTGGACTGCCTCTCAGTATGATTGACATTTTCCCTTCTCTATCACTCTCTATGCTCATTCACACTTAGTGGATTTCTTGTTCATAAAATTGGAAAAGAAAAAAAAATATCAAGAAGTACATTCCTCTGGCATCCTTTGCTTATATGCATTAGTCATTCATATCACACATAGGAAATGGATCACATTTATATGCAGAAGATGAGGCAATGATTTGTAAGTGATAAGATTAATTATTTACAGAACTGTATTAACTAAAATAATAATTTTACGCGTATTGGTAATTGGAATTGTTCACAAGAATATAAAGTATATAAAATATTGTTCACCTGAATATAAAGTCTGTACTACACATCATGAGAATCCTAAAATTTATGAAACATAAATTTAGAGTTTAAAAAGTTCTGAAAATATTACATAACAGTCTTTTAGTATTAATTTTCTGTCATATTTCATTTTCAAAAGGACCATACCTACAATCTCTTTCCTTTTTCATTACTTCTCCCTCTTCACTGCCCCCCCCCATTTTCCTAGCAATGGAGCAGGTGAGGGCAAGTAGAGTCATGTCCTCAGTTACTATCATAAGCATATTTATCAGACTGTTCTTAAATTACAGTCCCCTCACAATCTCAGGGCACTGTATGAGGCAGGTCCAGTGTTCAGCAAAATATGAAGTGAAACTAAATGACAGAAATGTTATGGACTCATAGCAGCATAAATGCTGTGAGGAGGAAGGCACAGCTGAGCTCCTACGTTCTGATCCCCTCAGGAATCCTTCTCCTTTCCCTAGCCTAGAGAATAAAAGTATAACAGGAAGAACAGTAAACAACCATCTGGCCCAATGTGACTGAAGAAGGAGAAATTCATCACCTATTTTGCAATGATGATGTTTCAGTAAGGATAGGAGCAGAAAACCCCTTCTTGATGAAGGTTGAGAAGGGAAAAAAGTATCTAAATCTTACCAATGTGGTTGGATCTAAAATAAGCAATAATTTCTCTGGGATACATCTTCATAGTTCATAGGGGAAAACAGCAAGATTAGCCTCCCTCAGACTTGATCTGCTTGTAACTATGAGGGTTAGAGAAGAGATGTATGTTACTCTTATGATCGTGTGTAATAAAGAAATTCATGAGACATATAAAGATATTTAGATGGGCTTATTGGCCTAAACATGTGGAGAAATCAATGCATATGAGAAATTAGCAGTATATAGAATAATAATTTATATAAGTAAATACAGTAAGTTATTAAACCATATTTTAACATGATCCTATTATCTTTTATTTTTTTAAGCTGAAAATGCATCAGGAGATAGTCAAAAAATAATATTACTTAATCAAAATAATTCTGATAGTTATCCTCAACTGACAGAATTGAATTTGATCTTCTTTTACTTCTCTGGGCTTAAAACCCCCAGGTTTTAAGGTGTTATTATTACTAGCATATATAATTTGTTCAGAGTAACTGGTGACATTTTATACATACATGGAGCACAATTTGATCCTATTCATATCTGATGTGTTTCACCCTCACTTGACTCACCTCAATATGGCCCTTCCTATTCCTATAAGGTCCCCTGTGGGGCATTGGGCTATGTACAGACAGCCTGGTTTCCAGGTAGGCTAGATCTGGATCCCTGGGAGAACCCAATGGGTGGTAATTCCCACCTACATGGGATGGCATGCGTTCCATCATGTCTCCTGGAACCCTGGCTCCTGTCGAAGTTACCACCCCCACAGCCCCTATAGGACAAGTGTGGCTAATAGTCCAAGCTTCTGACCTTCAGGCTAGACTCCTCCCAGTTACCTAGCAACAGTAAGATAACAGCCCACCTCACTCTCTCCTTTTTTCCTCTCTCCTCTCCTCTTCTCTCCTCTCCTCTCCTCTCCTCCCNAAAAAGCTACGAAATTATCAGGTGATTCTATGGGAATGTAGTAAAAATATCCCACCTTTATGTTTTTTTAAGATACTATAGACTTTCGTGTAAAGATGTATTTCCAAGGGACCTTGATATAGAAATTCAGTATGAATTCAACACCTGAATATAAAAAATAAAATTAGTAATTATCCCACTTAATTCAATGTTTGAAAAAATAGTCAGTTAGCACAATAGGAACTCTTTCTATCTCTTCTGCCTTCAGAGTCATCCTGTGATGCTGACTTCACAGCCTTGTGAAATTTTAAATGACAACTGTGCTAAATTGAGGAGCAGTAAGCCTCAGCCAAGTTTAAATTTAGAAGCACTGTTAGTTTACTGAGAGTAACCTTGTCCCCAGCAGATCCTGGCGATTGTAGATTACAGATGACCAAGTGTCCATCTCTCTGCTCTGTTTAGAGATGACCAGGCCCTGCTGGCTTTAGACTGGTGCTTTCTGCTGCCCACCTCGGGATCTTCGACAGCCAGCTGACACTCTTAGAAACTAGACAAGCAACTTTGTCAAATTCTTGGAAGTCTCTCCTCCGTACATAGAGAACTTCCTGGATGAGCATAAAGATGTGAAGGTAAGTGAGATTTGAGTAAATTTTAATCATATCAAACATTAATGCTATGTTATTGAAAAGTACACAAACTAAAAGCAGTTGAATATGAGAAAAAATAAGCACTATGGGACATCCCACAGCAAAACTAGGAAGTAAGCAGAACAGGACTTATAATCGCTGTAAGCACCCCAGGACAAAGAGGTAAAGGTGCATAGGAAGCACCATCATATATATCATATGACCATCCATCTCTCCTCACGAAACTCTTAATACAGACATCCTAAAACCTGAATGTGTACAAGAGTGACAGAATGAGAGAAAAGTCTTTAAAGAACTGGCCTCCATGCATATTCCAGAGTCTTAGATTCACAGACATTGGACTACACTTTACCCATGGTGATGATCCTGATCCTCTGGAGCCTTTAAGAAACTATACAAGTGGAATTCAAAGTCATTTACCATCCATTTATAATTTTAATGTTATTATTGGGGTTTTATGTAGTTCCCTTTACTCAGAGAATGAGTAGAGCAACTTTTAGCACAGAAGTGATAAATTAGCACTTCCTTTTTATTGCCCCAATTTTAGTTATTAATTCTCATTAATATTCCTTTTTGAATATCAAGATGATGTATTAATTTGCAGCTGCCTTTCACAATGGGAGTACTCCTTTACTATCTCTGTTACTCTGTCTTGTGTAATGCTATTATTTATTCAGATATTTAGGGTTATTTGATCTAGTTGTAGAAATATTTGGAAAGTAAGACATGGTAAGCCCTTCTAGGGTTGACGAGGAGTTTTTGCATACTAGGGGCTCTTTTTCACTTTTGAAAAATCAGGTTTTGATTTCAAGAGTACAAATCTGTTTCATACATTCCTCACCACTTTCATTCTTTGGCAGTAGAGAATTAATAAATCATTTGATGTATTTATGACAGGTTACATATGTATATGGTGACTGTCACTATTGATATCTGTCCAATATCTCACCTAACAACTTTATTATTATTATTATTATTATTATTATTATTATTATTTATTTGTGTACTTACATTTAGAAACGTTTTCTTTTTATATTCCAGCTACAGAAGTGGCCCTTAGGGACATGCACTTTTTTTTTTTTTTTTCAGTTTTTCGAGACAAGGTTTCCCTGTGTAGCCCTGGCTGTCCTGGAACTCACTCTGTAGACTACGCTGGCCTTGAACTCAAAAATCTGCCTGCCTCTGCCTCCCAAGTGCTGGGATTAAAGGCATGTACCACCACTGCCCGGCTACACATGCACATTTTTAATGTTATGATGAGTCACTGAAGGCTTATCATGGTGTTGTATTTATAGTAAGGAGTGAAATGTGTAATCAAGATACTTGGACTGCCTCTCAGTATGATTGACATTTTCCCTTCTCTATCACTCTCTATGCTCATTCACACTTAGTGGATTTCTTGTTCATAAAATTGGAAAAGAAAAAAAAATATCAAGAAGTACATTCCTCTGGCATCCTTTGCTTATATGCATTAGTCATTCATATCACACATAGGAAATGGATCACATTTATATGCAGAAGATGAGGCAATGATTTGTAAGTGATAAGATTAATTATTTACAGAACTGTATTAACTAAAATAATAATTTTACGTGTATTGGTAATTGGAATTGTTCACAAGAATATAAAGTATATAAAATATTGTTCACCTGAATATAAAGTCTGTACTACACATCATGAGAATCCTAAAATTTATGAAACATAAATTTAGAGTTTAAAAAGTTCTGAAAATATTACATAACAGTCTTTTAGTATTAATTTTCTGTCATATTTCATTTTCAAAAGGACCACACCTACAATCTCTTTCCTTTTTCATTACTTCTCCCTCTTCACTGCCCCCCCCCCATTTTCCTAGCAATGGAGCAGGTGAGGGCAAGTAGAGTCATGTCCTCAGTTACTATCATAAGCATATTTATCAGACTGTTCTTAAATTACAGTCCCCTCACAATCTCAGGGCACTGTATGAGGCAGGTCCAGTGTTCAGCAAAATATGAAGTGAAACTAAATGACAGAAATGTTATGGACTCATAGCAGCATAAATGCTGTGAGGAGGAAGGCACAGCTGAGCTCCTACGTTCTGATCCCCTCAGGAATCCTTCTCCTTTCCCTAGCCTAGAGAATAAAAGTATAACAGGAAGAACAGTAAACAACCATCTGGCCCAATGTGACTGAAGAAGGAGAAATTCATCACCTATTTTGCAATGATGATGTTTCAGTAAGGATAGGAGCAGAAAACCCCTTCTTGATGCAGGTTGAGAAGGGAAAAAAGTATCTAAATCTTACCAATGTGGTTGGATCTAAAATAAGCAATAATTTCTCTGGGATACATCTTCATAGTCCATAGGGGAAAATAGCAAGATTAGCCTCCCTCAGACTTGATCTGCTTGTAACTATGAGGGTTAGAGAAGAGATGTATGTTACTCTTATGATCGTGTGTAATAAAGAAATTCATGAGAAATATAAAGATATTTAGATGGGCTTATTGGCCTAAACATGTGGAGAAATCAATGCATATAGAGAAATTAGCAGTATATAGAATAATAATTTATATAAGTAAATACAGTAAGTTATTAAACCATATTTTAACATGATCCTATTATCTTTATTTTTTTAAGCTGGAAATGCATCAGGAGATAGTCAAGAGAATAATATTACTTAATCAAAATAATTCTGATAGTTATCCTCAACTGACAGAATTGAATTTGATCTTCTATTACTTCTCTGGGCTTAAAACCCTCAGGTTTTAAGGTGTTATTATTACTAGCATATATAATTTGTTCAGAGTAACTGGTGACATTTTATACATACATGGAGCACAATTTGATCCTATTCATATCTGATGTGTTTCACCCTCACTTGACTCACCTCAATATGGTCCCTTCCTATTCCTATAAGGTCCCCTGTGGGGCATTGGGCTATGTACAGACAGCCTGGTTTCCAGGTAAGGCTAGATCTGGATCCCTGGGAGAACCCAATGGGTGGTAATTCCCACCTACATGGGATGGCATGCGTTCCATCATGTCTCCTGGAACCCTGGCTTCTGTCGAAGTTACCGCCCCCACAGCCCCGATAGGACAAGTGTGGCTAATAGTCCAAGCTTCTGACCTTCAGGCTAGACTCCTCCCAGTTACCTAGCAACAGTAAGATAACAGCCCACCTCACTCTCTCCTTTTTTCCTCTCTCCTCTCCTCTCCTCTCCCTCTTCTCTCATTCTTACTCTTTCTTTCTTACTCTCTAGCCTTTCTTCTCTCTCTCCTTTTCCCCATTCTCTCCTCTTGGCTATGGCCAGTCTCTCTCTTTCTACCTTCTCTCTTTCCCCCTGCCTTTCTACAAAAAAGCTCTAAAATTATAGACTGTCTCTGTTCATCAAGGCCCACTGTGCTTGAAAAATGGGATAGGCTTCCTCCTAATGAGCCATTTCTAATCTCCCGAAG